>JAUIMM010000710.1:10305000-10787500 GCA_031769625.1 Taudactylus pleione
TCTACTGCTGCAGAGAATAATACAGTATTGCTGCAGAGAATAATACCATATTGCTGCAGAGAATAATACAGTATTGCTGCAGAGAATAATACCGTATTGCTGCAGAGAATAATACCGTAATGCTGCAGAGAATAATACTGTATTGCTGCAGAGAATAATACAGTACTGCTGCAGAGAATAATACAGTACTGCTGCAGAGATTAATACATTATTGCTGTAGAGAATAATACCGTAATGCTGCAGAGAATAATACC
This sequence comes from Taudactylus pleione, assembly GCA_031769625.1. Taxonomy (NCBI): domain Eukaryota; kingdom Metazoa; phylum Chordata; class Amphibia; order Anura; family Myobatrachidae; genus Taudactylus; species Taudactylus pleione. The sequence goes on from JAUIMM010000710.1 coordinate 10,305,255, forward strand.
GTAATGCTGCAGAGAATAATATTGTATTGCTGCAGAGAATAATACCGTACTGCTGCAGAGAATAATACTGTATTGCTGCAGAGAATAATACCGTAATGCTGCAGAGAATCCTACAGTACTACTGCAGAGAATAATACCGTATTGCTGCAGAGACTAATACCGTACTGCTGCAGAGAATAATACGTACTGCTGCAGAGAATAATACCGTACTGCTGCAGAGAATAGTACAGTACTGCTGCAGAGAATAATACCCTACTGCTGCAGAGATTAATACCATACTTCTGCAGAGAATAATACTGTACTGCTGCAGAGAATAATACAGTACTGCTGCAGAGAATAATACCGTACTGCTGCAGAGAATAATACCGTACTGCTGCACAGAATAATACCGTACTGCTGCAGAGAATAATACTCTACTGCTGCAGAGAATAATACAGTATTTCTGCAGAGAATAATACCGTAATGCTGCAGAGAATAATATAGTATTGCTGCAGAGAATAATACAGTACTGCTGCAGAGAATAATACAGTATTGATGCAGAGAATAATACAGTACTGCTGCAGAGAATAATACCGTATTGCTGCAGAGAATAATACCGTACTGCTGCAGAGAATAATCTCGTACTGCTGCAGAGAATAATACCGTAATGCTGCAGAGAATAAAACAGTACTGCTGCAGAGAATAATACAGTACTGCTGCAGATAAGAATACCGTAATGCTGCAGAGAATAATGCAGTACTGCTGCAGATAATACAGTATTGCTGCAGAGAATAATACAGTACTGCTGCAGAGAATAATACTGTATTGCTGCAGAGAATAATACTGTATTGCTGCAGAGAATAATACCGTATTGCTGCAGAGAATAATACCGTACTGCTACAGAGCATAATACTGTATTGCTGCCTAGAATAATACAGTTCTGCTGTAGAGAATAATACTGTACTGCTGCAGAGAATAATACCATACTGTTGCAGAGAATAATACTGTACTGCTGCAGAGAATAATACCGTATTGCTGCAGAGAATAATACAGTATTGCTGAAGAGAATAATACTGTAATGCTGCAGAGAATAATACAGTACTGCTGCAGAGAATAACACCGTATTGCTGCAGAGAATAATACCATATTGCTGCAGAGAATACCGTACTGCTGCAGAGAATAATACTGTATTGCTGCAGAGAATAATACAGTACTGCTGCAGAGAATAACACTGTATTGCTGCAGAGAATAATACTGTGTTGCTGCAGAGAATAATACTGTACTGCTGCAGAGAATAACACCGTATTGCTGCAGAGAATAATACTGTATTGCTGCAGAGAATAATACAGTACTGCTGCAGAGAATAATACAGTATTACTGCAGAGAATAATACCGTACTGCTGCAGAGAATAATACCGTAAAGCTGCAGAGAATAATACCGTAAAGCTGCAGAGAAAAATACCGTACTGCTGCAGAGAATAATACAGTACTGCTGCAGAGAATAATACAGTATTGCTGCAGAGAATAATACCGCATTGCTGCAGAGAATAATACTGTACTGCTGCAGAGAATAATACTGTATTGCTGCAGAGAATAATACCGTACTGCTGCAGAGAATACAGTATTGCTGCATAGAATATTACAGTACTGCTGCAGAGAATAATACTGTATTTCTGCAGAGAATAATACTGTATTGCTGCAGAGAATAATACCGTAAAACTGCAGAGAATAATACCGTACTGCTGCAGATAATAATACAGTATTGCTGCAGAGAATAATACCGTACTGCTGCAGAGAATAATACAGTACTGCTGCAGAGACTAATACCCTACTGCTGCAGAGAATAATACAGTACTACTGCAGAGAATAATACTCTACGGCTGCAGTGAATAATACAGTACTGCTGCAGAGAATAATACTGTACTGCTGCAGAGAATAATACAGTACTGCTGCAGAGAATAATACCCTACTGCTGCAGAGAATAATACAGTACTACTGCAGAGAATAATACTCTACTGCTGCAGAGAATAATACAGTATTGCTGCAGAGAATAATACCATATTGCTGCAGAGAATAATACAGTATTGCTGCAGAGAATAATACCGTATTGCTGCAGAGAATAATACCGTAATGCTGCAGAGAATAATACTGTATTGCTGCAGAGAATAATACAGTACTGCTGTAGAGAATAATACAGTACAGCTGCAGAGAATAATACATTATTGCTGTAGAGAATAATACCGTAATGCTGCAGAGAATAATACCGTAATGCTGCAGAGAATAATATTGTATTGCTGCAGAGAATAATTCCGTACTGCTGCAGAGAATAATACTGTATTGCTGCAGAGAATAATACTGTAATGCTGCAGAGAATACTACAGTACTACTGCAGAGAATAATACCGTATTGCTGCAGAGACTAATACCGTACTGCTGCAGAGAATAATACATACTGCTGCAGAGAATAATACCGTACTGCTGCAGAGAATAATACAGTACAGCTGCAGAGAATAATACCCTACTGCTGCAGAGAATAATACCCTACTTCTGCAGAGAATAATACTGTACTGCTGCAGAGAATAATACAGTACTGCTGCAGAGAATAATACCGTACTGCTGCAGAGAATAATACCGTACTGCTGCACAGAATAATACCGTACTGCTGCAGAGAATAATACTCTACTGCTGCAGAGAATAATACAGTATTTCTGCAGAGAATAATACCGTAATGCTGCAGAGAATAATACAGTATTGCTGCAGAGAATAATACAGTACTGCTGCAGAGAATAATACAGTATTGATGCAGAGAATAATACAGTACTGCTGCAGAGAATAATACCGTATTGCTGCAGAGAATAATACCGTACTGCTGCAGAGAATAATCCCGTACTGCTGCAGAGAATAATACCGTAATGCTGCAGAGAATAAAACAGTACTGCTGCAGAGAATAATATAGTACTGCTGCAGATAATAATACCGTAATGCTGCAGAGAATAATGCAGTACTGCTGCAGATAATAATACAGTATTGCTGCAGAGAATAATATAGTACTGCTGCAGAGAATAATACTGTATTGCTGCAGAGAATAATACTGTATTGCTGCAGAGAATAATACCGTATTGCTGCAGAGAATAATACCGTACTGCTACAGAGCATAATACTGTATTGCTGCCTAGAATAATACAGTTCTGCTGTAGAGAATAATACTGTACTGCTGCAGAGAATAATACCATACTGCTGCAGAGAATAATACCGTACTGCTGCAGAGAATAATACCATATTGCTGCAGAGAATAATACAGTATTGCTGAAGAGAATAATACTGTAATGCTGCAGAGAATAATACAGTACTGCTGCAGAGAATAACACCGTATTGCTGCAGAGAATAATACCATATTGCTGCAGAGAATAATACCGTACTGCTGCAGAGAATAATACTGTATTGCTGCAGAGAATAATACAGTACTGCTGCAGAGAATAACACTGTATTGCTGCAGAGAATAATACTGTGTTGCTGCAGAGAATAATACCGTACTGCTGCAGAGAATAACACCGTATTGCTGCAGAGAATAATACTGTATTGCTGCAGAGAATAATACAGTACTGCTGCAGAGAATAATACCGTATTACTGCAGAGAATAATACCGTACTGCTGCAGAGAATAATATCGTAAAGCTGCAGAGAATAATACCGTAAAGCTGCAGAGAATAACACCTTACTGCTGCAGAGAATAATACCGTACTGCTGCAGAGAATAATACAGTATTGCTGCAGAGAATAATACCATACTGCTGCAGGGAATAATACACTACTGCTGCAGAGAATAATACCGTACTGCTGCAGAGAATAATACAGTATTGCTGCAGAGAATAATACTGTACTGCTGCAGAGAATAATACCGTAATGCTGCAGAGAATAATAATGTAATGCTGCAGAGAATAATAATGTAATGCTGCAGAGAATAATAATGTAATGCTGCAGAGAATTATACAGTATTGCTGCAAATCACAATTTTCATTAAAATTCATTTTGTATAAAATATATGGATTTATAATTGGCTCTAACATATTAATAAATAAAGTAATAACATTATAGAAATGAAAGTAAACCAGAGATGATATTTCAGGCATGGTGGGTTCCCCGAATCACCTCCTTGCTCCTACGAAAACATAGCTCTACATTCAAGCCTCTAATTTAGTTGACAAGACTGATCTTTTTATTTTTAAACTACATCACTTAGGCCAGAAATAACTTTATAAATGATAATCTTGATTATATTGAAAAGAGTAGAAGCAGAAGATGTATTCTATACTACAGTCCTGCTGTTTGCCATTTTCTTATTTTCATAGATAGGAGAAAATCCCAAATATAACCTAAAAATGTATTCTAGGGTCTAATAGGTCTAAAAGTGCGCTGTGGCTCTCTGGGATGCAGTGGTGCTGTCACGGCAGACGGCGCAAAGTGGCCGGGCACTGTATTTTCTTGTGTATCAATTTTTTATTTGCACGGGTATGAGATTGGTTAGCGGCGCGGAGTAGAGTGGAGCGGCGGGGGGATTGCAATGAGCAGGGGGACAGCTGTCACTGTAAAGTAACAGGCAGTGAATCCTGAGGCTGCATGTTACAGCATGAGGTCCTACAAAGCAGTGTATTGTGGGAGATTAGACAGGAAGGGGTAAATTTACTAGTGGAGATGTTGCCCATAGCAACCAATCAGATTTTAGGTATTATCTTCTAGAAGGTCCTATTTCAATGTTAAGTAGAATCTGATAGGTTGCTGTGAGCAACATCTCCACTTCTAAAAACTCTCACTTTAGTAAATAAATATACCCCAAAGTGTCTGAATTGCTCTGAGGAAAGATGCTGCAGAAAGGCGCTGACGGTCACAGCTTAAGGTAAGTAAGGGGGAAGACATGGAGAGGGGCAAATGGAGAGACACGGAGGGGGCAAATAGAGAGAGATAGTGGGGCAATGGGAAAGAATAGCAGTTTTTCTTTTTTTTTTTTTTAAATACTTATTACGTTATTTTGACCCAACTACTTAAAAAACAGGAGTGCTCTGTAATTATTTTGGCTTAGTGCTGCCTTGAAAAAATTATGGAGACCCTAAGGGTGCCCCTCGAAATGAGAAAGTATGGGAACCACTGGTCTAACTAGTGATTTTTTTTTTTTAATAGTTGACATGGAGAAAGTTATTTAGTAATAATAATAATAAAACCTGTTCCCGCTAGGCTGTTTGAGCAGGGCGCCCTGTCCGATTTTAAAGGGGCAAAATGCACCCTGCTAAAACAGCCTGCCCTGTGCCTTCCCCACCCATGGACCGCAGTGTCCTGCGGGCAGGGGTGGATCAGGCTGCCAGGACGCTGGGAAAGTTCTCGCTCCGTCGGCCCGTCTGCCGCGATCAGTGCTCAGCTCCAATTCGCAAGAAGCTCACTGTAGTTAAAGAAAAATGGCCAACGGGGGAGCTGTTGCGATGCCCAGCCACAGCAGCTCCTCCCATAAGCCTTTGCAGAGCCGTCAGTCACCACTGACACTGCCTTCAGCCCGTCTGCGGCCCGCCTCCATCACCAGCTACTGCTGCAGCCGACACACACAGCAGCAGCCTGCACAGACAGTGCAATGCACACAGAAGCCAAGAACAGAAATCGGCGCTGGCTCACCAATAGTCAGTAAGTAAACTTATACTGTATCTAATAAATCTGCCTGCCTGTTTATATATCTACTAGCAGCGTCAAGAAAAATGATATTTTTCCCCCTTTTTGGGAGCGCAGGCTTAGTCAGTCTGATGGTCACAGGAAAACTGCAGCATGAGGTACCGCTGTTATAGTAGGATAACACCAGCTTGCTCAGTACCAGGGTGCATCCACTCAGGGGTGTATCTATAATGGGCGCAGAGTGTGCGGTGCACATGGGCCCCTGGGTCCAGGGGGGCCCCCACCACACACCCTACATCCACAGTCTTATGCTTATACCTGTCTGTGGTCTCCAGACTGCTGCTCTGTAGGGCCATGCCGGTGCTGCAGAGCAGCAAAAATCACTGAGAAAATGGAGGAAGCTTCTTTCCGGTGACTCGCGCATGCGCAGCACTGCTGTCCCTGGGAAAATGGTGCAGGCATCATTTTCCCGGAGAGCCGCGCGCGCATGTGCAGTAGATTCTGGCTTAGGGCCTGATTCAGAGCCACTCGTAAGCGGCAGCTCGTTCGCTCCGAGCGATATTTGCCCAACTGCGCATGCGTACGGATTGTTATACGCATGCGCGAACCAGTCAGTGCAGCCGAAATTCATGTGCTCGCAAAATAGCAAATGCCTGCTAATTTGAGTGACAGGATGAGGCGTATGTGGGTGGTAACAGGGGAAGGTGCTTGAAAACGGGGAGTGGAAATCAGAACGCAGGCGTGCTTAAAGGTCAAAACGGGTGTTTTATGGGTGTGCATAATTAAAACAGCAGCGTCATTGACCACGTCACTTGGTTATTTTTTAGCCAGAACTGCTCGCAAAATTGTGGTAGCAAAAACCAACCACAAGAATAGCGAGCAGCTCATACCCTATTCGGTGTACTCAATTAATCAAATAAATAGCAGACATCACGTAGGATGCGAGCGGCCAGGGGGCGCAGTTTCCCAAAAAACTACCGCAAGTTTTGTTCGCTCGTTCTGACCTAGAGGCGTGAATAGACCGCAAACAGCGAACGGTTCATTTGAATAGCCACCCCTATTTTCGCGACGAGCGAGCACAAATAGCCACCGGCTCTGAATCAGGCCCTTAGTGCACCGTGGCTCCACCAGAGAGAGTGGGGTCCCGCATGGAGTCTGCACATGGGCCCCCTCCTCTCTTAAAATTCACCTGCATCCATGAAAGGAATATGAAGAAATGTGTACAGATATGTGTGCCCTATACCTTAGGTAAAAAAAAACTGGGTGTTGGGATGATAATATATAAAAGTCCAATTATAGACCTACACCAGGTTTGCCGACTCTCTGGCTGCCCTTTCCCGGGAGGGGGCAGCCAGATCGGCAAACCAAGAGGGCGTGGCTGGCATTTGTGGGCAGAGTGAGGGCGTGGTCACATGATCACATCATTTTGGCCCCGCCCCGCTCAGAGACGGATTTAGACCTTATGGGGCCCTATGCAAAATACTGGTTTAGGGCTCCCCTCCCTCAAATAATACATAGAACTATATTTTCCTGATTCATGCCCCTGTAGATTAAGCGTGGAGTGCTGCCTGTTCCTTTCCATGGGGCATCTCTACTCCACTGTTTGGAACCTGTATTACGATCAATACTAATTTAGTTACGGTCCTCCGTAGTGCCAAACTCTTTGCAAGTATGTATTGTATATACCGTATATTTAATAAGGTGACAGTTTTTACAAGTGGAGATGTTGCCCATACCAACCAATCAGATTCTAGCTATTATTTTCTAGAAGGTGCTAGTTAAATGTTAAGTAGAATCTGATTGGTTGCTATGGGCAACATCTCCACTGCTAAAAACTCTCACTTTAGTAAATATACCCCTTATTGTAATTTCCCTCACCACAAATCCCTGACCCTATAACTGACCCACTGAAATACTCCTTAACATCACTGCCTGACCCCATACCTCATACACTGAAATACCCCTCACTCACTATCATAAACAAATACCCTTTCCAAAATCTGACAAAAAAAAATAAATACCAAATTAAAATCGTATAACATTTTCATTTCTTGAATTAAACTGTCCTACCTCTCATTGGACCTGTTGCCGTTTATTCTTCCTCCCGCCAGTTGCATTACACAGAAGCTACGTCAGTCTGAGGCAGTATTCCAACATAGGGGTAAGCAGTTCTAGAGGGGTTCACAAAAAGAAAAAATGGTGTGTGTGTATCTATCTATCTATCTATCACATATCTATCAATCTATCTCATCTATCTATCTATCTATCTCATATCTATCTATCTCATATCTATCCAGGGCCGGCTCTAGGGGTGTTCGGCCAGTGCGGTCGAACAGGGGCACCATCCATAGAGGGCGCATCCCTCCCCAACATCCCAATTTCAGCGGCACAGTACTGTCCCGCTGTTCCATCCATGGGCCAAAGTGGCACAAGGGTGGTCAAATTGGGAGGTTGGGGACCCCCACTGCCGCAGCTGTGCAGCGGTGCCTGACCCCGGAGTCTGAATAGAAGCTGCATGCATGCGCGTGCATCCATTCAGTGATGGGAAAGGGCTGGGGGAAGGCTCCCCCCAGCCTGATGTTATTTGGAGAAGTGCCATGCGGGCACGCCTCCAAATAACGTCATGTAGGGGGCGTGGCCTATTGAAATTAGGTCACACCCCCATTGTCGGTCATGCTCGATGTTGGGGCGCACTGTAAAGAGCCGGGACAGGGTGCTCCGACCCTTGGAGCCAGCCCTGTATCTATCTATCTCATGTATATCTGTCTGTCTATCCACACAAATAGATGTACACAATATAAATGATTTTGATGGTAATGTCAGTATAAAGGCTTGCTATCTAAATATGTAAACCTCAAGATATCTGTAAAGGAGGTCGATGGGGTCAAGTAATGACAATTGTCAATTATCTATTCTGACTACAGCCCCAATTTACCTTTAGATATTTGGAAAGACAGCCTTTACAATAATATTACTAATGCAAAAATAGTATATATGTCTTCCGTATGTTTGTATGTGCTGCGCAATGTCTGCATGCACACACCCATATCTGTATGTTTTGTACAAAGCTCCCCCCCTCTTGTCTATATGTTCTGTATTATGATACCCCCACCTATATCTCCTGTATTGTGCTCCCCCTGTACGTCTTGCATTATTCACCCTCCATCTGTATGTTCTATATTATACACCCCATGTGTATGTTCCCTTCCCCCCCCTCTGAATGGACTAATGGATGTTGCCATTAATGTACTCCCCCCTGTATTGGTAGTAATGTGCTCCCCCTATGCATTCTCAGTAGTGTCCCCCCCTGCTTTTGTATTACAGTAATGTCCCCCCCCTGTATTCCCAGCATTGTGCCCCCCTCTGTGTATCCCTCTGTGTTCCCAGCAGTGTTTTCCCTCTGTGTTCCCAGCAGTGTTCTCCCTCTGTGTTCCCAGTAGTGTGCTCCCCGTGTTCCCAGCAGTGTGCTCCCCCTGTGTTCCCAGCAGTGTGTTCCCAGCAGTGTTCCCAGCAGTGTGTTCCACCTATGTTCCCAGCAGTGTGTTCCCCCTGTGTTCCCAGCAGTGTGTTCCCCCTGTGTTCCCAGCAGTGTGTTCCCCCTGTGTGCCCAGCAGTGTGTTCCCCCTGTGTTCCCAGCAGTGTGTTCCCCCTGTGTGCCCAGCAGTGTGCTCCCTGTGTTCCCAGCAGTGTGTTCCCCCTGTGTTCCCAGCAGTGTGCTCCCCCTGTGTTCCCAGCAGTGTGCTCCCCCTGTGTTCCCAGCAGTGTGCTCCCCCTGTGTTCCCAGCAGTGTGTTCTCCCTGTGTTCCCAGCAGTGTGTTCCCCCTGTGTTCCCAGCAGTGTGCTCCCCCTGTGTTCCCAGCAGTGTGCTCCCCCCGTGTTCCCAGCAGTGTGCTCCCCCTGTGTTCCCAGCAGTGTTCTCCCCGTGTTCCCAGCAGTGTTCTCCCCGTGTTCCCAGCAGTGTGCTCCCCGTGTTCCCAGCAGTGTGCTCCCCGTGTTCCCAGCAGTGTGTTCCCCCTGTGTTCCCAGCAGTGTGCTCCCCGTGTTCCCAGCAGTGTGTTCCCCCTGTGTTCCCAGCAGTGTGCTCCCCCTGTGTTCCCAGCAGTGTGCTCCCCCTGTGTTCCTAGCAGTGTGTTCCCCCTGTGTTCCCAGCAGTGTGCCCCCCCTGCTTCTGTATTTACAGTAATGTGCCTCCCCCCCATGTATTTAACTTACCTTCTTTGCTCCCCGTGTTCCCAGCAGTGTGCTCCCCGTGTTCCCAGCAGTGTGCTCCCCGTGTACCCAGCAGTGTGCTCCTCGTGTTCCCAGCAGTGTGTTCCCCCTGTGTTCCCAGCAGTGTGTTCCCCCTGTGTTCCCAGCAGTGTGTTCCCCCTGTGTGCTCCCTGTGTTCTCAGCAGTGTGCCCTTCTCCTTGTTCCCAGCAGTGTTCTCTCTCTGTGTTCCCAGCAGTGTGTTCCCCCTGTGTTCCCAGCAGTGTGTTCCCCCTGTGTTCCCAGCAGTGTGTTCCCCCTGTGTTCCCAGCAGTGTGTTCCCCCTGTGTTCCCAGCAGTGTGTTCCCCCTGTGTTCCCAGCAGTGTGCTCCCCGTGTTCCCAGCAGTGTGTTCCCCGTGTTCCCAGCAGTGTGTTCCCCCTGTGTTCCCAGCAGTGTGTTCCCCCTGTGTTCCCAGCAGTGTGTTCCCCCTGTGTTCCCAGCAGTGTGTTCCCCCTGTGTTCCCAGCAGTGTTCTACCCATGTTCCCAGCAGTGTTCTCCCCGTGTTCCCAGCAGTGTGCTCCCCGTGTTCCCAGCAGTGTTCTCCCCGTGTTCCCAGCAGTGTGCTCCCCGTGTTCCCAGCAGTGTGTTCCCCCTGTGTTCCCAGCAGTGTGCTCCCCCTGTGTTCCCAGCAGTGTGCTCCCCGTGTTCCCAGCAGTGTTCTCCCCGTGTTCCCAGCAGTGTGCTCCCCGTGTTCCCAGCAGTGTGTTCCCCCTGTGTTCCCAGCAGTGTATTCCCCCTGTGTTCCCAGCAGTGTGCTCCCCCTGTGTTCCTAGCAGTGTGTTCCCCCTGTGTTCCCATCAGTGTGCCACCCCCCTGCTTCTGTATTTACAGTAATGTGCCTCCCCCCATGTATTTAACTTACCTTCTTTGGTTCTCCGTCTGTCTGCTCCTCTCTGTCTCGGCAGCCTGGCTGCTCTTCCTCCGTTCTCACTCTAGTGTCCAGCCGCGCGGGTCTCTCTCCGCTCTCCACTGACAGCGCGGCAGTAGTTAGCAGTGTCACGATGTGATGACATCATGCCTGCGATATTACTTACAGAACAGAGATCATTAGGGGAATCGGGGAGGCCAAGGACAGGGGATCTGGTTGCGCCACTCGTAAGTTGTCCACCCTGTGACCGCATTACTTTGTGGTTGTGTCAGAGGATCATACTCAGCACCAACTACACTGCCCTCCCTACAGCCCCGGGAGGAGTGCAGGGGCGGGGAGAGGAGAGGAGGGCCCGACCCCTGTATTCCGGCAGAACCGCCTCTTCTTCCTTGCAGCCCTGGCAGTGCTGGTACTACTATATGTGTGTATCCTCGCTTCTCTGCCGCTGCCAGCAGCAGCAGGTCACACACAGCGCAGAAGGTTCTCTCCAGGGACGGATTTCGGGGGGAGCCCGGGCCCTAGGCGGCCGCCTAGGTTGCCTAGCGGTAAATCCGGCCCTGGCACCGCTACACAATGCAAAGATTACCGGAATTGTGAAGCAGAGGGCAGGGCCAAAATAGAACTACACCAGGGTTGCCGACTTTCTGTCTGCCCCTTCCGGGAGGGGGCAGCCAGATCTGCAAAAGAAAGAAGGCGTGGCTGGCATTTGTGGGTGGTGTGGGACATGGCTACACGATCGCATCATTTTGGACCCTACACAATGCAGAGCTTACCGGCATTGTGAAGCAGGGGGCGGGGCCAAAACGACATGATTCGGCGAATTGGGAGCTGCATCCGATTTTTGTGAGGGTCGGGTCCCACCCGTATCGGGAGGGTAGGCAAGTATGAACTACACGTGCCAGCATATCCATGGCTGCCAAAGTATGCTGGCACTTGTAGAATAACCAAGGAGGTTCATTGATAATTATCTGAACAGGTTCGGGATATGTCACAGTCTGTCATACCCTAATACCGGTTGTGGCTTTCCGCAAACGATAATGGATACAGAGGGCCTGATTCAGAGGTAGATGCAGTGTCAATGTCTGATGAAAGCGGCCATTTTTTTCCAGTCTGCGCATGCATCCGAATCGCACATCCTTCCCAATGGCTACTGCCGGGAGACGCAGAACAAATATGGATGCAGAGTGGGCATCCCTGGGTGGTAACGGGGGAGGCTAGTCGGACGCTGGCGTGTCAAAGATGTATCGTGGTCTTAAGGCCTGATTCAGCGTCTTATCACGACTGCTACTTTTTACGCAGCCACCAGGAGATGTATTCAGATGCCCACCTGCAGCTCACCAAATCCAAGCATCAGAGTAACATGTCACATAATCGGTCACAGATCAGTCGATCATCTGCCTCCTGAGTAACTCTATGGCTGCTCAGACACTCATAAAACATCTGCCCACGTTTTCCTAACCACTCCTCCGTTACCACCGCTCCCACCGACAAATGATCCATAACTGTCGATCACTCTTCACTTACTGTAAATCCTCTCTGCGAGCGACATCACAGAGGCACTGGGACGCTGTACGACTTAGACCCATGCGCTGTAATAAAAACATCGACCAACTGTGTAAATATTGGCATAGCATCATACTTGCCTACCCTAGCCTCCCGAATATCGGTTATCGCTCCCGGCCCCCCTTGGAAAAGAAGGCAAGCCTCCCGGAGGCTGCCAATCCCCCCGCAGTTACAATAGAAACCCCCGCAGCGGTGGTGGCTGATGACGCGATTCACCCTGAATCGCATCATCATGACCCCGCCCCCTGCTTCACAATACCGGTAATCTCGGCATTGTGTAGCGGGGCGAGACCAAAATGACCCCCGCTCCGCCCACAAGTGCCAGGTAATATATGCGGCTGCACCACCCTATGCTGGCCACGCCCCCTTGCTATACCGACCTGGCAGCTCCCTCCCGGGGGGGAGGGCAGCCAGAATGTCAGCCAGCATGCATTGCATCCATCTCTTAATCAGGTTCTTAATACGCAAAGCGGCAGATAGCAATGCAGCCGGTGGACAGATCTCAATAGGAAGCCCCTTAGTCGCGACCATAGCATAAAGGCACAGTTTTGCTGCGTAAATAGTCGCAGTCATGGCTGCATTAGCGTCCACCTCTTAATCAGGCCCAGAGTTAGTATGTTCTCAGCATCAGAAAACAATGGCAGTTATTATTTTCCGTCGCACTGCGCATGCATCAACGTTCATTTTCATTGTCGCTCGCAGTAAAGATTTATTTGCAACATGACTGACAGGCAGGGACCATTTGTGGGTGGCAACAGGAAAGTGGGGACTCAGACACAGGCGTGTTGTGACCATTTTTGGGACGTGCCTCTGACTTCCAACTGCGATCACGTACGCAGTGAAAACATCTCCGGCATCTCAGTTCCTGCAGCCATTCTGCCCGACCATAGGGTTTCTCAGGAGTCCGATCGTCGACTGATCTGCAACCAATGCTATGTCCTTGCATTTGACAAAGTTACTGGTAGGCGACTCTATACAAATCCCGTCCACTGCGACATTTGCTTATTTTCGCACAGCAGCAGTGTAGAAATGCGCAGCAGCGTGATGGCATTAACGTCCATCTCTGAATGAGGCCCAGTGTCCCCATAACTGTAGGCAAAATATGATAGATACACACAGGGGCAGATATAGGGGACAGGAAGCCCCTAAGCACTACATTAAGACCTCCAACCCCCCACCCCCACCCATTATGTCACTGTTCACTTTGCCCCTTCATGTCGGGGGATAGTCCCGATGTCACCAGACTGCCAAAGCAGCACCAAGCTCACTCCCTCCCCCTGCACCATAATGTGCTGCCAATTGCCCCCCATCCCCCACTCGCCCCCCTGCCGGTTGTGTCTAGTGGGAATTCCGCCACTGAATAAATGAATAGCAAAACCATCGGTACACAATGATATAATGATGCTTTGCTGTCAGTGTAGCCCAAGCTGGACATTTGGGTTATACAGTCATGTTGCTATCATGTTTGGATTGATTATAAGGCATTTACTGTAGGTCTGTTTAATTCAAAAGATGATAATGATGATACAATTAATGGAGCACGAAATCTAAGAAGTTCAACGTAATTCAAGTACTAATTTAAGCTGGATGTGTTTTGAGCAATAGAAAGGATAATGTTGATGTGAGAGATAATTCGTCTACAGCTCAGAACAGCTTTGATACAGTTTTGTATTTACAAACTTGAAACTAGAGATTTAAAGATTAAAACATTGAAACAACATTTAAGAGCCTTCCAAATAGAATTACAATTTAAAATCTTTTCAGGGAATCATTACAATAAGTAATACAGTTTCAGGTCTTCACACAAATCAGATTTAAGGTAAGAAATGAGCTTACTGCATGTCTCAGGCATTTGCTTTCATGTAAATTGTTTAAGGCTGCATACAAGACACCCAACCTGTAATGTGACCTTTTATGTCAGTAGTTTGAAAAAAGCACTAAAAAGTCTTCATTTGCTAAAAACAGACTTTGCAAATATAAAAGTTAGCTTTCCCCAAAAGCTGCAATGTAGTCTCACATGAAACAGTGATTCTAATAACAATATGGACAGTTCAGAAAACCCACACTGAAAGCATGGTACAGAAAGTGGCAAGTTAAAGTAGGCATTATTCTATATTGCAAACTCTTGTATCCCCTTAATCTGTCGTTGCTGAATTCCTCTAACTGCTAAAAGCAAAGCTGAACATTTTTGCACTTAACTTTTAAATTATCTTTATAAATAATGAAAAAATAATTTATCAACACATGACAAAAACATCACAAAGCTTTACACCAGTTTACCATATTAGGCAAATCTAGGGGCGTAATTGCAGTGGGTGCAGGGGTGAAGCCAGCCTATCTGTCTCCCAGGGAAAAAACAAATCACAGTGCACCCATCCAAATGGATAGTAGTCACCATCTACTTATATGACTACCATATTATAGAGACAGCATTAGTGACTGTCATATAATACAGACAATACAAGTGACCACCAAATAATACAGACATCATTAGTGACCGCCATATACTACAGACATAATTTGTGACTGCCATATGCTATAGACATCATTGGTGACTGCCATATACTACAGACAGCATTAGAGACTGCCATACAATACACACAGCATTAATGACTGCCATATAATACAGAAATCATTAGTGACTGCCACATAATACAGACAACATTAGTTAAACAGACAGCATTAGTGACCACCATATACTACTGAGAGCATTAGTGACTGCCATATACTACAGACAGCATTAGTGACCCCAATATAATACAGACAACATTAGTGACTGCCTTATAATACAGACAGCATTAGTGACTGCCACATACTACTGAAAGCATTAGTGACTGCCATATAAGACAGACAGCACTAGTGAGCACCATATAATACAGACATCATTAGTGAAAATGATATACTAGAGACAGCATTAGTGACCACCATATACTACAGACAGCATTGGTGACCACAATATACTACAGACAGCAATAGTGCCGCCATATACTACTGACAGTAATAGTGACCACCACATACTACAGACAGAATTAGCGACCGCCATATAATATAGACAGAATTAGTGACCACCATATACTACAGACAGCATTTGTGACCACCATATACTACTGACAACTGCACTAAGGCAAGAAATGCACTCAAAACCTTGAAAATGCTGTTTCCAGGGGTTTGTTCGCATCTCTCATATGCACCAAGCCCCGAAGTGCGATGCATTCCACGGCTTGGATGTGGTGGATAATGCCGTCTACAGATGACACCAGAGTGACTTGTCTGCGCAGAATAACAACAGAGGGACTTCTTGCCAAGGACAGTTCTTACCGAGAGAGCTATCCGTTGGCATTTTTGTGCATGCATACCGGCGTAATTAATGCCGGCATGCGTGTGAAGAGTGGTGGGATGCATCCATAGTTGTGGCCATCTGGGATTTATGACATCACACAACCAATGTACCACAAATTCAGCAAAAATACCTAGTAGCACATGATAGTACATTATATTATCGGTGTATCCCAAGTGCCCATTCTTTCCCTTCAATCAAAATCACACAAAGCTACACACAGTGGACCTCATTCAGAGTCGGTCGTAAGCGGCTGCTCTGTCGTACGCCAAACAATCGAGAATCAGAAAAAAAAAACAATCGCACGGCCGGGCGATCGCAACCAAAGTGACGCCCATACATGAACAAAGCACCTCCTTTAGCTAACGAGTGATAGTAGTTAGCGATCGAGTCAATCGTTGTCAGTCACTGTATGTTCATTTTTTTCTGATGGTTGCGGCCGCTTGTGTTGGGTGCAAATTACACCAAAAATTAACAAAAAAACGCATAGAATAAGCCATCCCCATGAAATTTATTTATTCTTATTATTCGCTAATGCTAACACAACTGAATCAATTACATGCCAATTAGCAGTGTCATTAGCAAAAACATTAGCGGCTTGCATTGTGTGGCACAAAATAAAAACATCAGACATAACATCAGTCACATTCGATAGTATCGACTGCACTCTGGGGCTTGAGAAGGCACATACCCAACCTCAAGCTGCACGATCAGCCAGGCCTCTAACCTGCTCGCAGAGTGACATTTTACTACTTCCGGCCTTCTATGTCAGTCGTAGCAGGTAATTTATGTATGCCCCTGAAACACCCTGAAAACGGTGAGGAACGCCTGCGTTTTCAGACCACCAACCCCGTCAACACCCACAAATGGCCTTTCATGTCAATCAACTCTCGGAAGCCACTTCCTGCTCCTAAGCAGTACGATCGACAGAATTTTGGATCACAAGGTCTCGTACGCACATGCGCACAACTAACCGTACGTATGCGTGGTTTGGAAACATCGGATGCGTACGACCGAGCGGCCGCTTACGACCGACTCTGAATGAGGTCCAGTGTGCCCCTAACTATTTTAGTTAGTTTAATAGTTTATAAATCAAGAATTATTTGTTATCCCTCAGTCAAGTTGGTTTAGTGTAAATAAAATGTTACTTTATTTTGTAACCTTCTTGCCCTTGTTTGTTTGATGTGTATAATGGGGCTTCGAATTGAGACGTATGTCTGTTTCATTTACATGAAAAACATATCTGCGTACTGTGCATGCACATGCATATGACCAGGCTTTGTTGTATCTTACACTAGCAATTCCTTACATAAAATGAGTACCCTAAGAGCATGTCTATATAGTTAGGACTGAGGTACACCAGAACGCAGACACCATTTAGGAGACGTAACTCTGGTGGGTGCTGGAGGACTGGTGCAATGATACACAATGATGGTGATAATAATCACCAATGCTGTCTAGCTGTGTCTGATTGGCTGAGGGCTACTCTACCTTTAATGTGGAAGCCACTTTTTGGCCCATATGTACAAAAAGCACATTGCTATGTGCACATAAAACGGGCAGCACGGATGGTGTAATGGTTAACATTACTGCCTCACAGCACTGAGGTTGTGGGTTCGATACCCACCATGGCCCTAACTGTGTGGAGTTTGTATATTCTCCCTGTGCTTGCGTGGGTTTCCACCGGGTGCTCCGGTTTCTTCCCACACTCCCAAAAAAATATACTGGTAGGTTAATTGGCTCCCAACAAAAATTAATCCTAGTGTGTATGTGTATGCGTGTACATGTGGTAGGGAATATAGGCTCTCATTCAGAGCCGCTCGCTATTTGCGGTCGTTCGTTCTAAAACAAGGGGTGGCTATTCAAATTAACCATTCGCTAATTGTGGTCTGTTCACGCCTCTAAGTCTGAACGAGCGAGCAAAACTTGCGGTTGTAATTTTGAAAAATACGCCCCCTACGTCATGTCCGCTATTTATTAGGTTAATCGAGTACATCGACCAGCGTATGAACTGCTCGCTATTCTTGTGGTTGGTTTTTGCTACCACAATCTTGTGAGCAGTTCTGGCTATAAAATAACCCAGTGACGTGTTCAATGACGCTGCTGTTTTAATTATGCACACCCATAAAACGCCCGTTTTGACCTTTATGCACGCCTGCGTTTGGATTTCCACTCCCCGTTTTCAAGCACCTTCCCCTGTTACCACCCACATACGCCTCATTCTGTCACTCAAAATATCAGGCACTCGCTATCTAGCGAGCAAACAATTTTCCGCCGCACTGACTGGTTTGCGCATGCGTATTACAATCCGTACGCATGCGCAGTTGTGCAAACATCGCTCGGAGCGAACGAGCAGCCGCTAACGAGCGGCTCTGAATTAGGCCCATAGATTGTAAGCTCCACTGGAGCAGGGACGGATGTGAATGGACAAATATTCTCTGTAAAGGGCTGCGGAATACGTGTGCACTATATTAATAAATAAATAAAATAATGTAAATAGAAGATAAAATGTAATATGAAAACACTTAAATAAAGATAACCACAATGTTTCCTTACTGTCATGGATTATTTACTGGCCACTTTTGCTGTATTTCACCAGTAAAAAAAAAAAAAAAAAATATATATATATATATATATATATATATATAAATATATTGTAAATAGTTATGTAGATGATACAAATGTAACAGTAGATAATAGGAATGTAACACACCTATCCACAAGAGACACATCAAAGAGTGCCAACTAATGGACAAAATAATTTCCATTGCACCATTTCTGGTTGGGACATAACCGTCACTGAGCCTGATTCAGCTTGGATTGCAACTGCTAATATGCATGCAATCAGCCGGTTGTTGCGTACTGCGCATACGTATGCCACTGCAGTGACTACGCAGATCCATCGCAGAGTGATTGACAGGAAGTGCTGTTTGTGGGTGGTGATGGGGGGTTGTCGGCGAAACACAGGAGTGCCAGGACGTTTTAATGCCATTGCATGGGCATGCATTAATTATCCGCTATGATGCCCTACGCAGCTTGAGGACTCATAGCGTGCACTGAAGTTAGCAATTTCTGAGTAAGGTCAGAACTTGTGCAAGTGTGCGTGAGGCTCCGATAGTTTTGCAGTCTTGCTAAGAAATACGGATGTCTAATAGGTAAAGTGGGCGTCCTTATGTAGTGCTGTGGAGGCAAAGCGATCGCAGTGAATTAGCATACAATTGCAGCTGAACTGCGTGCCTAATCGCTAGTGAATAAGGCCCACTGTCTGTTGCCCTTTATGTTCAGTCTTTTCCTTCAATGGGCCATATTCAATTAGCCGCGATAAGTCCAAATCCGCAAAAAAGTATTGCCGATTGCGACTTTTCGCGAGTGTGACCGTTTCCCCCATATTCACTTCCAAAGAGTTTTCGCCGGCTCGAAAACAAAATGCAATATAATAGGCAAAATAGATTCGCCTATGAATAAGTATAGAATTGCGGTTTTGGGGTGCAAAGGTGGGGAAACCACCCTGCACCCTTGGGACAGCCCCCCAAAGGTTAACTGCGTCAAAAAAATCCTAAAAAAAAATGAGGAACATACAAAAAATGACTTTGAAAAAGTGGGTGAAAAAGTTCAAAGTTGGGGTAGAAACTTTAAAACTAGCAAAATAAGCTTTTGGGGGTCTTCAAGTATAGGGGAGGTGTTTTTTGGATTGCAGGTGCATGCTAAAGGTGCATTTTTCAAGTTTTTTTAAACTTCACGTTAGCGATTTTTAACCATGCTTGCACCCATTTCAATGTACCCCAAATTTGATGGGACTAGCTGATTTCTCCTAAAAAAACTGCTAAATGCTATTCTTCACCACTTGTGCAAAGACGCTATATAGAGGCAATTGAAAGCACTTAAGTACCCCAAACAGCTCCATGGGGGGGTAATTGGGGACATCTATAGTGATCCCCAATGTTAGTGCATCTTTTGGGGGGAGTCAGGCTGATTTCCTCAAAACTGATAGCACTTTTCGCATGTTTGAGTTTCGCCGGGATGCATTTTCGCATCCTTAGGCATTGAATACGGCAAATAGCGGGGATGCGCACAAAACTTTTCCGCAGGTAAAACCAGCGATGACGGAGAAAAGTACGGCTGAGAAAAGTCTCCGACTTATCGCGGTTAATTGAATATGACCCTATATGTAAAGCACATTTTTGTGTTTCCATGTAATCAATACAGAATTAATCAGTAATGAGTCATGTACTCTAATTTTATGCCTTTATTAACTAGTGGCAAATGCAGGATCTATGAGTATCTAAAAGCACACGCTAATACAATATCTATCATGGCCTGCAGGGAATAATGAGGACTTGAAATGTGAGCTTTGATTCACAATGCCTGAAGGGAGATGAAGGAACATGAGGTGTTTCACAATATCTTACTGTATTTTTGCACTTCAGCTCCATAGGTTCCCCCCATTTCCCCAGGGTACGCAGAGTGGTTCAAAGATCATGAAAATCATTAGTAATGACTTGGGAGAAAGAGTAAAAGGACTCTGTTATTCAGGTTTTGTACTGCATATATTACAGTATGTACATTATTGATTTGTATACCAAATTAAAAAGAGGAGAGAAAGCAGAGAGACAGCCTATGTGGCAATAATCACGGCATCGTTGTCAGTATTATCATTTTTAACATAGTTATCACAACAATGTATTAAAAAGTATACATACTGTATTTTCTTTGTGGAATGTCATTTACCAAAACACTTAGACCGAGGATGGAAGCTGCGGGAGAGGGATCACTTTCCTGCGTAAATGCCTTCATATAGGCATCTGAGGATGGCATCAGCCTTCGGGCCAAGCCCCAAAAAGCTACGCTCTTTGGAACTTGGGGCCTGATTCAGAGTTGGGAATAGAGAGAGATATCTCTCTCAACTGATCATCTAGGTGAAACCATGCTGCATTGCAGGGGCAGATTTAAAATGTACAGAGAGATTTAGATGTTTCCAAACTGACATCTAAATTGTAGAGTAATAATAAAGCTGTGCAGTATTTGTGGGCTACATGTAAAAGCAGCCAGTATTTACCCTACATGTAAAAAAAATATGTATTTACACCCCTTGTATTGCAATATGGTTTGTTCAGGTACACAGTTAAGTGCTATCTCTCTCTCTATTCCCAACTCTGAATCAGGCCCTTGGTACATAGTGTCAGATTACATTTCCCACGGAGAGTAATGGGGACTGTGTAGTGAAGGGTTAATTATACATTTGCATCAGACTTATGTGATTCCTCTGTCTTTAGGTTGTTGCTACAAGCACTTGATACATAGTGGGAGAAAACAAGAGAGAAGGTGATGGAAAAGAAGGAGAGGGAGAGAGGAAGAGACAGTTGGTGAAGGAGAAGAAAAGAGTAGGAGAGAGAACAATAGAAGGAAAGAGGGAATGGGGGGAGAGAGAGAGAGAGAGAGAGAGAGAGAGGAGCTAGGGAGGTGAAAGACAGAGAGAAGGAGTGGGGAAGTGGAAGACAGGTAAATAGCGGAACTAGAAAATAGTAAGTGAGAAAAGTGAGGAAGAGAAGAAGAGTCAGTAAGGGAAAATGAGTGAGGAAAATAGAAGAATAGAGGGAGTGGGAGAGCGATAGAGAGGGAAAAAGAAAGAGTGTGCTAGTGGGGGAGAAGAAAAGAGAGAGTAGGAGATAGGAAAATAGAGTGATAAAGGCAGTGAAGAAGAAAGAGAGTGTGAGAGTAAGAGGTAGAGGGAGAAAAAAGGAGTGTGGGAATGGGAGATAGGAAGAGAATGGAAGTAGAAAAAGGAAGTGAGAGAAGGAAGAGAGAAGGTGTGAGTAAGAGACAGTTAGCGGGGGAAAAGAAAAGAGACAGATAAGGAAAGAAGAAAACCGAGTGAAGAAGAAATAGGGAGCGCGAGAGGAATAGAGAGGTAGAGGACCAGAGAAGGAATGGTGGAGAGCTGGATAGGGAGGGGGTATACCTCCCAACTGTCCCGCATTCAGCGGGACAGTCCTGCTTTTCTGTGACAGTCCCACTGTCCCACCCGCTGGCCGCAGTGTCCCACGGTGGGGCGGAGCCTGGGGGCAGCCTGCCCATGAGTGATGTAAATGGGGGCATGCTGCCAGGTCATGCCCTACTGATAGGCCACACCCCCTTTTCGGGCACATGTACCTCCGGCGCACGGAAGTTCTTAATGCTGAAGGTTCAAAGCCAGAGGGACTAGGAAAGAGGAAGATATAGGGTCTCGTCGCAAGCCCGATGGTCGCGAAGGTCTTGACCATCGCGACCATCTTCCTGGCTGCTCGCTATAGCTGTGGGTGGTTACCCACAGCTATACGAGCGGCCAGGAGGCCGCTCTACAAATGAAGAAGGACGGCCCTGATTCAGAGCGAGCGCTCTGTCAGAGCGTCCGGCTCTGAATCAGGGCCAGAGAGCAATAATGATATGAATAGGTTAGCGCTAGGAAGCACATTATAGTGCGCATTATATTAATTAAATTGTGTAGATCCTAAAGGCTGGTTACCTCCATTCCTAGCAGCTCCCGCCACAAGTGTAGCTGCACTCTAGCGAGATTACACAAATTAAAAGATGAATCAATAACTATATGATGTTACTCTCAATCTGTGCAACAATATTTTCCAAATTGAAATGACAAATTAACAAAATTAACAAGTGGCTAATCCCTAACATGGAGATTCTGACTACAGATCAAGAAACTACTCACACCTTCAAAAAGCCTATATTAAAAGTGTTCTAGACTTATAAAATTCATTAAAAAGTTACCTTGCCTAAAGTCTCACTATGAACCTGATTCAGTACCGCTCGCTAGATGTGTACGCTCGCACCCAGCTTATGCAAATCCGGCAAACCCAGTATTTCTTAGCGCGCAATCGCTTTGTGTATGCAGACGCCCACCAGCCTGTCTTAAGACGCCCACTTGCGCACGTCATCTCCAGGAAGTGTATGCAACCATCGGTACATCGGGTACCATCGGATGCGTTCGCAGAGATTGAGGCAGACCATACCCTACCGCAAGTACTGTGAGCACTTCAGTGTGAAATACAACCAGGTGACGTGTACTATGACGCTGCTTGTTAATTATGCATGCCTCTGAAACGGCATTGAGACGCTCAAGCACGCCTGTGTTCGTCCCTCCACTCCCCTGTTTTTAATGGCCTGACCCTGTCACTCACTCTGCTGGGCTGTCTATGCGCAGCAAGCGAATGTATCCCAATCTCTTGCACTGGTTTGCGCACGCACACTGCGATGCATATGCATGCGCACAAAGCGAAAATCGGCCAGCTACGAGCGAACGCATCCTAGCGAGCAGGTCTGAATCGGGTCCTATGTTCCATGTTAGTTTTATAGTACATTTTTGGTGGAAGTGAATGCATGCTTCTACCATTAGGTTTGTAAGTATATAACTTACGAAATAGAGAAATAACTAGTTGCAGTGATTGGCTATCTGCATTATACAGGCTGAAATGGCCCTTAGCGATACCTTAGTGATCAGACAGTGTGGGACTGTCACACATCGGGGTCCGGGTCCCTCTTACTGGGTCAGACGGTGTCACCTTACTGCCATCTGTGTTCCCGCTGGCTGCCTGGTGCATTCCTGTGCTCACTCATCTGCAGTGTGCAGTTCTGGCTATTTTATGGGTGCAGCCATCTTGGACAGTATTACATGATCTGCTCTGACAAACCAGTCTCCAGCAACTCAAGTCACATAATTCATCCATCCTATCAGTTCTAAGAGAGTCTTATTTAATCCATGGACTGCTGACTGCTCATTGCCAGAACAACATCTCTCTCTTGCTTTGTCACCCAAACACCTCCAGTCAAGAGGAAATATTTTACCACTTTTCTGCCCCTTAGGAGTCGAATTTTTTTTTTTTAAATCCTTCTTAGTGGGCACCTATGTCATGAAAGGCATATACTCCCTGAATTACATGTTTCTAGGTCCAGGGGTTTGGGCTGGGTGAGTCATTCAGGGGTTTGGGCTGGGTGAGTCAGTCAGGACATTTGTTTATATATATATATATATATATATATATTAGGGATGAGCGGGTTCGGTTCCCTGAGAACCGAACCCACCCGAACTTCGGGGATCCGGGGCGATCCGAGCCCAAGCTCGGATCTCCCTGTCTGCCCCGGATCCCTCTCCCGAGGCAAAACCTCGAGATCTGCTGTCGGATCTCGAGGTTTTGCCTCGAGCGGCCATTTAAAAAAAAATGCCTTTGCCTTTAATGGGCAAAGTGCTGATTGGCTGACAGAGCCGTCTGTCACGGCTCTCAGCCAATCAGCATTATGGTGCTCATTTGCATGTAGCACGGACTCGTGAGATCCGTGCTACATGCATCTGTGTGATTGACAGTGACACAGAGCACAGATGGGTCAGTGAGACCCGTCTGTGCTGCTGTGTATTTCAATGACACAGATGCACGCACGGACCAGGAGATCCGTGCTACTTGCATCTGTGTCATTGACACAGAGCACTAACGGGTCCGTGAGACCCGTCTGTGCTGCTGTGGTAAATAAAAAAAAAAAAACCTGTGTAAAAAGAGAAAAAAATGGCGTGCCCCCCCCCAAAAAAAAGAGCAACCAGCCCCGGGCATTAGTGACCCAGTGCTGGGTGTGCTTAAATACAGGGGACAAACGACATAGGGGTCCCCTGTACTTAAACACAACCAGCACCGGGCTAGTCAGAACCAGAGCTGGTTGCCAAAATACGGGGGACAAACGACGTAGGGGTCCCCCGTATTCTGCGCAACCAGCTCTGGGCTCTGATCCGGTCCTGGTTCTGGAAATACAGGGGAAAAAAATGAGTAGGGTTCCCCTGTATGTTCCAGAACCAGCACTGGACTTTTTCTAGCGGGGGGCTGATGCCACAGCCAGGGGAGCCCTTTCACCGGGCCCCCCAGCCGCAGCATCAGCCCTGACCGCTAGTCAGCCCAGGCCGGGGATCCCTGGAGAGCTGGGGACCCCCCCAATAAAGGGGTCACCCTCTCCAGGGCACCCCAGGCCCAGGCTGATAGCCCGGGGCTATCCCCGCCACCCCTGGTGGCGGTGGGTGGCGGGTTGATTGTGTGGTGTGGTGTAAATAAAGAATATCAAACATTGTCTTTACAAGTAGAACTGCAAGTCCCAGCAAGCCTGCCCCGCATGCTGGTACTTGGAGAACCACAAGTACCAGCATGCAGGGCATTAAGGGCCCACTAGTACCTGTAGTTCACCTGTAAAAAAATGTTTAAAAAAAACACAGGACACACACACCGTGACAGTATAAGTTTATTAAACATACATACACACACACACACACACACACACACATGTACACATACTCACCTATGTAACCTGTAGCATCGGTCCACTTGTCCGGTAAAGTATCCATAGGGGACCTGTGAAAAAAAACATACTCACCATCTCCTATGCGAGGTTCTGTCCTCTTCGTTCCAAAGTAGGCATCCCCGGACTTGGCAAAAAAAAAAAAACGAAAACGCGATCCACGAACTTAGTACCGTTCTATAGAACGGTACTTCCCGAATGAGAGCTTAGCGGCGGGGTATCACCATGGAAACCCCGCTGCTAAGCGTTCATTGGCTGAGAGAGGCCATCTCCCGTCTCTCTCAGCCAATGAACGGCTCCCTCCATTGTAGTCAATGCTGGGAGCCGCAAGGTTATTAAAGTTTACCCTGCGGTTCCCACCATTGACTACAATGGAGGGAGCCGTTCATTGGCTGAGAGACGGGAGATGACCTCTCTCAGCCAATGAACGCTTAGCAGCGGGGTTTCCATGGTGATACCCCGCCGCTAAGCTCTCATTCGGGAAGTACCGTTCTATAGAACGGTACTAAGTTCGTGGATCGCGTTTTCGTTTTTTTTTTTTGCCAAGTCCGGGGATGCCTACTTTGGAACGAAGAGGACAGAACCTCGCATAGGAGATGGTGAGTATGTTTTTTTTCACAGGTCCCCTAGGGATACTTTACCGGACAAGTGGACCGATGCTACAGGTTACATAGGTGAGTATGTGTACATGTGTGTGTGTGTATGTATGTTTAATAAACTTATACTGTCACGGTGTGTGTGTCCTGTGTTTTTTTAAACATTTTTTTTACAGGTGAACTACAGGTACTAGTGGGCCCTTAATGCCCTGCATGCTGGTACTTGTGGTTCTCCAAGTACCAGCATGCGGGGCAGGCTAGCTGGGACTTGCAGTTCTACTTGTAAAGACAATGTTTGATATTCTTTATTTACACCACACCACACAATCAACCCGCCACCCACCGCCACCAGGGGTGGCGGGGATAGCCCCGGGCTATCAGCCTGGGCCTGGGGTGCCCTGGAGAGGGTGACCCCTTTATTGGGGGGGTCCCCAGCTCTCCAGGGATCCCCGGCCTGGGCTGACTAGCGGTCAGGGTTGATGCTGCGGCTGGGGGGCCCGGTGAAAGGGCTCCCCTGGCTGTGGCATCAGCCCCCCGCTAGAAAAAGTCCAGTGCTGGTTCTGGAACATACAGGGGAACCCTACTCATTTTTTGTCCCCTATATTTCCAGAACCAGGACCGGATCAGAGCCCAGAGCTGGTTGCGCAGAATACAGGGGACCCCTACGTCGTTTGTCCCCCGTATTTTGGCAACCAGCGCTGGTTCTGACTAGCCCGGTGCTGGTTGTGCTTAAGTACAGGGGACCCCTACGTCGTTTGTCCCCTGTATTTAAGCACACCCAGCACTGGGTTACTAATGCCCGGGGCTGGTTGCTCTTTTTTGGGGGGGTGCACGCCATTTTTTTCTTTTTTTACACAGGTTTTTTTTTTTTTTTTTTACCACAGCAGCACAGACGGGTCTCACGGACCTGTCATTGCTCTGTGCCAATCACACAGATGCATGTAGCACGGATCTCCCGGGTTCGTGCTACATGCAAATGGGCACCATAACGCTGATTGGCTTCCTGTCTGCCACTGCAGTGCCACTCCTAGATGGGTCACGTGTTTGTGCCGCCCCCTTGTGTCGCTTAGCATAGTCATCCAGCTTCCTCGGTACAACCTTTTGGCCTAAAAACAATATTGTGAGGTGTGAGGTGTTCAGAATAGAGTGGAAATGAGTGGAAATTAATGTTATTGGGGTTATTAATAGCGTAGGAACAAAAAAAGGCCCATTTATGTGATTTTAGCGTTTTTTTTTTATTTTTTAAGAAAAAATCCAGATCCAAAACACAAAACCCAGAACCCAAAACACGGAAGGGTGGTTTTGGCAAAACCAATCCAGATCCAAAACACGAAGAAAGATCCAGATCCAAAACCAAAACACAAAACACGAAAAGTGTCCGGTGCACACCCCTAATATATATATATATATGTACCACCCATCATTCTCGTTTTGTGTATTTCCTTAATCATGAGTTTTTTTCATGGCTTTGTAATTATCCCACCCAGTAGCGTCACAAGGGGGCTTGCGGGCCGCACCAGGGTGTCACCCGCCAAGGGGTGACACCATGGTGCAGACTCCCCCTCAGTGACAGGAGCCGAGTGCTGCACTGTAGTATTAAAGTCAGGCACTTGGCTCCTGACACTGTGAGGGAGCCAGCACACTGCACACAACGCAGCCTGCACATCCTGCACCCCCCGTAAGAAACACAGGACCACGGGGGTTCAGGCCATGAGGCCACACTTTTTGCCCATGAGGTCACGCCCCCTTTCCGCCACGCACACAGCATCCCTCCCTACACCAGGTGACACTGCGGGGAGGGATGCCACTGATCCCACCTGCTTACACAGTCACCAATCCTTAAAACAGGAGGTTGAAAACCACTGTTTTAGTTCAGTGGTTCTCAACCTCAACCCTCAAGTTTTCCCAACAGGCCATGTTTTCAATATTCTGCCCGTGGAAACAGGTGGGATAATTACTGACCCAGCAATGATAAGAATAGTGGTCAGTAAGTGAAGCTCCTCCATCCTTACATAGCAATCTTCTACAGGGCAGTAAAAGAGATTATTTTGGACATATTTACATAATTATAATGTCAAATAGTAGCTATACTTGTTTTTATTTTTGAAAAAACAAGAAACAGCAAAAAGTATTCCCCCAGCACTCAGAATGAAATCAGCAATAAGATTTGAAAAACTACATGGTGGTAGATAATTCAGAGATCTCAGTTGCATATATTTGCAAAGATATGGCTAAGCCTCCGGGCCGCGTCACGGCGTCTCTGATACCGGAGGTCCCTATCACTTGGTCAGAATCTGGGGTGCAGAACCCCAAAAAAGCCGGCGATAGCCAGCCACCCCAGCGAAGCACACTAGTGAGAGACTAAAGTGTTAGTATAGGATTAAAGGAAAAACTATGTGTTAATAAGTGGTGTTAATGTGTGCTTCACCAGAGCAGCCCAGCCACACCAACCCCAAGGGGCACCGCACCCCAAACTCATCCCCAAAACTGATAACTATATCCAATTTGGGTAATATATGCCCAATATAAGGCCACATAATAATGGCACATACAAATATACCTGAATTGAGAGCTAGCTTACCTTGGAGTCACCCCTAAGTCCTCCTAATGGCACTACAAGAACCAGCACGCCCTCCTAACGCTGGTCCCATCTATGCCTCTCAATAGCAGCTTCCAACTTGTATTTTTGTTTTTATTTTTGTAACATAATGGTTTCTACAATGAATTAATAATGCAGATGTCCTATAGTTTATAGCAATAACATAGAGATGTCTATGTATTCAACCTATCGTAGATAATGCTACAAATTATTACAGTCCAACTTATAGATATTTACATTCTTCTATTCATGAAGTGCTACTGATCTTACCATTGTTATTGCAGTCTCTTCCTCATAGTGCTCTAATGTTCGTTTCATCTGTCTATTAAGTTCTCATTGCCCATTCAGTGCACCACCAGCGGGCTCATTTATATGTCTGCTGTCTTTATAGTCTCCTAATAAGGTTATCAAACTGGCTCCAGCAGGTGTTAAATCTCAGCAATCTATAAAACAGAATATGTGTTACAGCTTATCTACGCGACCAGTGTAGCTATTACTAAATGCTTATATTTAGGGAGGAATGGTAATCATATTGGCTGTACATTCAATAACCAGTTGACTTTGGTAGATATTGAAAAAAAAAGAAGACTATTATGTTTAGTATGTAGTATATTAATAGTTTTCATTCTGATTCTACATAATCTGACTTACAGTAAGCTAAATAAGTAATTTCACACATTTACCAGCCATTTTCACACAGAATAGAATCTGCATTATGGGATATTGGCTAAATACTTAATAAAAGACAGTTTTCAACTAAACACCTGTAATAGATTTATGCAGATACCTTTGCCTCCATACAATTAAATGCATGTACAGTACATTAGCAGAGATGAAGGCAGAGCACTACGGGGCCTGTTTTTCAAATAATGTTTGTGGGTTATCCCCAAAAAACACCTATGTTTTAGGGGTACTCACAAATATTAAGGATCCCTGAATGTAACACGAGCGTTCAGTATCTGCAGCGGTTCCTGTATTTCCGATAGCAGAAGCAGCCTCTATTGGACAATTTACTCACATTTACACCCCGGAATGCGAAGATGGCGTTAGACGTTCTAACCTACAGATGTGTCCACATACATCTGACATCCTTGCGCGTTAAGCAGCCCTTCTAGTTGCTCCATGCTGTGTTGCGACTCGTTAGTGGCGAGTGTCTTTTCATGCAACTTTTGACCTTCAAATGCGTCTTAATCACCATCAATGCATTGTGGGCAATGCTCTTTCTGGCACAGGGCACCAAAAAGTCTAGTTATGGCTCTGGCGGCTCTGTAGTGTCTGCATGCGAAACGCTACGTTAGAGTGTCACAGCCACTGACACTGTACCGTATCATTTTGCATGCAGATACACCCGCAGTTGCACACAGAATATAGGCATGCTGCATATCATTTACTCAGCAGAAGCTGCTTATGCCTCCTATTTGCACCACTTTGTGAATTAGACGCATTTGAATGTCAAAAGTTGCACGAAAAGATGCTCAGCGCTACCGAGTTGCACAGCTCCCACGAGTTATGTTTAACACAACTTGTAGCGCATGGAGGTAAGATACTTATGGACACATCTGTATGGGTTACATATTGGCATTAGCTGGAGAGGGTACCATATGAACCCTCCTTGGCAATGGCCACTACACAAGCATGGTCAGCAGACTGCGCAAGCGCAGTAGTCTTGCACCTTCTTGATAGAAAAATGTAGGGGTCACATTAGCGATCATTTCTTGCACATCACAGGGACAGGCTCCTGTTGGTACATCATTTCTTAATGGCTGGAATAGTGTAGACCTGATTAGGGCCGTAGAGAGCTGGCCCGGACCCGGGGGCATGGCCTAATTGCAGGAGGTGTGGTCTGTGCACTTGGGAGGGGTTGCTGTGGGCCCCTCAGCTCAGCGCAAATCCAGGTGGGGGGTGCGATAAGTGTGATCGCCCCCCCCCCCCACAGACAGAGAGTGGAGACTACTGCTGCTCTGCAGCAGCAGCGAGTAGTGTCCCAATGCTGAGAGGTAAGAGGGAGGCGGGGCGGGGTTGGATCCGGGCCCCCACGGGCCCGTCCAGCAAGCCCGGGCCTGGGTAATTAGTACCCGCTCCCTCCCCTCTCTGCGTCCCTGGACCTGATAATTGATAAATATGCTCCTACATCTCTGGGCCACATTGCAAAACATAGGCATGGGGAATAAACAGCCACAAAACTTTCAGAAGGGGAGGATTCCCAATACAGTTTTAATGAGGACAATCATTATGGGTTGACGAAGGAGGAAAATAACATTAATAATACTCTTATGGGGCAATATTATTTTATTAATATATTATTTTATGAATCTATTTAGGTTCAAAAATAATATTTATATTGACTAAGAGACCAATACAATGTACTCATTAAAATAGAGGGGCAATAATGATTGTGTAGTTTTTTTTAATTCATGATAGGGCTAACATTTATTATCTTATGACTATGGGCCTGATTCAGAGCCGGACACTATTTGCGGTCGTTCGTTCTGAAAAAAGAGGAGGCTATTCAAATGAACCG
The DNA here is from genome assembly GCA_031769625.1 of Taudactylus pleione. Taxonomy (NCBI): domain Eukaryota; kingdom Metazoa; phylum Chordata; class Amphibia; order Anura; family Myobatrachidae; genus Taudactylus; species Taudactylus pleione. The sequence continues at coordinate 10,335,940 of JAUIMM010000710.1, forward strand.
TTCGCTCTTTGTGGTCTGTTCACGCCTCTTTGTCTGAACGAGCGAACAAAACTTGCGGTTGTTTTTTTGGAAACTACGCCCCCTGGCCGCTCGCATCCTACGTCATGTCCACTATTTATTAGATTAATCGAGTAAATCGACCAGCGTATGAACTGCTCGCTATTCTTGTGGTTGGTTTTTCCTACCGCAATCATGCGAGCAGTTCTGACTATAAAATAACCCAGTGACGTGGTCAATGACGCTGCTGTATTAATTATGCACACCCATAAAACGCCCGTTTTGACCTTTAAGCACGCCTGCGTTCTGATCTCCACTCCCCATTTACAAGCACCTTCCCCTGTTACCACCCACATACGCCTTCTCCTGTCACTCAAATTAGCAGGCATTTGCTAATTAGCGAACAAACGATTTTCGGCCGCACTGACTGGTTCGCGCATGCGTATTATGATCCGTACGCATGCGCAGTTGGGCAAACATCGCTCGGAACGAACGAGTGGCCGTTTACGAGCAGCTCTGAATCAGGCCCTATATCTGATGGCAGTTTCTATACTTTCCGACTTTAGTAAAGTTGCCTCCATTTAGTATACTGTAGTGTATTCCCTCCCTAGTTTTGAAAGATTGTGGGTCTCTCTGGAAATATGTATGGTAGTAAGAGAGAAGGGAAGCAATCTGGAAGCCGACTGCCTATATACCGGCAGCCGGCTTCCCGACTGTCTTATCCCGGCAAGGGTGAAATGCCGGGCGTCTAGATGTAGACGCCCGCATTTCCCGACGCCGGGAGACCGGCACCTGGCATCACGATCGTAGTGATGCCGGGTGCCGCGAGCGGACAGCCGCGGAGGGGAGGGTTAGGTTTAGGGCTCCCGGAGGGGACTTAGGGTTAGGCACCCCCCCGGGGGCCTTAGGTTTAGGCAGCGGGGAAGGGGGTGGTTAGGGTTAGGCACTTAGAGGAGAAGTTAGGGTTAGGCACTTAGAGGGGGGATTAGGGTTAGGCACTTGGGGGGGAAGTTAGGGTTAGGCACCCCTAAGGAGGGTTAGGGTTAGGGGGGGTTAGGTTAGGTTAGTGGATACTTACCTATCCACGTTCGGGATTTCCAGCGCTGTCGGGCTTCTGCTGCGTCGCACTCTGCTCCTGTCGGGCTGCCGACTCCACATTGGGACTACTCTTCAGTTTTTTCTCCAAAAGTACTGATTATTTCAGATTCATTAACTGTATGTTTTAAATGAATCTTAAAAGTGAGGTGACATCTTGTTTGCCTTTATAATACCTTTCACTTATGTGTTTGAATGTTTTTTATTTACTATTTTAGCACTGGTGGAAAAGAATATGCAGAAAAAATTTGCATTACCACATGCAGGGAGCCTGGGAGGTGAAATAGACGTCCTATTAAAAACAAAGAACTCAGTACAATAAGTGAGTAACTGCGGTTGTATGACGCACACACTATATCGCCAGACTCAAAGAATTTTGTTTGCAGCCTGATAGGGCTACGCACTAAAAAGTGCAAGTCTGGAGTGAGATCGGCCATGAGGGGGGCCAGTTGCAGTTCTGTTGCCGGCAATTCTAAGCCGTTGTAATGGCAACTCGTCCCCTTCGTGGTTAATTCCTTAGCTAGGAATGTTCATTGCATTCACTGTAGTTATAAATTTCCTAATTTCCCTGTATCCTCCCATTACAATGCAAAATCTATCTCCCTGCAGATGCAGAATCAATGCTTGTGGCATAACATTGTGTGCAGGCACAAATCTCAAATGCAGGAAGTGCACTTTTTGCATTCTGGAAAATCACCCATAGAGGGAGCAATATCATACTTTCTAAAGAGGACAGCTGGAGAAGTTGCCCATACCAACCAATCAGCTTCTGGCTATCATTCTATAGCATGATAGCTGAAAGATGATTGGCTGTTGAACAAGTAATTAATAATATTATTATTATTTTATAATATGGCCACTATTTATAGAGTCATAAAATAAATAAATAATAAATGTTAGCCCTATCATATATAACAAAAAATAAACATGAATTAACAAGCAATTAATATTGCCCCTTTATTATAATCAATAAATGATACTGCTCTTAATTAAATAAAATATATTTTTTTGAACCTAAATATATTAACCAAATAAAATTGCTTCCTTAAGAGTGTTATTTGATAAATCTCCCGGTTTAATTATCTTAAATAAGATTATGGAATTTTATATTTGGTTATGTCTTTAAAAACTGTTCTATTTGAAGACGATGCAACAATTCACTGTTGTATCACGTTGTCATCTGCTACACTTATACCTTGTTCTAAATGTAGTAACTATAACAACAGTTGCTAATTAGCCGGATCATTGTAGCATGTACTCTAATATTAAACAGAATGAGACACTGTCACAATAGCAGAAGATGACAATCACCTTCCTTTGAATGAAATGCAAAATTCAGATAGCTCATAAATGAGTGACAGAGACTGCTGAGTGCTGTGTGTGTTATAATTAATCAGGCATTCAACACCAGGAGACGTTCTACATAACCTTTTTTTTTTTTAAAGAGTTGGCTATTTTCTTTGAGCAAATGCTATACAGTGTATACTACAGATATGTTGTCCTAAATGTGGATCATGAACTGAATAGAAATCCATAAACAGGGCTGTACATCCAGTGACACATTGGCCTCACATGTTGTATTCCTCGCCTTAAATGAGATGTAGTTACCATCCCGGCGATTGGGATGCCGGCTCTTGGAGTCCTGTCAGCAGTCAGAATCCCGACTGGCGGCACCCAGACGGTATTAGGGTTAGGGGGAGGGTTAGGTTTAGGGTTATGGTTAAACTGTGAGGGTTAGGGTTAGGCTGCTGGGGGGAAGGGTTAGGATTATGGGTTAGGGTACTTACCTATTTGGGTCAGGATTCTGACTGTTGTGATGCGGCTGTCGGTATTCACCACCATCATCCCAACCGCAGGGATCCCGTACCCAACCCCCTTAATTTGTGAAATAGGTTTTGGACCTTAATAGACTGTAGGGGGTTTGGGAAAAACAGTATTCAGTTATTTTGTTGATATTCCAAAAGTCGACACCAGAATCTTGACAATGGTCGAAAAAATGTTAACATGGACATAATGTCGACATGGTCATTAAGTCAACATTGTGATTGTCAACAGTCACAATGTCAATAGTACGTGTCGGTGTTCGGGTTAGGACTCGGGTTAGCCTTAGGTTCAGGGTCAGGCTGCGGTTGGGGTAGGCTTATGGCTCGAACACTGTAAAAACACTGTCTATCATGTTATCTGTCTCATCCCTTTGTTGAAAGTTGTACAGTTGAAATACACAGTTACTGTAGTAACCTGAAAGTATTTTCTATAAATATTATTTGTCTAATAATGACCATCTTCAAATAAGGAGTCGCAGAACATGACTTCTGCTTTGTAGATATAATTGTTCTGCGTACAGCATACTTAGGGGTGAAGTTGCCCATAAGCAACCAATCGGGTTGCAGTTATCATTTTATAGAATTTACTAGATAAATGTTATCTAGAAGCTGATTGGTGCTATGGGCAATTCCTCCATTTGTCATCTTTAGAAGGTTTAACCACTTAACTGGCACAGTGACATGGGAAGTGACTGCAGCCCACTTGACTTAAGCTGACATGGTCGCTTCCCATACCGTCTCACTGCGTCCCCCGGCTTTTGAGGAGGAAACCACATATGCAGAATGATTTCCACCTGCACTTTCATCCCCCCGGCAGTGATTTGGTGGTCTGTAACCTCCAACTTCGGTGTCAGAATAGTGCCCAGAATACCATGCAAATGGTATTCTGGAACGTATGCTCCAGGTAAAAAAGTGCAAGGAGGGGAACGTAGGGCCTGATTCAGAGCCGCTCGCTAGATGTGATCGCTCGCACGATGTGTATGCAAATTGCGTAGGCAGTGCTATCACTCAGCAATGCATTAGCACGCCCAGTATTTCTTAGACAGCGATCACATAGTGTTTGCAGACACCCACCAGCCTGTCTTAAGATACCCACTTGTGCACGTCATGTCCAGGAAGTGTATGCAACCATCGGTACATCGGATGCTATCGCAGCGCTTGAAGTTGACCATACCCTGCCGAAAGTACTGTGAGCACTTCAGTGTAAAAACAAGCCAGGTGACGTGTACTATGATGCTGTCCTATAATTATGTACACCTCTAAAACGCAGTTGAGATGCTCAGGCACGCCTGCGTTTGCACCTTCAATCCTCCGTATTTGTGTGCAAAAATGGGGAACTATTATCCTGGGGGTGAAGGGGGTTACACAAATGGGGATATATTACCAGGCCTGGTCAACCTGTGGCTCTCCAGCTGTTGTGAAACTACAAGTCCCAGCATGCCCTGCCACAGTTTTAACATTTCCTAATAGCAAAACAGTGGCAAGGCATGCTTGGACTTGTAGTTTCACAACAACTGGAGAGCCTCAGGTTGGCCAGGCCTGCACTAGGGGGTGGGAGGTAATACTAAGGAGACCAAGTGCAACTGGGGGTCCATTGCTAATTGGGGTAAGAGGTAAATTTACAACGGGGGCCTGTGGACAAGGGGAGGTTCCAGACACCCCCTAATAATGTTTTTTCAGTAAAATATTTTAATTAATTTTTAAAAGGCCAGTTACGTGGTTACTGCATCTCCCCCTATGATACCATAAACATTATAAAACATTTTATCACTGCACGCTGCATTTGGTAAACATATACATTTATATATAATAGTAGAATTACACTAAAATGCCTTTATAGCATGTTTCTCAGAGGAAAACTGCCCTGTGGGGATGTCACAAAGATTTTGGATTACAATTTCGCCCCATTAATGTTAGCTGAGCAGTAGTCTGTAGCTGAAGCCATGCAATAGCCGGTAACAGAAATCATTTTTCCATACAAGAACCAATCATTTGTATCCAAGGAACCTTGCAGGTTGTACAGTCTATGGGGTAAGAGGCATGCCAGTTCTAAATGAGCCATAATGAAGCTTTATATTCACCTTATGGTGCCCAGGACAGATGGTATGGTAAATCAAAGGGAAACATATGCAAAACTATGTATAAATACAAATATTTTCCATTAAGTGGACAAAGCAGGGTCCTGGGGGCCGATTTATTAAAGGCTGGAAAGCCTTATTGCTGGTGATAAAATTGCTTTGGCCTGCTGTTTTATATGAAGTCATTTTTTTAACATAGTATCATTTTTGCTTTATTAAATCAAATTCTGTATAGAACGTGATAGCATCTTAATGTAAGTGTATGCAAATATGAATTATAAAAAAAAATTGCACTATCATTGATTAGTGGTAGGAAGTCTCCTGTTTGCCTGAAAAAGTCACAGCTTTATTTTAATTATATGTGGGTTGTCTAAATGCTCATAACTCTGAAATAATATGCAACATTTATTTGAAACTTTGTCAGTTTGTACTATAATATGTCTGCTAACTATATATTTAGTTTTGTTTAGGTAGTCCAAGAAATACCATGGAATCCAAGAGGAAACAAAGAGCAGTCATTGAATTTCTTGAAAAAGAAGGCTGCAGTGCTACAGAAATCCACAGAAGACTGAAAAAAAGTGTATGGTGAGCGTACAATTGACTATAGCAATGTCAGAAGGTGGATGAAGCGTTTTCAATTGGGAGAATCGTCTGTGTGCGACAAACCTCGTGGTGGCAGACCATCAACTGCAGTGACAGCAGAGAACCGACACAAAGTCGATGCCATGATTCAGAAAGACCATTGTGTGACCATCAGAGATATCAGTGATGAACTTGAATGTAGCCATGGCACTGTAGAAACACTAATCAATGATTTTGGATATCATAAAGTGTGTGCTAAATGGGTTCCAAAGCAATTAACCAGGGATCATAAGGCCCAGAGGGTGGAAGTGTGCAATGACCTTTTCACCAACTTTGAAGCCAACCCTGAGATGTTTTTGGAAAATGTCATTACAGGAGATGAGAACTGGGTATGACTCAGAAACAAAGACCCTATCAAAACAATGGAAACACCCAAGTTCACCTAGGCCAAAAAAGTTTAAATCACAGAGATCCGTAAACAAAGTCATGGCCATGTTCTTCTGGGATTGCCGAGGTGTTATTCTCATCGACTACTTGGAACAAAACCAATCAATCAACAGTGATCGATACATTATTATTCTTAAGAAGCTGAAAGAAGCCATCCGCAAAAAAAAGGTCAACAATTCGACTGTCAAATGTCATCTTACACCACGACAATGCCAGACCTCAAACTTTGATGGCAACATCTGCGGCCATTGTCAAAATGGGGTGGGCAATAATGCCACATCCACCATACAGTCCTGATTTGGCTCCTTCTGACTTTCATCTGTTTGGCCCTCTCAAATACTGTCTCCGTGGTCAACATATTGAAGACATAGAGGTTGTTAAAAACGCCATACGTTCCTGGGTTAAACACCAACCACTGGAATTTTTTCAAAGTGGATTCACAGCTTGGGTTTGGAGGTGGAGAAAATGTTTGAGGGCAGATGGTGAATTTTTTGAGTAGAGTCATTCTGCTACTAAGATTTTACTGCAAATTTTCAAATCTGTATCTACAATAAAATTTGAGTTGTGGGCATTTACTTTTTGAACAACCCTTGTTTTTAGTTATGCATATATGTTTAAATATTTGTTACAGTTATTAGTAGCACTTTAATGTGAATCAACATTTACTGTATGTAAGTTTAGTCAGACAAAACATTTGGAAGCCCCGAGTAGTACGGTACAGGAAGAGTTGCCTCCAGATTCACCCTGTTATGGAGTATTTTCCTGTGATGTGCAGAGAGGGGTGTGGCATAGATGGGGGTGTGGTTATGCCTTCCCTGCACTCCTGGGCCTTAAGGTGCCTACACACTAGACGACTCGCAAATCATGCATTGTCGTCAACAATTTCCCTTGATGTCCCCGGCAACTCCTCGGCACTCCCGGACATACAATATCGTGCTTAAACTGTGCAATCTGACCAACGACCTTAATCAAGTTAATGAGATTGCCAGATCTTACTGCATGTAGGAAAGATCTGAGGATACGACAAACGATCCGTGGGACCGCACATCGGCAACGTTATCATTCATGGTCAATACACAATTTGCATGATCTGTCATTCCGATGCGTCGGAATCGGCCAAATCGTGCAAAAAGACAGGCTCGGTTCTGGGTACAGTACTTTGTACCTATCCCCTCCTACTCTCTGTAAGGGGGGCATTTATGGAAGTTGAAGTTTTCAGGTTTTTTATGCTGTTCTAGAAAGAAAGTAAAAGAATAACTTAATCTGATTGGATGGTAGGGTTTTAGGAATATTTAGCAATTTCCACCTATTTTCAGTAATGCTCCTCGATATGTAGTGACAGTTTTAAAACTTACAAGATGCAGTATACAATAAATGCAACTTCAATTAGTAAGATTGTATGGGAAACAAGTGCAAGGCATTGCAAAAAAAACCAAAAAACAATATAGTACAAAATAACAAACTAAAAATTGTACAAAGCCACACAACTGATCTGCAGTAATCTAAATACATGTGTCGCTGAGTGGAACAGGTTATTGCAGAGTAACCCAACTCCATTTGCAGTGAGACTAATTAAATGGATTTGGCTTTCATGTTAATTAGATGGTAGTATTCTAATGATTGAGCCATACAGATTAATCTATTCTGAATTCATTGTGCAGATTACAATTCCTCCTAAACTTCATTGCCAGTCTTTTCCTGCTAAATCTTTTTCTAACCTTATTATTTTGGCAGGACATAATCGTGATTGAGGTTAGGTTGGTAGGTGTTTGACAGGTGTTTTAATTGCTTTCAGCTCCGTCGGGAAGGTTTTGGAATATCTGAAAGTAATGCAGATACAGCCTGGGGCTTCAAAGGAAAGCTAGTTATTTATAGCACAATTTTAATATCACATATATATAACTTGATAAACCTTTTGTTTAAAAAAAATATGCTGCAATCTGTAAAAACGTATTTTGCCCATAGCCCAACAAGGCTCAGCACACAGGTAGAAGTACTGGCGGTGTAGCTGGTGCATTGCACTGGGGTCTGCAGCAATGAAGAGGCCCACAGGCGGCAGAATTATCAGAGAGCAGTACTAATAATGTGCCATTACAGTATGCCGTGTCCGTAAGTGGGCCATAAGGAAGTAGGAGGAGAGGGACCCCTCCCCTTTGTATCCTCTACCTGACCTGTCACTCTAGACTAGAGTGACTCTATTCTTCTACATACTCCCTCTTATACCTGCTCGAGACCCTACTCTTCACCCAGGTCCCCAACCCTTCTCTCTATTTTTTACAGTCACCCTCCTATCCCTGCCCGAGACCACCCATTAACCCAGAGTCTCTGCACCTCGTTTTAATGTTATCTAGGCGGTGGTACTGTTGTTTTTTTTGGCGGGGGGGTTGGTTTAATACTGTCTGTGGTGAGGGTGGTGTATAAATGAAGAATATGTGAGGGTGTAGTAATATTATGTGTGTTTGTGGGGTGTATTCATATACTCTGTGTTATATGTGGGTCACTGGTGGTCTCTGTATTATATGGTTGTCAGTGGGTTGCTCTCTGCATTATATGCCAATTACTGCCATGTCCTCTACATTATCTAGCAGGCACTGCAAAACTCCCTGTGTTATAAGTTGGGCACTGCGATGCTCTCTACATTAAATGGCGGGCACTGCAACACTCTGCATTACATGGCAGTCACTGTGGTGCTCTCTGTATTATATGGTGGGTTCTAATAATCTCTGTATTATATAGTGGTCTCTGCAATGCTTTCTGTATTTTATGGCTGTCACCTCGATGCTCTCTGCACTATATGACTCTCACTGCGATGCTCTGCATTATATGGTGCTCACTGCAACTCTCTCTGCATTATATGATGGCCACTGCAATGCTCTCTGCATTATATGGTGGCCACTGCAATGCATCCTGTGACTGGAGCAGTGACTCAAGCAGCCAGCATTTATATGCTGTGTGCTATATTATTCCCATTTGCATTGTACATGAATAATACTGATACCCTGTGAGACCACACCCTCTTTTCAGACATGATCAAAAAATCCCTGATTTACAGTGGAAGGGAAGGGGTTTGGAGGGGTTTTTGGTGGGCAAGGCATATTGTTGCACCTGGTCCCACAACTCATTAATTCCCCCACTGGTACAAAGTTGTATTTGTAGTTTTGGTGCAGTAAATTCAAATGAAATTACTATATCAGGTGAGGTACTGCAAACATTTTAGGGCAAAACTCCAAGATACTCACTAAACTCCAAATGTATTCTACTACTAAATAATTTTTTGCCTTGAATTCCTTTAGTACATTTTGTTGCATAAAAAATATTTAGAGGCCCTCCCTAGCAGGAGCTTTGTGTTTTATCTGTAGTTTTGATGATTTGACAATGCCTGGGGCTCCTGTCCCAATTACCCTACTCCACATATATTACTGCTCATTGTGATGTCATCAGCAATGTGACTAGTTGTGAAGTGCTCAATATTGTTTTATGATTGATGTAACTTACATTATTTTGATACCCTCAATGATACCCTTTAGATGTTGGCCATTGTAATGTCATTGGTAAAGACATAACACAGCAAGAATTAGGCACAAGGTCAAATTGCTGTAATGTAGGTGAAGAAATACATAATAGCCAATCCTTAAATGAGCAAGCTTTGATAACATGATCTTGGCCAGTGTCGATACCGCTGACGCAGAATTCCCACCGTCGGTTGTCTATATTTGTCTGGTTAGTGCTCATGAATACAATGCAAGGCTTTCTAGTGATGCTCTAACAGCACACATTCATTGAAAGGGTCCAAATGTCATCAATTGTGTCAACAAATGGGTGTTTTCGGACACATGCCGCAATTATTACATTTTAAATCGCCCCTAGTGTGGGGACAGCGTGCCATTCCAGGAGAGAAAGATAAGCAGGAGATATCTATTATACTAGTGTATGGGAACAGCGGGCCATTCCGGGAGAGAAATGTAAGCAGGAGATATCTGTGATACTAGTGTATGGGGACAGCGGCCATTCCGGGAGAGGAAGGTAAGTAGGAGATATCTGTGATACTATTGTATGGGGACAGCGGGCCATTCCGGGAGAGGAAGGTAAGCAGGAGATACCTGTGATACTAGTGTATGGGGACAGCGGGCCATTCCGGGAGAGGAAGGTAAGCAGGAGATATCTGTGATACTAGTGTATGGGGACAGCGGGCCATTCCGGGAGAGAAAGGTAAGTAGGAGATATCTGTGATACTAGTGTATGGGGACAGCGGGCCATTCCGGGAGAGGAAGGTAAGTAGGAGATATCTGTGATACTAGTGTATGGGGACAGCGGGCCATTCCGGGAGAGGAAGGTAAGTAGGAGATATCTGTGATACTAGTGTATGGGGACAGCGGGCCATTCCGGGAGAGAAAGGTAAGTAGGAGATATCTGTGATGCTAGTGTATGGGGACAGCGGGCCATTCCGGGAGAGGAAGGTAAGTAGGAGATATCTGTGATACTAGTGTATGGGGACAGCGGGCCATTCCGGGAGAGGAAGGTAAGTAGGAGATATCTGTGATACTAGTGTATGGGGACAGCGGGCCATTCCGGGAGAGAAAGGTAAGTAGGAAATATCTGTGATACTAGTGTATGGGGATAGCGGGCCATTCCAGGGGAATGGGATAGAAATACCAGCGGTTCAAATCCCAACAGTGGATGCCCAACAGGATGAAGATCCTGACTGGGGCAGGTAAGTATCCTAACCCTCCCCTGTCCTCCCCTTAACTCTCCCTTAGTGGTGCCTAACCCTAACCTGCCCCTTTAGTGCCTAACCCTAACCTCCCCCCAGGGGTGCCTAACCCTAACACCCTCTTACCACTCCCTAACCCTAATCTCTTCCATGGGGTGCCTAACCCTAACCCTCCCCCCTAGGGGTGCCTAACCCTAATCTTCCACCCAAAAACCTAACCCTAACCCCGCTAGAGTCCCTAATCCTAACCCTGCCCCACTGCGGCTAACGCGCCCCGGACTTACCTTCGTTTGGGTTGGCGTCCTCTGTGTTCCGGCGTCAGGATTAACATAGGCGTCAGTATTTCGACGTAATACAAAGTGAGTAGGGCGCCCTCCAAGTTCACATCTGAAAGGTGTCAGGCTGCTATTCTAGGGGTCCAATGGCACCCATAAATCTTAAGGAATAACAATTAAACAATAATAGCGCCAATCATTTAACCCGGACCAATGAGATACAAGACAAGTGGGTAAAATACAATTTAATATGTATAATAAAAAGAAGTAGTAATCTTGTACACAAATACAAGTCCTAAATCTATGACATGAATAAAGTGCATGTATGCATTATCCAATAAAGATTCAATTAATACATGGCATTTCACAAAATATCTCTCTGAAATTGTAACACAAATGAGACAGTTTTGATGGGACTATAAATGCAACTATGAACTAGTCAGCACAGAACAATAGTGTATGCACAGAATTAAAGACAATAAGCAGATCTAATTCTATATATTCTCTACCAGCTAGAAATATAGGGCATGCAATCGGGAAGCTGGCTGACGTAAGCCCTACAGCCGGCTTCCCAACTGCATTATCCCGGCGAGGGTTAAATGACAGGCGTCTAAATCTAGACGCCTGACATTTTTCCAACACCGGGAGACCGGCGCCCGGCATCCCGATCGAAGGGATGCCGGGCACCACCAGCGGACAGCCGCAGGGAGGGAGGGTTTGGTTTAGGGCTCCCGGGAAGGTTAGGGTTAGGCTAGGGGGAGGGAGGGTTAGGGTTAGGCACCCCTGGGGGAGGTTAGGGTTAGGCACCCCCGGGGGACTTAGGTTTAGGCAGCGGGGAGGGGGGGTGGTTAGGGTTAGGCACTTAGAGGGGGGATTAGGGTTAGGCACAGGGGGAGAGGTTAGGGTTAGGTACCACTATAGAGGGTTAGGGGAATAGGTTAGGTTAGTAGATACTTACCTTAGGACGATTGGGATTTCCAGTGCTGTCGGGCTTCCACTGCTGGGCTCTACTGTTTTGTCGGGCTGCCGCTGCCGGGATTCGAACTCCCGGCCATGCGGCCACCGGGATATCATACCGATTCCAAATATAGTGAACACATATGTCCAAATGGACTAGATGGATTTCTGTAGATAAAGAAGTCCAGAACAGCATGCAAGTATCAGGAAAAAATCATAAAAATATATACAGTATGTTGCATGTCAACCTGAGATGCAATAGCAAGCGGGGTGCACCCCGAGCTCTGTGAAGTAGCTGTGACTGTGTTCTTCCCTGGACAAGGAATCCAAATACAATACACTAAGTATGGGGAGCACTCCGTAATCTTCTATGGATGAATCCTAATCTGTACAGTGACAAGTTGGTATATTGTCACAATAGCCAGCTGGTATAAGTGTTCTTAAGGCCAATGATGTATATTGTCCGCTCACGTGATGGATTGTACCACCTGGCAAAGACTCAGTTTTGCCTCCCTCAGTCAGGAGTACTCCTTGACTGACGCCGATGTGTGCCAGCTGCCCGCGCCGAGACACCAGACAACAGCCGCTGGAAGCCGGTCCACGTGTGCAAGTAAGGGCCGATGGCACACACCTCTCCTCTCTGCTCTCCAGACAGTCTCAACGGAGGAGGGCGGATATAGGGCAGGCAAATAGAACGTAGTAAGTCCCGGAGCAGGAATTGAGGCAAAATGTAACAATATAAGTTACAATTGTAGCAGGGAGTTTCCTTAGGTAATAACAAAGTTGCAAGCTGGAGACAGAGACACCCTTAACACATTTCTTTCTCTGTGAGAATTTCTTCAGAAGGATGTCAGACAGCAGGAATGTGTAATTTTTTAAAGGGAATCCCTTCCAAACCAAATCATTCATTAGTACAGACACCACCTGCAAAAAGTTTATGTCCCTGTCTCAGCTTGAATTGCACTAACTCTAATGAAAATGAAATCCAGCTTGGCATTTAGGACCTCATTCAGAGGCGGTCGTTAGTTGCAAGCAGTCACACTGAATCAAGGCGGCCGCTTGCATCCTGATCGACCGCCTCCTTGACAATCGCTAAGCTGTGGGTTAACACCCACAGCTCTAGCGACCGACATGGGTGATGGTCGCAATGGTCAAGACCATCGCGACCATCAGGGCTTACGACCAGACCCTAAGGTTGGGTCTGGGCACTCGTAAGCCCCATTGAGCTTCCTGCTCTGATCGAGCAGGAAGTTTCCCACTGACATCAGCAATGATGTCAGTGGGGCCGCCCCCAAACGGCAAGCGTTCCGGCGGGAACACCTCCATTTGGGCAGGCACGGCCCCTGGCCGCCTCCCAAATAGGTCGAGCTGTCACTCACCATCGACAGCTCGCCCCGTCTGCTGCGAGACCCCTAGCGACGGAGCGTCTGTCGCTAGCCGGGTCTCGCGCATGCGCACGACGGAGCCGGCTCCGTCGTGCGCATGCCCAGTGGGGCAACACGAGTCGGTTGCGAGCGCTCAGCGCTTGCGACCGACTCTGAATGACCCCCTTAAATCCATCCTTTTGTGTTTTGTGGAATACTTTTGTCAGCAGTTACTTAAAGACAAAAATATTACAAAGTAATTTGTATCTCAATAATAAGCCCATAAAAGTGTGAAATCCCATCCTATCTAGATATTTGGTATGGATTTAAATTTAAATTTAGATTTAAATATTTCATTATTAAATGGATATAAGGTCTACATAAAATCCTAGTATAGTTAGTAAATGCTAGTTTTGACAAAAAGGTCTGTCTGTCCCAATAGCAATGAAAAGTGTATGAATTACTCTTAAATAATAAAGTCATCAAATAAAACTAAATAAATACACAAAATAGTCTAAATAATGTATGTATAGGACTAAGGAAGCCTATGAAGGAGGGTAACCGCAAAATCTAGGAGGAACATGTGTGGTGCATCTAGCAGTATCCTATACTGAATACTCTAATCCCACCAGGTAGCATGATCCCAACGGTGATCTAAATCTTGATCTCTATCCAAAGTAACAATACATACATGGGTGAGTATAATATGTGTATCGCAAACCTGTGTAATGCATCACCCTACAGCTCAGAGCAAAATGATGATCCAAACCTTGTGTATTAATAATTTATTCACAGTCTATGATGAGTCTAAGTGACCAAGGATAAGACACTTAAGTATGATGGGAATAAGGGAGGGAGGGGGGAAAATAGATGAGCACTGGGAGGGGGAGTATAGGAAATTAAAAGATGATGGGCCAACGAACAAGAATTGAATGTGTAGATCACAGGAACATCGGACTGACTAGATGTCCTATGATGGGCAACCAGGGGATGTTCAACATTAGGGTTCCAGGAATTCTAGATTCACAGTCTCGTTAAGCCCCTCTGGATGAAGGGTGCTCAAAGTGTGGATCCAGTATGCCTCCCTCAGGCATAATCTCCTGAACCTATCCCCCTGTCTCTGAGTGGTGGGGTCATGTTCTATACCCCACAATTTGAGACCCTCTACTTCTCCGTTAAGTTTTTCTAAGAAGTGACGAGGAATACTGTGAGTAGATACTTTATTAAGGATATTCCTCCGATATTCTAGGAACCGATTCTTTAGTGGACGAGTGGTACGTTCCACGTTTTGGATTTTACAAGGGCATTGTAATAAATAAATTACATACGCAGTCTCACAATTAATAAACGTTAGTGGATATGTTGTATTTGTAACTGTGGATTCAAAGGATTTGGCTCTGATTTTTTCCCTGATACTTGCATGCTGTTCTGGACTTCCTTATCTACAAAAATCCATCTAGTCCATTTGGACATATGTGTTCACTATATTTCTAGCTGGTAGAGAATATATAGAATTAGATCTGCTTATTGTCTTTAATTCTGTGCATACACTATTGTTCTGTGCTGACTAGTTTATAGTTGCACTTACAGTCCCATCACAACTGTCTCATTTGTGTTACCATTTCAGAGAGATATTTTGTGAAATGCCATGTATTAATTGAATCTTTAATGGATAATGTATACATGTACTTTGTGTACAAGATTACTACTTCTTTTTATTATACATATTAAATTGTATTTTATTTTCTTATATAGCGCAGCAAATTCCGTTGCGCTTTACAATTTGAATCAACATTAACATTATACTGGGTTGCAAAAGATATACATACTTACATACATACATAAAAGACATACATACATAAAAGACATACATAAGGGTTAGAAGGATGTTAAATTGAAGAAAGAGAAGATGTAATAGGTGTTTACTATAAAAAGAGAGGATTAGATATGAAGCTATAAAAGGTTAGGATGGGCGGTCCAGGAATCTGATAAGCTTGTCTGAAGAGGTGAGTTTTTACCCATCTGCCTTGTATCTCATTGGTCCGGGTTAGACGATTGGCGCTATTATTGTTTAGTTGGTATTTCGACGCCTATGTTAAATCCCTTGCCGAGATTCCAATGTCCGGATTGAGACCAGCGGCTGTCATAACTACATTCCATTTCAGGAGAGGAAGGTAAGTAGGAAGTATCTATGATATCTCCTGCATTACCTTTTTGATAAATGGCCCGAAAACTTAATTTCTACAATTCCTACAATGTTCAATTTCACCTGCTTTTGTAGAAATTACGTGATGATGAATAGAGCCCTAAGCCACTATTATAAAAAAAGTATTTATAAAGCTGCGTACACACATAATGATGTTAGTAACAAACAATTTTATTGAACGATTTTCATCCAGATTTTCCTTTGAAAAAGTGAACGAAAATCGTTTATAAAAATCGTTGGTTACTAAATTAATGAACGATTTTCATGAACGATGAACGATTTTTTAATCATGCAGACAGTGAATGGACATCGTTCATTCTGTACAACATGAACGATTTTCTGATCGAAAATCGTTTGTTGGGCAGCAGTCAGAATGGACGATGAACTACAAACTACAAACGTGAACGCGCATGGACGATTATCGTTCGTTCACCTTAAAAAGATGAACGATTTTATAACGATTTAACGATAACGATGTCGTTATAGTTAAATTGTTCAAAAAATTGTTATGTGTGTACGCACCTTAACAGTACAATTGATAATTAATTGTATCTGATGTTGCTTATTTTATATAATATTGAATATAGGTCCTCATTCAGACCCACTCGCGAGCGGCTGTCCGCTCGCAAGTGGGTCGATGGTCCCCACTGCGCATGCGCACGACGGAAGGAGCTCCGTCGTGCGCGTGCGCGAGACCCGACGAGCGAAGGACTTTCTTTCATCAAAGGGGGCGTGCTGTCGATGGTGACTGACAGCACGCCCCCTTTGGTGGGCGTGCCGGGGGCGTGCCTGCCAGACGTAGGCATTCCCATGGGAACGCCTACCGTCTGCAGCCGGCCCCACTGACATCACTAGTGATGTCAGTGGGAGTGATTTTGGCTCTGATAGAGCCAAAATCACTCCTGGCCTTGCGGTTGAAAAACCCAACCGCAGGCTTTTGCTCGCAGTTTCGATGGTCGCGATGGTCAAGACCATCGTGACCATCATCCTGCACGCTCGTATATGCTGTGGGTGGTGACCCACAGCTATACGAGCGTCCAGGAGGATGCTCCATATTAATGGAGGTGGGCCCTGATTCAGAGCGAGCGCTCTGGTCAGAGCGTCTGGCTCTGAATCAGGGCCTTATAGTGAACCCTGGACTACCCTATCCAGATAGCAACCAAACACATTGGGCGTGATTCTAAATTGCTCGCAATGCTGATCTGCAAATTGTTAATTTTTTTCAACTGTGCTTTTGTCTAAGTTACTGCAAAGTTGCACTGTGCATGTATCCTACAGTGTGTGCACAGTAGTGCACAGTTTCAAAATGATATTGGAAATGTATCGGTGATGGCTATTCAGACGCAGAGGATGCACCATCTTGTTGGCGTGTTATGGGAGTGTCGCTGTATGCCATAGCTTAAGGTGATTTAAAGTAGATTATCTGTATGTGGTGTACCGTGAGCAACCAGCAGTAGCTAGAAAGTTGTAGCCCCCCTTAAGTCTAAAGGTAGAAGCCGCCACTGGTGTATACTGATCAGTTATTTTTCTGTACAATGTTGTTTCTAAAAAATCAACTCTGGGGCTTACGTGCAATGCTGAACGCAGATTCACTATCGGCAATCTGCCCATGCGCAGGACTCGTTCTGCGAATGTGCAGAATGCGTCCTGCGTGATCACATGCAGCCCCTTCTATGCCTCTGCCTGATTGACAGGCAGAGGCATATAAGGGGCGGGGAAGGCCGGAGTTCTTGGAAACGGGGGCGTACCCGCCCTGTTTTCCAGGAGTGGCAAGGTCAGGGGCTGAGACATGTTAGAAATGAGTAAGCTGAGACATGTTAGCAATGACAGAATTGCACAGATTCTTGCGTGCAGCTTTGCAATTCCGTCCAGTACTGAATCACTCCCTCTGTCATAATTCAAATGATACGTAAATCTGATGGGGCTAGGTACAGAATTCAAATCAGTATTCATGGCACAAAATAACTCTCCCTTAAGACAATTTAGCCTTGCATTGAAACATTGGAATTAGAACCTGCTAGTGGGCTGTTTTTTTTTTAATCTGAGTGTCACCCTTATCTACTGAATGTTATAAATCAGGGGTGGGGAACATTTTTTCTGCCGAAGGCCATTTTGATATATATAACATCATTTGTAGGCCTGGTGCAGGCCATGCTCCCTCCATGTGAAGTCACACAGGGTGGGGCCACAATCGCCGTTGATTACAGCTATGCCCGGTGCATCCTGAGGATGCTCCAGGGAGCTGTAAGGGCAGCGGTGTACCGTCAAAAGGGTCCTAAGGACACTCCTGGCAGCACTGCTGCATAGATTCTGGCTGCAGGGTGCCATTGTGGGCACCCTGCTAGCCAGATGAGGCTAGCAGAGAAAAGCTCAGAGGGCCAGACCAAATGACTCTGAGGTTCCCCATACCTGTTATAAATAAAAGTGTTTTACTGTCAGCATAAATCTGGAAACAAAAATAACAAATGCCTAGCCCCACTGACTTCTTCACCCCTGTCTACCTTGGGCAGCTAGTCTGAAGCATAGTCTAAAGTCTCTCTATGCCTCCTGCAGAGTAACACTGGGATAATTAGCCTGGCCTGGCCTCTGGCTTCTCAATTGTCAGCTGTCCTGGTCTTTAGCTGGCTGGCTGTCACAGCCTCACAGTCTGGCCTGCTTCCTTGCAGTTAACATACTGTAGGCTCAGACCCAGAGTTTGATGGCCTTCCCTGTCTCCTACAGGTCTAGGCTCAGGTCTCCCTGGACTGAATCCACTGGGCAGCAATTAGGTGAGCTAACAGTATGGCTTTAATTCCCTCCTGTGTGGGTGGATCCCTCCGGCTCCACACTGAATCCATGGCTCACCATCGCTGGTAATCCTGTCACAATATATATATATATATATATATATATATTTATATATAAATATATATATACACATATACTGTATATACATACATATACAGTACATATATATACATACACACATACATATAATTATAAGTATTTTGCAATCTGTTAGATTTTCAAAGTCTCATTTACAAAGTTGCTTGGGCAATTTTTGTTCCTGACGAAGGTTATAATAAACCGAAACTGTTGAGCTGAGTGAAGTGGTCTGTCTGACCCTATTGTATGTGTAAGTCTGTGAGTGCCGCCGGTTTTATATATATATATATATATATATATATATTAGGGATGTGCAGGCTCGGATAGGTTCGAGTTTGCACGTGGAGTTCGGATTTTTCCCTCCAAAAAAACGGAACTCAGAACGAGGCAAAACGTCATCTTACATGGACGAACATCATCATTCCTGGACAAAAGACCCGGAATGATGATGTTCGTCCATGTAAGATGACGTTTTGCCTCGTTCTGAGTTCCGTTTTTTTGGAGGGAAAAATCCGAACTCCACGTGCAAACTCGAGCCTATCCGAGCCTGCACATCCCTAATATATATATATATATACTATGTATATATAATACACACACACAATTATATTTATTTTGCAGTCTCAAAGTCTCATTTACAAAGTTGTTTGGGCAATTTTCCCTGACCTGCAGATGATTCTGCCGCCTGTGTGGACAGTAGATGTGTGCAGTCATTAGGATGAATGATCAGAGCACATTTGTAGACTGGCTGAGTATTTTCAGCTTTGGATGTGGTTTGCATTTCATTTCATCTCCTTTGGAGCCCGGTGTGAGCACACTCTGTAAAAGTGTGAATCTCAATGAGCCCTTTATCAATTATTTACTTATGAAGCCAAAATAGTACTGAGAATACAGGAGCACGCGTTTAAAATATCAATGATTTCAGTGCATAATAAGTGCCCAGAAGTCAGCAAACTTATCTACTCAAAATTATGACCAAAGGTTATTAAGGTTATTAAGGTGATTCATATTTGGGAATAGAGGGCCTGATTCAGATTTGGGAATAGAGGTCCTGATTCAGCAAGGAACGCAGTTGCTAATACGCATGCAATCGGCCGATTGTTGTGTACTGCGCATGCGCAAACTAGCTATTGGGATCAGGACTGCCGTTTGTGTGTGGTGACGGGGGGTGGGCAGCCAAACGCAGGTGTGCCATTGCATTTCCACGCTGATGCAGGGGCGTGCATAAATTATCCTCTGCGATGGCCTACGCAGCCTGAGGCCTGATAGTATGCATGGAAGTTAGCAATTTCCGAGTAAGGTCAGAGCTTGCGCAAGTGTGCGTGAGGCTGCATGGTATTCGATTGTACCGATGGTTTCGCTATCTTACTAAACATTACGGGTGAGTGCTAAGTAAAGTGGGCGTCCTTCTGTAGTGCAGCGAGGGCATAGCGATCACAATGGATTAGCATACACATGCAGTTGAACTGCGTGCGTAATCGCTATTGTATTCGCAGTTGTGTTCCATAGTGAATCAGGCCCAGTGTAAGTTAGAGCAAGTACCTGGACAAACCAAGTTGCATTGCAAGTGGTGCAAATACATATATTTTTTTTGCATGTGGGGTAAATACTGGCTGCTTTTGCATGTAGCCAGGGCTGCCATCAGAAATTGTGGGGCCCGGGACTGACAAAATAGGCAGCCCCGTTCGTGTTTCTGCAACTCCAGCCCTTGCAGTGTCTCTCCAGCTCTAGCTAGCACCTTTCTGTCTCTCTAGCCAGCCCCCCTTCTGTCTCCCCAGCCAGCCTCCCTTCTGTTTAACCAGCCAGCCCCCTTTCTATCTAAGCAGTCAGCCCCCTTTCTGCTTTCTGTCTCCCAGCCTGTGTCTCCAGCTGCATTAGAAAAAACTTTATTGCACTGTACATGGGCGTGTAGAATCGACCTGACTTGGAGGAGCCAGGGACTGTGGCCTGGAAAGCCACTGAGGTAAGCTCCGGGAATTGATTCCAGCTCCCAGTGGCCCTGGGCAGTAGGAGCCAGAGATGGACCCACACAATGTACGGGCCCAGGACTCCAGTCCCAGCAGTCCCCCTCTGATGGCGGTTCTGCATGTAGCCCACAAATGCTAGACAGATTTATTTTTACACTGTAATTTAGATTTTAGTTAGAACACACCCTTCTCAAATCTAAATCTATATGCACATTTTTAATCTGCATCACCTGCAACATGGTTTTACCAAAATGCACAGTTACTTGCTCTTTTTTACTCTATTCCCAAATCTGGATCAGGCCCAAAATCAGAGCCGGTTCTAGGCATAGGCAACAGAGCCGTAACTAGACTTTTTGGTGCCCTGTGCCAAAAAGAGCATTGATGCCCCCTCATTTTTCAATGAGACATAGGGCCTCATTCAGAGGCGGTCGGAGGATGCAAGCGGTCGCTCAGAAACTGGGCGTCCACTTGCATCCTGACCGGCCACCTCTGTTGCGGTCGTTAGGCTGTGGGTTAACACCCACAGCTCTAACGACCGCTCGGGTGATGGTCGCGATGGTCATAGACCATCGCGACCATCGGGGCTTACGACGAGACCCTAGGGTAGGGTCACTTGTCGTAAGCCCCGGAGAGCTTCTGGCTCTGTCAAAGCCGGAAGCTCTCCACTGACATCACTAGTGATGTCAGTGGGGCCTCCCCCAAATGGCAGGCGTTCCCATGGGAATGCCTCCGTTTGGGCTGCTACCCCCCCGGCCCACCTTCCAAACGGGGCAAGCTGTCAATCAACATCGAAAGCTCGTCCCCTTTGGATTGAGACCCACTACAACCGGCGCTGTCGGTCGTAGCGGGTCTCACGCATGCGCACGACGGCGCCGGCGTGCGCATGCTCTGTGGGGGCCATCAACCCAGTCTGAGTGCATCGGCGCTAACGACCGGGTCTGAATGACCCCCATAATGCTCCCAAAAAAGGGCCATGGCTTCATGGGGAAGGACCAGGATAGAGATAGGAGAGGCCTGGAGATACTGGGGGTGAAATAAGAGGAAGCTACAAGCAAGAATGATAATAAACAGAAATTTGACAGGCCCAAACAGTGCCCCCTGACTTGTGGTGCCCTGTGCGATGTCACCGGCCGCACTACCCTAGCTACCGCCCTGATAGACAGTATAGCCAAATGTCCTGTGGCATCTCTAAAAGCCTTGGAAAATCATCTTGAAAATCCTAGGGAACACTGGGCAGGCTGGACATCTAAGCTCCGCAGTGCCAGCTCCAGATTTCAGATGTCCTGGCTGATAGCGGCTGTCTTCCGATGGGATATACAGGCTTTCCGTCACTGCTGCCCTGTTGCATGTCGTATTATATGACATACAGCAGAGCAGCAGCAACAGCAGAAAGCCCATACAGCTCCTGCAGCTTCCTTCAATGTGACACTGGCATGACCGAAAGGTCACTTAAGCATCATTCACAGCAGAGAGCGCACCGCAGAGGAGACGCAGAGGAAAGACAGCAAAGGTAAGTAAGTTATGAGTGCTTGTTAAAGAGATAGGTTGGGGACTGGATTGGTGGAGACACTCAAGGGGGGAGAGATTTGATGGCTGGAAACACAGGAGGGAGAGATGCGAAGGCTGGGGACACTGACACTGTATGCCTACCCAGTCACCCACTGTCATGAGGCCATGCCCATGCGGTGAGGCCAAGGCTCCATCTCGGGTCCCATGTGGGGGGATGGGGGGGAGTGGCAGCATTCAGAATCTTGCTTATGACATCAGACTGGTGAGGGACGGAATCGGTATGTAACGCCAACAGTCGGGATGCCTACTGTCAAAATACCGACAGTGGTATCCCGATGGTTGATATCCCGACAGGGGTCAGGTAAGTATACTTACCCTCCCTCCTTCTCCCCTTAACCCTCCCTTCTTGTAGCCTAACCCTAACCATCACCACCCTCACCCTAACCCTTACTGTTAGTGCGTAAACCAAACCCAACCCCCTTCATGCCTAAACCTAACCCTCCCCCCTTAGTGCCTAACCCTAACCTTCACAGTGGTGCATAACTCTAACTCCCCGCCCCCAGAGGTGCCCAACCCTAACCTCCTCCCCCCAAAACCTAACGCTAATCCCGCTATGCTACCTAAACCTAAGGCCCTCCCCCGCGGCTAACAGCTAAAATGCCTCGGATTTCCCTGGTTCAGGCTGGCGTCTGTCTGTGTCCCAGTGTTGGGATTAAGATAGGCGTCTGTATTTCGATGCCTATCTTAAGTCCCGTGTTGGGATGCAGACCGGCGGCATGCCGTCCGCCGGTCTGCTAACTTCACCCCGCGAGGGCCAGCTCTGCCCAAATTGAAGACAAATTGTGCGATACAGTAAATCCAACTGAAAAACAAGGGCAATAGGGCTATTTAATAAGACAGAAGCCTAGATTATAATTTATTTCAGCAACTATAACTGTATTCAATTTGAGCTGAGCAGCGATACTTTTTCGCCTCCCGGACTTTTCGCCTACATCACGTGTTTTGCAGGCAGAAAAGTATTGTGCGCGTGCCCGCGTATCGCCGTATTCAATTTGAAAGTAGGTGAAAATGGGACCTGGCGAAACTTAAACAAGCAGAAAGTACTGTCAGATTTGAGGAAATCAGCCTGACACTCCCCAAAAGATGCTCTGACATTGGAGTTCCCTATGGTACCCCCGATTTGGCTTGCTGAAGGTATTTGGTGTTTTTAAACGGGCTCAATAGCTGCTAAATAGCGTTTTTGTATAAGTGACGCAGAATAGTATTCAGAAAATAAGTTATCCCAGCAAATTTGGGGTACTTGAAAATGGGGGTCAGCATATTTTAAAGTTGCTAAAGTTAAGTTGAAAAAAAAGTGAAAAATCCACCTGCCGCAAGCCCCTGCAATGTAAAAAACACCTGGGGCATACTTGGGGACCCCACCAGACCGCTAGTTTTTTACTTTGCCCCCCTAATTTTTTTTATTCGCCCCCAAAATTCAAAGTAATTTTTTGGGGTGTTCTTAAGTCTTTTAAAAAAATTTTTGGAAACAGATTACTTTTGGGGGACTGTCTGAAGGCTGCACGGGGGTTCCCGCAACGTTGCACCCCAAAACCCCAATTCTGCACTTTTTTCCACCTACTATTCATAGGCGAAACTTTTCCGCCTATTACATTGCATTGACTATCCACTTAGGCGAAAAGTCTTCCAAATTGAATACTGAGTAAAATCAAAACAGGCGAAAATGTCATCATCGGCGAAAAGTTTCCGCCAAAACACGCGAAAACGGCTTTTTGCCTCAAATTAAATACGGGCTTATGTTGTGATTGATAGTAGCAATGATGTGATTTATGTACATATTATTAGAACTGTACAAAATTATAAATAAATATGACAAATTACAAGAAAAAATAAAATAATTAATCAAAGGGAGAAAGAAAGCAACCGGTGAAGAAATAATAGTATTATATCATATTTGCTAAATGTTAGACCCATAATTAAACACTAACAGAGGGGAGGGGAGGATTAGGAATTAATTACCAAGCTTACTGGAGCGGCCTGGCAGGGGCTCGGGGCAGCTACTATTGGGCAGTGCTGCTTCTCTGCATTGCGCTTAGCATTTTTCATTAATTATTTAACAGGGTGCGTGGCTATGCTTCGCGGGGTTTGGCTACGTCCCCCTCAGTACCCGGGCCCAGTGGAAGTGCAAAAGCACTGAACACTAATATAAGTGTACACAATATAAGTGTATAAACACATGGGAAAAAAAACTCCCTACAATTACAAATAAACTATTAATAAAGAATATATCAATCTAAGGGTTGGATGTAAAATGCGTCCAAAACTGGTCCAGAGCTTGGATCCATTAGGAAACGGCATCTATAGATGGCGTTGCCGAATAGAATCCTGTTGGATTTTCACGCCAATTTCCACTGAGAGAAATCCAATCGGATCTCTCCCAGTGTCCTCCATGACAGGCACATCGGTCGCGCATCCGCAGATAGGACTCCCAGGTCGTAAACACGGAAGTCCTGTAATCGCAAAGGACAGTTATTTCGAAGGAGCTGTCCTTTGCAATTTTAATCGCAATAATAGGTATATTCCAGTGTTACTAATGACGGTATGCAGGGCCGAAACTAGGATATCCGTCACCCAGTGCAAGGCATCAATTTTGCGCCCCCTCCCTTCCTGTACCTGGATTTTATCCTTGCTCCTCCATAAGGCAGTGCACTACTCAGACGTCCCTGGTATAGTGACTTACATTATTCCACACACCATAATGCCCATTACACATTATGCCACACACTGTAATGCCTATTACCAAAGTGCCACCTACATATTTGCCCAACACCATTTTATATCCCACAGTAAGGCTTCTAATTACTTTAAAATTACCTGCTCATTGCCAGGGGGTTTATGCTCGTTGCCAGGGGTTACATGCTCGTTGCCATGGGGTTTCATGCTCGTTGCCATGGGGGTTTCATGCTCGTTGTCAGGGGATTTATGCTTGTTGCCAGGGGTGCCATGCTCGTTGCCAGGGGTGTCATGCTCGTTGCCATGGGGTTACATGCTCATTGCCATGGGGTTACATGCTCGTTGCCATGGGATTTTAAGCTTGTTGCCAGGGGTTTTCATGCTCATTGCCAGGGGATTTATGCTCGTTACCAGAGGTGCCTAGCTCGTTGCCAGGGGTTTTCATGCTCATTGCCAGGGGATTTATGCTCATTACCAGAGGTGCCAAGCTCGTTGCCAGGGGTTTCATGCTTGTTACCAGGGGTTACATGCTCGTTTCCAGTGAGGTTTATGCTCGTTTCCAGGGGGGTTTATGCTCGTTTCCAGGGGGGTTTATGCTCATTGCCAGGGGATTTCACGGGAGAAGATGCAGCTTTCAGCATCTTCTCCCGACAGCGCCAGCGTTCCCGGCACTTCCGGGAATGCTGTGTGCATTGCGCTCTGCTAACAGACACTAGAGGTCCAGTAGGACCTCTAGCATCTGTCTCTTCCTTGGCGGTGGCCATTTTTGGATGGCCGTTTTCAGCAGAGTCCATGTGGACTCTAGTGTATGTCTCCTACTTGCCATCCAAAAATGGCTGCCGGATGGCTGTCAGTTTATTCACCCTCCCCCCCCCGGCAATCCCCATCCGGTGCACGTGCACCTCTAGCCCCCCCTAGTTGCGGCCCTGTGGTATGTACTTGATAAGTGGTGGGATGTACCCATGGGCATATCTATAATGGGTACAGGATGTACAGCGGATACGGGCACCCACAATATCTAAAACTCACCTGTCCGTGGTCCCACGTGGGGTGTCAGCACTGCACAGAACACTGGAAAAATGGCCACTGCGGTGCCCACAGTCCACTGCTTCTGCGGTGGCCTGCCAGCCGCGTCAGTCGGCTGCCGGCCGCTGGGGGGAGAGGAAGGGGCCTTGCACGGGGAATGCACAGGGGCCCCTCCTCTCTTTAGACGCCCCTGGATGTACTGTATTCATAATGCAATACGTAGTACATTCTGCCCTAAGTAAGTAAATATGTAAACAAAAAACATTACAAAATACAAAAGCCACCCTGTTGTATCAGGATCCAAGTGTGCCCCCTACACCATGTGTTTTACGCTCTCCGCACATATTTACCTTTGTCTGTATATTTACTTTGCTGCCCGTGTCTCCCTCTGGTATTTCACCTCTGTAATATAATAAAGAATACATTCTAGCTGTTCCAAAAGACACACCTCTGTCATTTTACTGTATTAATTACAAATACTAATACTTGTAAATGTTACACAGACAGCCAAATAAATACACATCTGACGCTGAAAGACACCAATGCGGAGCAGTCTACTGTACTTTACCCTTCTGGATTCATTGCAAGCTCTGACTGATCAGTAACCTTCTATTCGCAGCATTTCTACAGCTCCAAAGTGCTCGTACAGCACAATTTAATACTCGGTAATTAAATTTATATCGCACGCTCTTTCACTAATATTTATTTTTTCATTTCAAGTACGTATCCCCGCAGGGCATTTTATTTTGTCAGCATCTGTGATTGCTCTGGATTGCACAGATGTAACTGGAATCCTATGTCTGGGTGGCAACATTACCAGGAGCTCCTAGGAGAAAAACAGTCACAGCATGTAATTAAGGAAATACCTGCCCTGATATACCTGAAACACGTTATATATTATACAATATATTGTATATACACACACACAAATATATATATATATATATTAGGGGTGTGCACCGGCCACTTTTCGTGTTTTGTGTTTTGGTTTTGGATCTGGATCTTTCTTCGTGTTTTGGATCTGGATTGGTTTTGCCAAAACCACCCTTCCGTGTTTTGGGTTCTGGGTTTTGTGTTTTGGATCTGTATTTTTTTGAAAAAAAGCATAAAAACAGCTAAAATCACAGAATTTGTAGGTTTTTCTGCTCCTATGCTATTATTAACCTCAATAACCTTAATTTCCACTCATTTCCAGTCTATTCTGAACACCTCACACCTCACAATAGTGTTTTTATGTCCAAAAGGTTGCACCGAGGTAGCTGGATGACTATGCTAAGCGACACGAGTGGGCGGCACAAACACGTGACCCATCTAGGAGTGACACTGCAGTGGCAGGCAGGATGGCAGTTAGAAAAACTAGGCCCCAAACTGTACATAATGCAAAGAAAAAAAGAGGTGCAAGATGGAATTGTCCTTGGGCCCTCCCACCCACCCTTATGTTGTATAAACAGGACATGCACACTTTAACAAATCAATCATTTCAGCGCCAGGGTCTGCCACACAACTGTGGCTGAAATGATTGGTTCGTTTGGGCCCCCACAAAACAAGCTGGCAATTAATGTGTCCCTGCACAAACTGGCTCTACGGAGGCAAGATGTCATCCTCATCCTCCTCATCCACCGATTCCTCACCCTCTTCAGTGTGTACATCCTCATCCTCACAAAGTATTAACTCGTCCCCACTTGAATCCACCACCACAGGTCCCTCTGTACCTTCTGGAGGCTGGTCTCCCTGGAAGAGCTGATAATTCATTTTGATGAACATCATCTTCTCCACATTCTGTGGAAGCAACCTCCTACGCCTTTCGCTGACAAGGTTCCCGGCTGCACTAAACACTCTTTCGGAGTACACACTGGAGGGGGGGCAACTCAGGTAAAATAGAGCCAGTTTGTACAGGGGCCTCCAAATTGCCTCTTTTTCCTGCCAGTACAGGTATGGACTGTCTGACATGCCTACTTGGATGCTGTCACCGATGTAATCCTCCACCATTCTGTCAATGGTGACAGTATCATATGCAGTGACAGTAGACATGTCAGAAATTGTTGCCAGGTCCTTCAGTCCGGACCAGATGTCCAAACTTGGTCCTGCCTGCCCTGCATCACCGCCAGCGGGTTGCTTAGGATACCTAAGTTTTTTCCTGGCAGCCCCAGTTGCGGGAGAAAATGAAGAAGGAGCCGTTGACGTGTCACGTTCCGCTTCAGCTGACAGTGTGTTCACCAGCAGGTCTTTGCACCTCTGCAGGCTTGTGTCGGCCGGAAAGAGAGACACCACATAGGCTTTAAACCTAGGATCGAGCACGGTGGCCAAAATGTAGTGGTCTGATTTCAACAGATTGACCACCCTGGAATCCTGGCAAAGCGAATGAAGGGCTTCATCCCACAAGTCCCACATGCCGAGCGGAATCGCTCCGTCTTAGCTCCTCCTTCACTTTCTCCAGCTGCTTCTGCAAAAGCCTGATGAGGGGAATGACCTGACTCAAGCTGGCAGTGTCTGAACTGACTTCACGTGTGGCAAGTTCGAAGGGCTGAAGAACCTTGCACAACACGGAAATCATTCTCCACTGCGCTTGAGTCAGGTGCATACCCCCTCCTTTGCCTATGTCATAGGTGGATGTATAGGCTTGTATGGCCTTTTGCTGCTCCTCCATCCTCTGAAGCATATAGAGGGTTGAGTTCCACCGCGTCACAACCTCTTGCTTCAGGTGATGGCGGGGCAGGTTCAAGAGTGTTTGCTGGCGCTCCAGTCTTCGGCACGCAGTCGCTGAATGGCGAAAGTGGCCAGAAATTTTTCGGGCCACCCAAAGCGTCTCCTGCACGCCCCTGTCGCTTTTCAGAAAATTCTGCACCACCAAGTTTATTGTGTGAGCAAAACATGGGACGTGCTGGAATTTGCCCAGATGTAATGCCCGCACAATATTGGTGGCGTTGTCAGATATCACAAATCCCCAGGAGAGTCTAAGTGGGGTAAGCCACTGGGCGATGATTTCCCTCAGTTTCTCTAAGAGGTTGTCGGCGGTGTGCCTCTTACTGAAACCGGTGATACACAGCGTAGCCTGCCTTGTAACGAGCTGGCGTTTCTGAGATGCTGCTACTGGTGACGCTGCTGCTGTTGCTGCGTAAGGTGATACATCTACCCAGTGGGCTGTCACAGTCATATAGTCCTTAGTCTGCCCTGTTCCACTTGTCCACATGTCCGTGGTTAAGTGGACATTGTGTACAACGGCATTTTTCAGGACACTGAGGACACTTTTTCTGACGTTTCTGTACAGTCTCGGTATCGCCTGCCTAGTGAAGTGGAATCTAGACGGGATTTGGAACCGGGGACACACTACCTCCATCAATTGTCTAAATCCCACTGCACTAATGGCGGATACCGGACGCACGTCTAACACCAACATAGCAGTCAAGGCCTCAGTTATACGTTTTGCTTCAGGATGACTGCTGTCGTACTTCATCCTCCTCGCTAAGGACTGTTGGAGGGTCAATTGTTTAGTAAAAGTAGTGGTGTTCCTACTTCCTCTCTGGGATGATGAACGACTCCCAGCAGCAGCAGCAACAGCAGCAGCGGCAGCAGTAGGCGTAGCAATGCAGGATCCTCCGGAGGAATCCCGGATAGGAGAGTCAGTCATGCCAGTGATATGGCCTGCAGGACTACTTCCGATCCTGACTAAGGAGGAAATTGACGAGGAGGGAGTTGACGGTGTGGTTTGCAGGCGCTTGGATACAACAGGACAACGGGATTTAGGTGTCCCTGGACTGCTTACGGTCTGAGCCAAAGTTTCTGAACTTGACAGTAACTTTTTATGAACGCGCTGCAGGTGCCGTATAAGGGAGGATGTTCCTAGGTGGTTGACGTCCCTACCCCTACTTATTTCACCTTTACATATGGTACATATGGCAAGACAGTTGTTGTCCGGATTTGGATAGAAATATTGCCAGACCAAAGAGGTGGAATGTTTGGTCTTCTGCCCAGGCATGACCGTGATGGGCTTTTTCATCCCACGGACAACAACTGTCTCCCCCGGAGCCTGATTTAAACAAACCACATCACCATCAGAATCCTCCTCGCCAACTTCCTCCTCAGCGCCAGCTACACCAGTATCCTCATCCTGTTGTACTTCAACAGTGACATCTTCAATTTGCATATCAGCAAGTGGACTGTGGGTGCTCCTTTCAGCACTTGCAGGGGGCGTGCAAATGGTGGAAAGAGCCACCTCTTCCCGTCCAGTGCTGGGAAGGTCAGGCATCGCAACCACCACCACACTTGGACTCTCTTTGGGGATTTGTGATATCTTCTTAGAAAGCACAGTTCTTCGCTGTGCTTTTGCCAGCTTAACTCTTTTGATTTTTTTAGTGGGAGGAGTGCTTCCATCGTCATGTGAAGCTGAACCACTAGTCATGAACATACTAGGGATCGACCTTAGCCGTTCCTTGCCACTCCGTGTCGTAAATGGCATATTGGCAAGTTTACGTTTCTCTTCAGCTGATTTAAATGTCTTTTTCAAGGTCATTTTCCTGAACTTTGCCATTTGGGATTGTATGTGCCCTCTACTATGACATTGGGCATCGGCCTTGGCAGACGACGTTGATGGCATGTTATCGTCTATGTCATGACTAGTGGCAGCAGCTTCAGCACTAGGAGGAAGTGGTTCTTGATCTTTCTCTATTTTATTTTTATCGGAGAAAGTTTGGTCCTCCATTTATGTTATATCGATTTGATATATACGTGCGGCTAAACACAGAAAATAAATTTTTTTTTGGTTCGGACTGGAGTGTACTTTGTGGGTTACAGCACCCTTTAACGGTCAAGCCAGCCGGCCCTTTACTTATGACACAGGCGCACTCTTGGCACTACTTTGTTGATGCACGTGCGGCTACTGCGCACACAATTCACAAACACAGAAAATAATTTTTTTTTGGTTTGGACTGGAGTGTACTTTGGGGGTTACAGCACCCTTTAACGGTCAAGCCAGCCGGCCCTTTACTTATGACACAGGCGCACGCTTGGCACTACTTTGTTGATGCACGTGCGGCTACTGCGCACACAATTCACAAACACAGAAAATAATTTTTTTTTGGTTTGGACTGGAGTGTACTTTCGGGGGTTACAGCACCCTTTAACGGTCAAGCCAGCCGGCCCTTTACTTATGACACAGGCGCACGCTTGGCACTACTTTGTTGATGCACGTGCGGCTACTGCGCACACAATTCACAAACACAGAAAATAATTTTTTTTTAGGTTTGGACTGGAGTGTACTTTCGGGGGTTACAGCACCCTTAACGGTCAAGCCAGCCGGCCCTTTACTTATGACACAGGCGCACGCTTGGCACTACTTTGTTGATGCACGTGCGGCTACTGCGCACACAATTCACAAACACAGAAAATAATTTTTTTTTTGGTTTGGACTGGAGTGTACTTTCGGGGGTTACAGCACCCTTAACGGTCAAGCCAGCCGGCCCTTTTACTTATGACACAGGCGCACGCTTGGCACTACTTTGTTGATGCACGTGCGGCTACTGCGCACACAATTCACAAACACAGAAAATAATTTTTTTTTTGGTTTGGACTGGAGTGTACTTTCGGGAGTTACAGCACCCTTAACGGTCAAGCCAGCCGGCCCTTTACTTATGACACAGGCGCACGCTTGGCACTACTTTGTTGATGCACGTGCGGCTACTGCGCACACAATTCACAAACACAGAAAATAATTTTTTATTGGTTTGGACTGGAGTGTACTTTCAGGGGTTACAGCACCCTTTAACGGTCAAGCCAGCCGGCCCTTTACTTATGACACAGGCGCACGCTTGGCACTACTTTGTTGATGCACGTGCGGCTACTGCGCACACAATTCACAAACACAGAAAATAATTTTTTTTTGGTTTGGACTGGAGTGTACTTTCGGGGGTTACAGCACCCTTTAACGGTCAAGCCAGCCGGCCCTTTACTTATGACACAGGCGCACTCTTGGCACTACTTTGTTGATGCACGTGCGGCTGCTGCGCACACAATTCACAAACACAGAAAATAATTTTTTTTTAGGTTTGGACTGGAGTGTACTTTCGGGGGTTACAGCACCCTTAACGGTCAAGCCAGCCGGCCCTTTACTTATGACACAGGCGCACGCTTGGCACTACTTTGTTGATGCACGTGCGGCTACTGCGCACACAATTCACAACCACAGAAAATAATTTTTTTTTGGTTTGGACTGGAGTGTACTTTCGGGGGTTACAGCACCCTTTAACGGTCAAGCCAGCCGGCCCTTTACTTATGACACAGGCGCACGCTTGGCACTACTTTGTTGATGCACGTGCGGCTACTGCGCACACAATTCACAAACACAGAAAATAATTTTTTTTTAGGTTTGGACTGGAGTGTACTTTCGGGGGTTACAGCACCCTTAACGGTCAAGCCAGCCGGCCCTTTACTTATGACACAGGCGCACGCTTGGCACTACTTTGTTGATGCACGTGCGGCTACTGCGCACACAATTCACAAACACAGAAAATAATTTTTTTTTTGGTTTGGACTGGAGTGTACTTTCGGGGGTTACAGCACCCTTAACGGTCAAGCCAGCCGGCCCTTTACTTATGACACAGGCGCACGCTTGGCACTACTTTGTTGATGCACGTGCGGCTACTGCGCACACAATTCACAAACACAGAAAATAATTTTTTTTTTGGTTTGGACTGGAGTGTACTTTCGGGGGTTACAGCACCCTTAACGGTCAAGCCAGCCGGCCCTTTACTTATGACACAGGCGAACGCTTGACACTACTTTGTTGATGCACGTGCGGCTACTGCGCACACAATTCACAAACACAGAAAATAATTTTTTTTTGGTTTGGACTGGAGTGTACTTTCGGGGGTTACAGCACCCTTTAACGGTCAAGCCAGCCGGCCCTTTACTTATGACACAGGCGCACGCTTGGCACTACTTTGTTGATGCACGTGCGGCTACTGCGCACACAATTCACAAACACAGAAAATAATTTTTTTTTAGGTTTGGACTGGAGTGTACTTTCGGGGGTTACAGCACCCTTAACGGTCAAGCCAGCCGGCCCTTTACTTATGACACAGGCGCACGCTTGGCACTACTTTGTTGATGCACGTGCGGCTACTGCGCACACAATTCACAAACACAGAAAATAATTTTTTTTTGGTTTGGACTGGAGTGTACTTTCGGGGGTTACAGCACCCTTTAACGGTCAAGCCAGCCGGCCCTTTACTTATGACACAGGCGCACGCTTGGCACTACTTTGTTGATGCACGTGCGGCTACTGCGCACACAATTCACAAACACAGAAAATAATTTTTTTTTAGGTTTGGACTGGAGTGTACTTTCGGGGGTTACAGCACCCTTAACGGTCAAGCCAGCCGGCCCTTTACTTATGACACAGGCACACGCTTGGCACTACTTTGTTGATGCACGTGCGGCTACTGCGCACACAATTCACAAACACAGAAAATAATTTTTTTTTTGGTTTGGACTGGAGTGTACTTTCGGGGGTTACAGCACCCTTAACGGTCAAGCCAGCCGGCCCTTTACTTATGACACAGGCGCACGCTTGGCACTACTTTGTTGATGCACGTGCGGCTACTGCGCACACAATTCACAAACACAGAAAATATATTATTTTTTTAGCACTTGGGGGGAGCACCCCTGATGGACAGAGCACCCCCTGGACAACACTACAGCACCCCTTTAGGACTGGGACACTGCACAGGACTTTGGAACTGACTGCACAACACAGTCCAGCCAGCCCCTATGGACTTTGAAGTAGTGGACACAGCCCCTATTAACAACAGCAGCACAGCACAACACAGCCAGCCCCTATGGACTTTGAAGTAGTGGACAACAGCAGCACTACACTACACTACACTACACAGCACTAACTCCCACCCTCCCTCTTCACTGTCCACAGCCGAGTGAGAAAATGGTGCCGACGCGGGTACCTTATATAGGATCCAAAACCCGCGAGACTCGGAAGGCGGGATGATGACGTTTTGCCTCGATGTCAGATCCGAGTCAGGCGGGAAAAGTCGAGCCTGACTCGGATCGGACTCGGATCGGGGGGGCTCGGGGGGGTTCGGATTTCAGAAATCCGAACCCGCTCACCCCTAATATATATATATATATATATATATATATATGTTGTAACACGGGGCATAGAAAAGAGGACTCCAGACAGGCAGATACTTGGTAAAGCAGTGTCTTTTTATTAATGGTAGCAGACACTGCACCTTAGCATACGTGAGTATAGGCCACAAGGGTCTCGTCGCAAGCCCGATGGTCGCGATGGTCTTGACCATCGCGACCATCATCAGGGCCACTCGCTATAGCTGTGGGTGGTCATCCACAGCTAGGCGAGCGGCCAGGAGGCCGTTCGAAAAAACCAGAAGGCCGGCCCTGATTCAGAGAGAGCGCTCTGTCAGAGCGTCCGGCTCTGAATCAGGCCCAGAGTTTACTGATTCTTAGGTGGCCGGCCAGCCACGTCAGTCGGCTGCCAGCCACCGAGGTGAGAGGAGGGGGCCCGTGACGGGTATGAACACGGGCCCCCTCCTCTCTAAAGACGCCCCTGTGGTCATTATTATTATGACTTAATATAATCTCAGTATTTTAAGTTAGATGTTGTTTTGTGTTCAAAAAATAAAAACATGACTTTAAAGAAAAGAAGAGAAATGAAATGTGAAATAATAATATGTGATAGTTGCTTCTTTCCATTTCTAAATTGATTTGAAATGTTCATGATATGTGTCCATGGGGCCTAATTATACAGCAAAAATAATTCTGTTCTTAATACACGTGAAACCGTCTGTATATTCTGCATGTTTAAGGCAGAATTGAGTTACACAGTTACTTATGAAAGCTAGTTAGCAGTAGATAGCGGATATATCACCACGCTAACAGAAACCGTCCCCATAGTTTTCCACAAGGACAGAATTACTGAGGCAATTTAACAAGCTTTGTGGACCTTGGGCCTGATTCAGAGGCACACGTTATTTGTGTGCGCTAGCTCTGAATCAGGGCATCCCTATTTTTTTTCTACCCCGGCCTCCAGGCCGCTCGCACAGCTGTGGGTCACCACCCACAGCGTGTGCGTGCAGCCTGGCGATGGTCGTGATTATCACGACCATCGGGCTTGCGAGGAGACCCTGTGGTAGGGTCTCAGGTCTCGCAAGTCCGAGTGGACTTCTTGCTCTAATAGAGCAGGAAGTCCACTACTGACATTACTAGTGATGTCAGTAGGGACGCCCACAAATGGCAGGCTTTCCTTTGGGAACGCCTCCGTTTGTGCAAGCCCCCCCTCCCCGCCTCCCCGCCCCCCCTACCCCCCTCCCCGCCTACAAAAACGGGGCGAGCTGTCGATCAACATCGACAGCCGCCCCATCTTGTAGTGAGCCCCGGAGCAAGTGATTTCTCACTAGCTCCGGGGCTCGCGTGTGCGCAATGGCCCCGTGTCTCTGTTAGCAATCACTATTTAAAGATGTCATTAACCTGCTTTGACGCCTCCCAGGTGGGCTTGAGCTGTTTCCGTTGCAGGGCTAGAGCTGTGCACATGCGCAGCCTGTGTGTGTGTGAATTTATGTGATAATTTACATTTTACAGTGTCAGGGCCATTTATCAAGTTCTGAAAAGTATTTTTTTCGGAACTTGATGGTGTTACTGAATGCCATCCTGAGATGGCGTTCAGCCCCCGATAATCTTCACAGACTGCTGTTTACACGGCAGCCTGTGCCACAGCAGAGGGATCTATTAAGATCCCTCCCTGCTGTGTCTGCAGACATGTGGCCCGGAATGGCAGAAGACAGGTGAGCCGAGGGTAGAGGACGCGGTGGCGGGGAGGGGGTGAGGGGGCGTATCAGACACCCGCAGGGGGGGAGGGGGCCAGATCAGGCCCCCATGTACTATACACCTATAACATAGCCCACCAACAGAAAAATGTGTTTGATTGCTAGGAATATTTGAACAATTTTAGGGTTATTTTATGGTTGCTGAATTAAAAAATGAAAGTAGTCTTTTTAAATTGTCTCTAGAACTTGAGATAACGGATACCTTCAAGCAATAGGGAACACATGCATAGGGGAACCTATAGGAACATTCTAGAAGGTGAGACATGCAAATATTGTAGGTGTTCACTCTGCAATCATTCTAGAATATTCCGCCTTCGTATATAAGTGATCGGCGACCGATCCAGCAGTCAGCTGACAGTTCTCTATTTTGTTTTTCTTGTTTCTCGTCCATGTATTTAAAAATTTAGAGCCAATCTAGCAATACCAATGTCATATTCGGAATCAGCACCACAGAGCAGGGCCGTAACTAGGGTAGTGCGACCAGTGCCATGGCACAGGGCACCACAGGGCAGGGGGCGCTGCTCGGGCCTGTCAATTTTCTGTTTATTATCATTCTCACTTGTAGCTTCCTCTTCTTTTATCCCCAGCATCTCCTGGCCTCACCTATCTCTTCCCTGGCCCTTCCCCATGAGGCCATGACCCTTTTTTGAGGGCGTGTGTTATGTCCCTAGTTAAAAAATAGGTGAGGGGGGGGCACCAATGCTCTCTCCTGCACAGGGCACCAAAAAGCCTAGTTACGGCTCTGCCACAGAGTTACCCCAAAATCGCTTTAATATGATTGGCAATAAAATGGCCTGGATTTGTGAGGCTATAGTGTTCTTTGAATGGCATCTCCACTGATTGTGCCCTTTTTTCTTCTTTTGCATACTAATCTGTTTTATTACATACATGTTATACAGTATACACTTAGCCATTGCCTCAATTAGGTATTTTCCAGGTGTATAGACCTTCCATAGAGGTTTTCTTGGGGATTACAACCGTGAAGTTCTACAGCGCTGGCAGAAGTTGGGGGTAGGGTATGGTCTAAGGCTGTCTGCCAGACTCTGTATGGTTTGCGTGTAGAAAGGGTGTATAAAGCATTTGTACTGTAGGGGATTTGTGAAGGGTGAAGCGCAGTTCTGTGCAGTAACAAGGTGTCACATGCCCTCTATTTCTGATCTGTACTGATATCTCGTGGCTTACATGGAAGAGAAAACATAAAGCAATTTCTCCTTGCCTTCATCCAGGCTTGACCTTGGAGCTTACAAACTAAAGATAATATTTCTATAACAAGCGAAACAGTAATCTATTGAAGCTGGCAGGATTTCAGTCTGCGAACCAGAGATGCCTAGGCTGCTTGACATGTCATTTTATTCAACCGTCAGATTCAATATTGATAGTATATTTCTGTGCGTGAGACCATTGCTTAGTATAAATAAATGCCTGTGATAAACCAATATTCTCGATCTGGCTTTAAGAAACCGACGTCCATTCTGCCAAAAATGTATTTATTAAAGCCAAAATAGAGTCTAATTTTGTGAATTTTCATTATGATTTGGGTAATATATTTTATACTGGTATGTAGTTGACATCCCCGGCGGTCGGGATGCTGGCGCTCAGAATAACAGCGCCGGAATCCTGACAGCAGTCTGCATCCCGTCACCAGAATCCCGACTGTCGACATCCCAATGGTAAGTATTAGGGTTAGGGGGGGGTTAGGGACCAATCACATTCACGCAGTGTACAGTATTTGCATGTTGCCTGTTCGACAACCAATCTTTTAAATAATATCACAGAAGCTCGTTGAATGGGACGCAAATCAGTACTCATACAGTACTGTACAGTAGTGTAATTGCCGTGTTGTTATGACGGTATAACCGATACATTAACGAGACGCATTAACAGCTTTCAATGAGACCGGACTAATTATTATACACTAATGGTGGGGTTATAGGTGCATACACACACAACGATTTTTTGAACGATTATCAATAACTAAATCGTTTATCTTTCAATCGTTGAAAAAATCATTCACTTTCTGAGTTAAAACGATGAACAATTATCGTTCATACGCGTTCACGTTTGTAGTTTGAAGTTCAGTCAGACTGACCAACCCAACGTTTTTCAGTAAGGGAATATGCAAAAATCGTTTGTAGTTCAAAAAAATCGCTCATTACATTTAGTAAATGAACGATTTTAGCAAACGATTTTCGTTCACTTTTCCCTTGAAAAAATGAACGAAAATTGTTTACTAAAATCGTTTATTTACTAAATTGTTTTGTGTGTATTCAGCTTTAGTGTTTACATGTACTAGTATAATATTTTAAAAGGAAGACACATTTTTGTTATTGTCATTATAATTATGCTTCCCTCACTGCGCCCTCCCTAACGGCAGCGGGTTTTTTGCCAATACATGAACTCCTGAGCACAGGAAGTGATGCAGACTCATGACCCCCTCTTGAACTCTCAGTGGGGTATAAATAGCAGTCCACTTCACTAACACAGTATCCCCTTGATGAAGTCTAAAGACGAAACGCGTTGGGAGTGTCTGACCTATGCCTCATGAACTCTGAAAACAATCTCTCTCGTTGTATCAGATAAGCTGCTATATTTATTATTTTTTTATTTCGTTTAAAATTTTATCTCCATCTGATTACTATTGTATGAAATGCCTCTTGATTTTATATTTTTATCTATATATGTATGAAATGCCTCTGGATTTTATATTTTTATCTATATATGTATGAAATGCCTCTGAATTTTATATTTTTATCTATATATGTATGAAATGCCTCTGGATTTTATATTTTTATCTATATATGTATGAAATGCCTCTGGATTTTATACTTTCTTGTTTATTTTTATATATGTGTGATTAAGGGAAACCTTTTTATCTCTGAGGTCCCTTACTCTGTGTCTATAATAAATTTGTTATTTTATTTAATCTTATTGTCTTATCACTATATTTATATAAATTATTTATTCACATTGACACAATTTTTAGCAAATTAGTCGATCTAATATCAACTCCCCCCCTTGTCTACATTGTTTTTTAAATACTAACACGAGTATTTTTTATGTTAATTCAGAGCTGACGCCTTAATATTTTGGGTTTGTTTGCTATATATTCACTATACACTTTGTCACTTCACTTTGAAAGAGTATTGGCGCCACACCCATCTGCTTCTTTATATATATATATATATATATATATTAATATATCAGTGACGTGCGG
This sequence comes from Taudactylus pleione, assembly GCA_031769625.1. Lineage (NCBI taxonomy): Eukaryota > Metazoa > Chordata > Amphibia > Anura > Myobatrachidae > Taudactylus > Taudactylus pleione. The sequence goes on from JAUIMM010000710.1 coordinate 10,374,640, forward strand.
TGAGGTCAGTGGTTGGGGAGGCACTGGCTAGTATCAGAGCCAGAGTTGTGCACACATATATGAAACCGATAGAGGAGCATGTCAGGGAGGGCTGTGCCATGTTGTACAGTGTGCACACTTTCTCTTTGGGGAGACTGGGACCTTTTTTTCCCACCAGGAAATAACATGTCCATAAGCCCCTCTCCCCAAATTCATCAAGCTGTGTGCATTCCCAGCACTCCGGGAGCTGCTGGACATGCCCCCAGTCCCTCCCTCTAATGAATAGAAGCCACGCATATGTGCATGAGTCTTTTCTCACCTTTTCTCTGCAACGAGGAACCGCTGAAGAAACTGATCCTCCCTGGACATGCAGTGTCTTGTGTTGGTGTTTACTATTTATGTAGGAGATCACATGGTCTGGAAACCGCCTGTTTGTGTAGAAATAAAGACAATGCCATTCACATGCAACAGAGGTTCAACCACATAATACATAGTAACAGAAAATTTTAAACTGGGCAAAATGTGAGGTTTCCTGATAAAAAATTTTATATTAATAAAATATATTTACTAATTTGTTACCATTTGTGTCAGTAATATGGTTTCTGTAGAATTGGTGGCTTACTGAAGATTCCCTCTAGTGACATCTCCTGTGTCCCCTAGCCCCATCTCCTGTGTCCCAGATCCATCTTATCACCCCCATGCCATCTCCTTTCTCCGTGTGCCATCTCCTTTCTCCCCCTAGCCCCATCTGCTGTGTCCCCCTAGCCCCATCTCCTGTGTCTGGATGGAGTGGGCACTGGTCTGGATGAGAAGGGAGGGCAGTGAGATGGCAGTGGGATGGGGAACACTAGACTGGAGAAGAGGGGACACTGGGCTGAATGGGCTGGCTAGGGGTTCTAAGTGGGGGGCACAGGCAGTGAAATGGGGCAGTGGGCTGGTTAGGGAGGGAAGGGGGTAGACACTGGGCTAACGGTGGGAGTTGGAGACACTGGGACGAGTGGGTCATTGAGATGGTAGGGGATACTGGGCTGGAGAAGGGGGAGACACTGGGCTGTTGAGGTTAGTGAGATGGGACAAGGGGTCACTGGGCTAGGGGAGAGGGGGGCACTGGACTGGGGGGGATGGGAGCACTGACCTGGTGTTGCCGCATGTCTCCTGAGCAGCCTCTCAGCCTCCATCTCACTGCTCTGGCTGCTGCTGTGGTCTTGTGTGGCCGGAAGAGGTGGCTGCCAGTGGTCACTGCCTGGGGAGCCCCCAGGAGCCAAGAGGAGTGTTTATGTGTGGGGGGTTTGGGACTCTTGTGCAGTGCGGCCCGGTTCAGTGGGAGGAAACCATACCTCCCAACTTTTCAGATTTAGGATGCGCACCCGAAAAGGGGCAGGGCTTCACTGAAAGGGGCAGGGCCTTGCAAAAACAGGGGCAGAGTCTCGTGGCTCCCCCGTTCGTGTGGGGGTGAACGGATGTGCTGGTCTCCCCAAGGCGCAGTTGGGAGGTATGGGAAACTGGTGTTGTTGTGCCCAGCCCAGGCTTCAGGCATCAACAGCCATCATCAGTGAGAACTGTGAGGACAGTAGACAGAGCCTCCCTCCAGCTCTCTAATTGACATACGCTCCAGTGCCGGCTCCCGATCAGCACTGAGGCAGCTGCCTCCCCTGATTCTTTGTCTCTGCAATATTATTAGTTGCCCTGTGGACCTGCCCCGCTCTCCAGGCAGTTTCTGGCCATCAAAATGTAGGCTGAGCTCGTCACTGTCTCACTTTTAGACTATCTCTGTATTTGCAGCGGAGAGCCACAAATACAGTGACTTTTGACTATAAAAACGATCCAAATAATACAAAGGAGATATTTATATGTTCTAAATATCTTCCTTGTATTATTCTAATAATTATGATAGTCAAAACTCTGGTGGAGTAAGACAGGGTAGGCTCCCTTGACTGTACGTTCCATATATATATATATATATATATATATATATATACTATATATATATATATATATATATATATACTATATATATATATATATATATATATATATATATATATATATATATATATCTATATATCTATATAATATGTATATGTCTATATAATATGTATATATATATATATCTATATATCTATATAATATATATATGTCTATCTCAGAGGTTCCCAAACTCGGTCCTCAAGGCACCCTAACAGTCCAGGTTTTAAGAATGTTTTATATTGTAAATTGAAGACATCATAATAAATAACATCACGAAGTATGACAACACGGATGTTATAACAACAGATGATATAGATTACGTCACAATAGATTAAATCACGATGGATAATATTATAGTTCACATCACAATGGATGATACAGAGATAAATTCAAAATGGATGGCTTCACAAAGGATGATATCAAAGATTTAATGACAATGGATGACATCACAATACATACCATCATAGATGACATCACTATGAATGCTTATAGCAACAGGCTCTGTCACTCTGTTATATCTCTTCACCTTTTTTTTTATTTATTTTTTATAACCTTTAATGCAGAGACGTCTGCTTAACATCCACTAGAACTCTTATCAATTTTTCTTGTACTGCATATGTGGGATGCAATTTACAGTATAATGTGGCTGTTATGGGTCAGTACTAATTTTGCCAATCGATCTTTGGAATTAATCTGTATACCATCATTTCATGTGATACATCTACCATAAATCAATTAATCTCTTGTGTGTACAATAACTCTGGAAACAAAGCCCAAGTGCCTATGTTATCTTACCATGATCTGCAACATTGTATGTTTTATTGACTGACAAGCTGTTTCCCTGAGACATTGTATCAGAAAGCTTTAACAAGCCTTCAATAAAACAGACATATCTGATATTATGGCTACTTGCAATCAAGTTCTAATCAGCTTTTTACTAAGCTTGGTTATACTAATGTATTCTGACCTTACATTGCACTATTTATGGATAAACTCCTTATACCTGTGATGATATTCAATCCTCTTATGGTACACTATATTCGAGATAACTACATAACGTACGTCTACTTATACTTTCTGATATACACTTTTATTAGTAGAGATGTGCAGGCTCGGATTAGTTAGTATTTTCCTGCCAAAAATCTGAAAGAGGCAAAATGTCATCTTTCATGGACAAACATCATCTCTCATGGACGTTTGTCTATGGGAGATGATGTTTGTCCTTGAAAGATGATGTTTTGCCTCTTTCTGAGACCCGATTTTTGACAGGAAAAAATCTGAACTAATCCGAGCCTGCACATCTCTAATTATTAGTAGATAGCTAAGGACATGACTATTTATTTGGCAGACTTATGATGCATATACTGTATTATAAACAGATATTTTGCCTATTTGAAATCAGGTACAGAGAATTTTTTTTGACCATATACAGTAATTACTGATTTTAATATTTTGTATTTTTTTTTTGCGTGTTCTCAAATGAGGAACACCTCTGTACACTCACATTGTGAGCAATATCTCCCACCTTTATTTTATTAACAAATTAAATAAAAATTAACACTTTTAATACCTTTACATATCATATACAATACACACATTATATAGTCAATTTGTGTAAATTATTTCTCACAATAAGAGCTTTTTCTTTTCTTTTTTGCACTCTGCATAATAAAAACCCTTGTTTATATAAAATAGATGACATCACAGATAACAGAATGGATAACATTTTAGATGACATCACAATGATGACATCACAGATTACATCGCAATGGATGACATTAGAGATGTCTTCTGTGATGTCATCGATTGTGGTGTCATCTATTTTATCTTCTATTGTGATGCCATCCATTTAATTAATATATATATATATATATATATATATATATATATATATATATATTACTTGTTTTATTAAACAGAAACAAAATTTCGGCAACTTAATTCTCCTGTATGCTGGGGAAAGTGTAAAGACATCATAATTTTTCCCAATGAGGCTATCTCCCTCTGTGCCATAACGCTCCTAGCATAATTATTCCATAGCTGTAACCTTTTCAGCATTAGTAATAGTTTTAATTAGGAATGTCATATGCTAGAAGGATCCAACTAGTAATGGTGAGTGATAGTATATCCTTTGGACTGAATGAATAATCATTAGCATTTTAGCTAGAGCATTTGTATAATTAGTAATAACTCTAACCATGTCAAACACATGTATAGAAAATACTGTATTGCACCAGTGTGACATAATATCCACACACAAAATAATTTCTCAAATATGTGCCTAGAGTATGAGGCACATCCACATAGATGGCTAGGAGACTCCACTTGGACCCTTTCAACTGAGAAGCCAGCTCTAAAGCTGTGCACACACTGGGTGATATATATCGGGTGTTCAATTGAACGGTTGATATATCGAGAGCGGGTTGGTGGGTGTGTACCCCTAATATGTCTGTGAACGACGGTGTTGACAGACATATCGCATCTGCTCTGCAGCACAGCAGTACGGACGATATATCAGCAGACAGCCCGTACACATGTGGCAGGGACAACTGGTGATTGACATCTCACCTGGGTGGTCAAATTCAAATGCCTGCTCAGATGTGATGTAAGCACTGACATATCAAAATGCCGATCGGTAAGTGTCTATAGCTTACCTGATCAGCTGCTCTGTTCTCCTTAATCTGTGCTTTAGTCCTATCTGGACTTACTATTCTTATACTATTCTTATATAATTCCTTCTCAGCCTGTTTTCCAAACCCTCCATAAACCGTGTATGAGGGAATTCCTGGTTGAATTGTTTGCATGTCCACAATCAAGAATTTTACCCCAAACTGTTACTATTTCAGTAACACAATTACTCACTTGGGGCGAGATGTATTACTGATCGCATTTATTACCACACAACAATATACAAAATGTGGAAATAATACACAAACGATAAGGGCTTACTAACAGCTTTCCATCTATAATGGACAATGCAATTTCAGTTTTACTGAACAATTGAAAAGAATACTTTTAATGGTCCTCTCACCTACATATATTGCAGCCAGCCATTGTGCAGTGTGAACCAATGCTCATGAGAATACAGCTCATCGGTTACTTAGGAACTAATGTAGGTGACAGGTCCACTCTAGTTTATGTTCAGAATGACAGAGCAATAGAAAGTGACTTCCTCCCTTATTTTTCCCCTCCGTTGATGTGATGACGGTTGCTGCTTCTCAAACATGTTTTGACAGCTGTACAGAGTGTTTTATCGTTACCGAGGACAATCCTACATATGTGAGAGGTATGAAAGTTTCATGGGCGAAGTGAAGTAAATAATTTACTAGCGAATGAAAAGATAGATCATAAATTGTGAATGACTCTTGAAAATAATGGATGTCACAATAAAACAAAGTAGTCGCTGGTGTGTTTGAAACACAGAGGCCCAGGCTAATTGCTCTCCTATAAAAGGACATAGTAACGCAGATTTTTTTTAAAATTTTGCAAACATCAGACTGCCGGGAACCGTCAAAGTCAAGCATTTATTTTGTAAATAGATGGAAAATAAAATAAGTAAATTTTTCCGCATAGCTGTAATTCAATATCACTAACGAGTTAGGGGGTATATTTACTAAAGAGAGAGTTTTTACAAGTGCAGATGTTGCCCATAGCAACCAATCATATTCTACTTAACATTTGACTATCACCTTCTAGAAGATCATAGGTAGATTGGTTGCTATGGGAAACATCTCCACTTCTAAAAATTCTCACTTTAGTAAATTTACCCCTAGGGGCCAAATGTAATAGGGTGAGAGTTTAGAAAGAATGAGAGAAAACTGTCACATTTTTAAACTCAGCCAATGTAATAAAGTCACAGAACATGGAAACTTAGATGTTTTTCAGACTCAAAAAACTCTCAAGATTTAAACTCTCATCCAGTTGTTTCCTGTTTTGAAAATACAACTCGATCAATGTATTAGTGTGAGAGTTTTACTGCTAAAATCTCACATTTTTTAAACTCTCACCCTATTACATTTGGCCCTAGGAGTTTATTATGAAATGTTATTTTGGCTAAATTAAGAGACCTTTGTGATTTTTGTTTGTGTCGCTGAGGCATCAGATGGGCCCTGGTGCTACAGGGGAATGTGTCCAAATTTGGGGGTGTGGCCACTATAAAGAATGTGTACTGAAGGGGAGCCAGTTGCTCTGCCTCCCAAGATGACCTCGCTGGGATTCCCAGGCAAACCCTGATATTCTGTATCCACCCCATTCCTTTCTCAGTGTTCCTGGTGATAGTTGGGACAAATTAGCCAGGAGCTACAGTGATGAAAGACTGCTCAGCTTTCAGATGATTTATGAGTAACAATGACTGTGTCAGAGGTTGGCTCCCTAACAGTTCACTTTTAAGAGATATTCATGGTTGAGCACAACTGGTTAAATCAGATTGACTGAGTTACTAAGTAATGGGTCTATTTACTAAGCAGTGTTAGGAGACAGAGTGATAATGTACCAGCCAATCAGCTCCCAACTGTCATTTTTTAAACACAGCCTGTGAGATGGCAGTTAGGAGCTGATTGGCTGGCACTTTATCACTTTTCACTCTGTCTCCTAACACTGCTTAGTAACTAGACCCCTAAGTCACCTATGGTCAAGCATGGATATCTCTAAAACCTGAACTGTTGGGGTGCCTTAAGGACTGGGAACCTCTGGACTATGTTAATGTTATGATGATATGGAAGTCTAATGTAAATACATCATAAACTAGCAGCAATTGTGGAACAATTTCTCCAACTGTGATGTATGAGCAACCCTAAACCACTCAACTGCAGATATCAGTCTAGGGAAGAGTTTCCAAAACTCCACCATTACAGTCCAGGTTTTAATGCCATCCATGATTGAGTCTAGATGGTTAAATCAAATTGACTAAGGTACTTATTAAGTCAACTATGCTCAAGCATGCATAGCCTTAATACATGGGCTGTAGTGGCTGAGTTTGGGAAACTCTAGGGCATTAGTAGGCAGCGTCTCATCAAATAGAGGGCCTGATTCAGAGATGGGCAGTTTTGCGTATGGAAACGGCTGTGCAATATCGTCCAACAAAATGTAAATTGCGCAGTAGGTGTCTATAGGTAATAGACACCTCCTGCATTGCATTTGCGATCCAAGGGCAGTATCTGTAGATGCTGCCTCAGATCACCATTGGTCACGATGACTGCTCCTTTGGCCATGCTGTGCAAGCTGACACTTGCTGGTTCCTTGCGGGGCCAGGAAGTCTGCGTCCAGACCCGGGCCTCGTCACTTTCCGGGAACACGGGCCAGTAACGCCCCCGCTCCTTTCCCAAACGCTGCAGCCTGTCAATTATATTATTTATGCGGAGTCCTCCCACCATCGGAGATTATGCTAACCATCGGATTAGAGTACAGTACGTCTCTGAATCCACCAAAAATGTCATAGAAATACTGTAGGAACTATGATTGGGATGGAATGCAAGAAACCTTATTACAACTAAATAATCATGTTTGCACATAAATTGGTACAAAAATAGTTGTTTACTGAGCAGTAGAAAATAGTCATATGTATTTAGAAGTACACTAAAGATGGAGACTGAGGGGGCGATTCCATTATTTTTTTATATCCCGGTAATAGGATGTAGGGGGATCCATGACAGACGTCGAGATACAGACACCTGTCATAATACTGATGACAGAACCCCGCCCCCGCCATCCCGATCATCGCTGACGGGGTAAGTATTCACTTTGCCCGGGGATGGGGGGGTTAGATTTAGGGCACCCCAGGGGGATTTAGGGTTAGGCACCCCATGGGGAGAGTTAGGGTTATGCTAGGGGAAGGGGGGTTAGGGTTAGGCACCCCCAGGGGGAGGTTAGGGTTAGACACCCCCCGGGAGGGTTAGGTTTAGGGTGCGTGGAGGGGGGGTTAGGATTAGGCACTAACGGGGGGAGGTTAGGGTTAGGCACTAGGGGGGAGGTTAGGGCTAGGCACTAGGAGGGGAGGTTAGGGTTAGGCACTAGGAGGGGGGGTTAGGATTAGGCACTAATGGGGGAGGTTAGGGTTAGGCACTAGGGGGGAGGTTAGGGCTAGACACTAGGAGGGGAGGTTAGGGTTAGGCACCCCTATGGGAGGGTTAGGGGGGGAAGAGGGGAGAGTTAGGGTTACTTACCTCCGCTGTCGGGATTCCGTCCTGCCGGGCTAGGCTTGTCGGGATTTGAACCTGCGGCTAAACCGCCGGCATAACAATCCCATTCCCACAGTAATTAATGGGCACCCAATGTTGCAATGCAATTGTTTTGGGAGCCAATTAATTACCACGCTCTTCGCGGGTATTTAGACCAGGTTCAGCCACATAAAACAGGTAAACCCATCTAAAGTCCAGGTTAGGGTGCCCCAAAACTAGGATGTATTGCTGTTGATGCACTAAAGGTGCAACAACTGAATTGCTCAGTTGTGCGCCCGGCATTACCAGCCACCGGGGAAAACAGTTGAATCTCTCCCTGAGAGTCTGAGGGCTTATTGACGTAAATATAATTTTATTTCTGTACCGTAAGCAGCAAGGACACAAAAAGGAAAATAGGTTCAAAGCAGCAATATAAGTTAAATACATCTTCTCTTCAGCAGTGTAGAATGAGCAGAAATACGGCCTTATGTGCAGAAAAGCAATAGGGATGATTTAACAGGACCAATCAGCTTATCCCAATGAAGCAATAGACTTCTGCAGTTTCCCTATGTCAGCATCTTGTCTCTGGGGAATTAGGGATCCCCCTCCTGTTTCAGCCAGTCCTAGGGGATTGTGGTTAGCAAAGTAGAGTCTTCTGTCTTCCCTCAGCTCTGCAGAAACTGCTGCAAGACCTGAAAGGGACAGACAGGTTGTACTCTGGGCCTGATTCAGAGCCGCTCGCTCTGAATCAGGGTTGGGCCTTTTTTTTTTGGAGCGTCCTCTTGGCCGCTCGCATAGCTGTGGGTTCCAACCACAGCTATTGCGAGCGGCCAGGATGATGGTCGCGATGGACAAGACCCGGCTTGCGACGAGACCCTTGTGGTAGGGTCTCGCCCATCGCAAGCCCCAGAGAGCTTTCGGCTCTAACAGAGCCGGAAGCTCTTCACTGACATCACTTGTGATGTCAGTGGGGCCGCCCCCAAACGGCAGGCGTTCTCATGGGAATGCCTCCGTTTGGGCAGCCACCCCCCCAGCCCGCCCACCAAACGGGGCGAGCTGTCACTCAACATCGTCAGCTTGCCCCCTTTGGTGCGAGACCCGGAGCGACGGAGTGCCCATCACTAGCTGGGTCTCGCTTATGCGCACAACGGAGCCGGCTCCGTCGTGCGCATGCGCTGTGGGCCACCATCGACCCGGTTGCGAGTGCTCAGCGCTTGCTACCAGGTCTGAATCAGGCCCTCTCTGTGGTATAAAAAAAAATGGAATGGAGCAGAAAAAAACCCATTGGAGCAGGAGTATCTGCTACAGGAGACTCAGATAATGACCATAAGCATGAAGGGAAGAAAGCACCCTACTACAAGGCATATATCACATGTTCACTCTGGAATTTCACAATATATTATTTTTGCTTCCCGTAAAGAAGTCATTTATTTATTATTTTATTAAATCAATTGAAGTTAAATTTTGCTGATAAAAATTATACATTTTCAAATGACAAGTTCATTCGAAAACAGCATTTTAAAAATAAATTTTTCAAAATATTCTAAACTTTTTACAGTGCGTCCTTTAGAAACTCAGGGGCTTATTCATTAGTTTTCAGAGTTTGCCTGTAGAAACCTAGGACATCTTCTGATGGTGTTGTTTTTCGGAGCCCCACTCCTTCCTCTGTGGCCGTGAGCGTGTGTAAACTCAGATCAAGCATGCACCATGGCCAAGATCTGCAGGGTTATGTATCACTGCTCCTTCAGTGGCAGTGTTAGGGATCGCCAATAGTCCCCCGATAATGAATAGGCCCCTCCATCACCAGAAATGGTCAACTAAAATTAGTAGAGATGGATAGTTTGGTGAAATGTTTAATTTGTCTATATTTCTGTTTTTAAGCCTGCCTTTGATGCCTCTCACTCATAATCTGCGAGGGACAAGGGATTGGTTTTCTAATGAGCCAACAGTAGACGCACACAAGGAATTATTTTGCACTCATGTGTGCTCCGCTGAAGCTGTGGTCACCAAAGGTTGAATGGCTGTGTAAATAAAGATCATTGGTCTGTATGGTGATGTCATTATATGGCGCTTGTTGCGTTCACAATCTATCAAGAGTTCTGGAATTTCTTTATGTTAGAGGTCAATGGTCTTTCTTTTCACAGCCCTTTAAGCTTCAGCGTCCACAGCTTAAACTAGACATTCTCTGGGTGCAATCCAAATGCACATGTGTTTGTGCCCTTTAAGTCTTTGGCACATGTAAATTCCTGGTTTAGCATTAAGCAGGATCTGCATATTGCTGCCCCTAATCCAACACTTTAATTCAGATTGAGATTAGAGTCTGTAGAAGAGTCTCAAAGATGAAACATTGTAAAGAAAAAAAAAACCCACTGTAACGTGTTACTGTTATATTTGCCCATAATTTTACACTCTGTCTTCAAGGATATTGAGAATTGCTTCACACTTAGGCACTAAACTACAGATAATATCCTTTTTCTTTCCAAACATATTGCGTGACACACATTTGCATCAGTGTAGCATATGTCTCAGTGCAGTAGAATAACTATAGTAACTGTCTTCGCCTTGATGATGTCCAGGGCGTAGTCTGAAATATCTTTCTCTTCACCGTCTGTGAGAACAGCACAACATAAAGATGCTTTTTTTTTTATTCCAATACAAATTCCTCCACTTTTCGCTAATTTTTCTAGGCAAAATAGCTCTGTCCCTTAAATGAATGAATCAACATACTAATTCAGAGATGTATTGCTTCATATTGATACTATATCTTTATATCAGAAATTACATTTATTCACTATGTAATAACATTATTTCTTCAGGTTCCTGGTAACATTTATTATATAACCATTAAAAATTCTGCTTAGCAGCTGTGCACTAGAGAGTAGGGGAGGCCCCGCCTCTCCCAGAGCTCTTTGTGCTCTAGACAGTCATAGGGCCCCGTCCCACCTGCCTCTGCTCCACCTCCCCTTACGGATGGCCATCTGTGGTGTAACCATCGATGGTTACCATTGATAATAAATGAACAAGTAACCATCGATGGTTACAACTGTTCACTGGATGACCATCAATGGTTTCATAGGGGTGGGGCTTCGCGGGTGCCGGGGGCAGAGCTATGCTCTGTGTCCCGGCACTTGGTAAAAAAACAAAAAAAACATTCGTTTATGCTTTTACATCGATGGAGGGAAACCATCTGGTTCTCCCCCATCGATGTCAAAAACATTTGACATCGGCCATAAACCATCGATGATTTTTAATCATCGATGGTCGATGGCCATCCCTACCTCCCCTGTCTGCAGCCTGCTCACATGCCTCAATGCTCACCTCCGCCCACCCCTGTAAATCCGTCTGGCGCACATCAGCAATGCCACCACCAGCAGCCTGCCCTCAGGCCACTCAATGTATGTCAGTTCCGCCCCACTCTCCTCCCTCCTCACCCCCTTTCAGCCCTTGTCAATCCATCCAGCCAAGAACAGTAAAAGCAATACACAGCACATGCCCACACGAGAGAAATAAAGTGGATGGTGATAAAGTACCAATGAATCAGCTCCTAACTGTAATTTTATTTAACACAGCCTGTAAAGTGACAGGAGCTGATTAGTTGGTTCTTTATATCCATCCACTTTATCTCTCTCCAAGGCTTAGTACATAGACCTGGTGGTACACATGCTCACTACTCTATGCAGCTGCAAGGAAATGCAGGGGAGAGAGGAGGAGGCGACAAAAAAGACAGAGGCGAGAGAGACGGAAACCAATAATGAGATAACAAAACCACAAATAGAAGAAATGGAGGGGATGGGAAGAATAGGGGGAGACAGAAGGAATAAGGGGAAGATTAGGGAGTGATGGGAGGAATAGGGGAGGACAAATAGGTGGAGACTGGAGGAGTAGGGGCAAGAAAAGGGGGTGATGGAAAAAATAAGGGAAAGATTAGGGAGCGACATGAGTAATAGGGGGTGATGGGAGGAATAGGGGAGATGGGAGAAATAGGAGGAGAAATAGCTGGAGATGGGAGGAGTAGGGGCAAGAATAGGGGGTGACGGGAGTAATAGGGGGTGACAGGAGGAGTAGGAGGAGATGGGAGTAATTGGGTGACAGGAGGAGTAGGGGGAGACGGGAGTAATAGGAGGTCACAGGAGAAATAGGGGGAGATGGAAGGAATAGGAAAAAAAATAGACGGGAGTAGTAAGGACAAGAATAGGGGGAGACAGGAGGAATAGGAGAAGAAATAGGTTGAGATGGGTGGAGTAGGGGCAATAATAGTGGTTTACTCGGGAGCAATAGGGGGTAACGGGAGGAATAGGTGTAGATGGGAGGAGTAGGGGCAAGAATAGGGGAAGTTGGGAGGAATAGGAGAAGAAATAGATGGAGACAGCAGAATTAGGGGCAAGAATAGAGGGAGACTGGAGTAATAGGGGGTGATGGGAGGAGTAGGGGGAGATGGAAGAAATAGGAGGAGAAATAGGTTGAGATGAGAGGAGTAGGCCAAAATAGGGGGAGACGGGAGTAATGGGTGATTGGAGGAATAGGCAGAGACGGGAGGGGTAGGGACAATAATAGGGGGAGACTAGCGGAATAGGAGGAGAAATAGGCACAGATGGGAGGAGTAGAGAAAAGAATAGGGGGAGATGGGAGTAATGGGTGACGAGAGGAACAGGGGGAGACAGGAGGAGAAATAGACAGAGGCGGGAGGAGTAGAGAAAAGAATAGTGGGAGATGGGAGGAATTCACTGAGATGGGAGGAATAAGGGTAAGAATAGGGAGAGATGGGAGAAAAAGCAAGATTAGGGGGAGATGGGAGGAATGGGGTAATAATACAGTTAGACAGGAGGAATAGGGGGGAACTTACTTGAGGAAAAAGTTCTGCACATTAGCAAGCAACCTGGCAAATGATGAGTCCAAAATACTACAGTTATTATATTAGAAATATTTGCATTCCAGTATAAAACGAACAACTCACCACACCTTATGCTGGGCATACACAGCCAGATAAAATGTCTGTCAGACCGACAGACATTTTATCTGGCCGGCTGCCAGCCGCAGATGTCACCGGCATACACTGTGAGGGAAATCTCACAGTGTATAAGCCCGACATCCGCGCTCCGCCCCTGGGGGAGGAGACATTTCCCTGTTCCTTCCGTAGGAAGGAACACAGGAAATGTCTGTCTGTCGGCCGCGCTGGGCATACACTGCCCGATGCGGCCGACAGTTACCGGGTAAATATCGCATCGGACGGGCATGCTGGACAATCCTGCATGCCCGACCGAGCAATATTTAACCCTCGGTCGCCCGCACACACGCTACAATTATCGGGCCGATCTGCCGATATCAGGCGGATCGCCCCAATAATTGTAGCTGTATGGCCAGCATTAGAAATAGAATATATGTCAATTGCAAGTTATTACGTAACAAAATGGAGGGAAGTATGCAAAAACAGAAATTAATGTGACAGATTGCTTGTTGAAATTTCCTTACAGTAACTGACACATACAGTAAGTCTAAAAACAACATATTAAAAATATCCAGAGCTGGGTAAAAGTGTAAAGGTAAATAAATTAGTACAGTATATCAGAATATTCACAACAAATGCAGAAACATGCCAGGACCAGGGAAAAGCCAGCACTATGGGCCTGATCAGAGGGTATACAATCGGGAAGCCGGCTTCCAGAATGCTTTATCCCGCCGTGGGATAAATGACCGGCATCTATATCTAGACGCCGCTCATTTCCCCGATGCCAGGAGACAGGCGCCCGGCATCCCAATCGAGCGGATGCCGGGCGCCGCAAGCGTACAGCCGCCGGGGGGGGGAGGGTTAGGTTTAGGGCACCCGGGGGGGACTTAGTGTTAGGCACCCCCCCGGGAGGGTAATGGTTAGGCTAGTGGAAGGGAGGGTTAGGGTTAGGCACCTCTGGGTGGGACTTAGGGTTAGGCACCCCCCGGGGGACTTAGGTTTAGGCAGCGGGGAAGGGGGGGTTAGGGCTAGGCACTTGGGGGGGAGGTTAGGGTTAGGCACCCCTAAGGAGGGTTAGGGTTAGGGGGTTTGGTTACATTAGAGAATACTTACCTTACCACAATCAGGATTTCCAGCGCTGTCGGGCTTCCGCACTCCCGGCCATGCGGCAGCCGGGATATCATACCGATTCCGATCAGAGTTGTATGCAAACCCGATGGTCTGTCTACAGCTCCGATGGTGGCTGATTGGCGCATGCACAGGATCCGTAATAAGCATGTGCCATTCAGTATCTCCAAGATCGCTCCCCGCTAAGCTGCAGCATGAGTGACATGCTCTGGCCATTTGGGGGAGGGGTCATCGACTGTGACTGTTTTACAAAATGGGGGCACGTGGCAGAGGGGTTTCTGGCAGCCATTCTGAGTAAGCTTAAGCTTACTCAGATGGCCGATGACTGTCCGATGGTGATCAGATGCAGCACTCAGATCTGCAATGCCAGCAGTGGGCGTCTTTAACCTTCAGATGCCTCCTGCGACATTACTATTTTTTCACGTTAAGGATACTGCCTTTGAACCTCTATATACCCTTGCCTATACCTTCTAATATCCTTCCTATAAACCTCTAAGGATGACGCTAATTTGCGTACGCAGTCATCCAGTAAATAAAGACTCCAGACTTAGAACATGTGGTTCCAAAGCACAAAGTATTTTTCAAGTAAAAGTACAGCAGTTACACGCTATGATCCTCATATAATCTTAGCGCAAAGAGATTATACAGACCCAAGTACAATTATACATACGTAGCGCTCTCTGGCCCAGATGTTAGGCATCAGCAAGAAACCCCTCGTCAATCAGCATTCAGCACAAAGACTAGGAACCCAGGGTCAGAGCACACATATTTATACCCCCAAGAAATAAACAACATAATAGAGAAGTTTGTTGCTAATACCATTGGTCCTAAAGGAGAGGGCATATGTTACAAGTCATTTAACAGGTTGATTCAAATAGACACAACCCAGCCTCTAACAACTGGGGGTCTCTGGTTTCCTGCCTCATGCAACATCCTAACAGTTGTTCATATAATGTACATTTTGTTGCTTGAAGTCTCTGCGGTCCATAAGTTGAGAATGCATGATGCGATCTCCACACCGATGGTACCGGAATACTGTTGAAAGAGTACACAACCGTACAATACCAATCACGGCTTACTTATCATGTATAAAACCTTAGTTACCAAATAATCTTTATTTCACAGAATGAACAAACTTAAATCTTATACTTTAAAGCTTATTAAACCTTTTATGTGAATATGTAATGTGTAAGTATGCGGGGTGTGATGTAAAGATGGTAGTTAACTTGCGGCAGATGCGTACGCATGAAGCTAATAAACAGCGTTTTCATACAGGATCTTATGCATTCGCTAATATGCGATTAGTTAACAGCGCAATTGTGCGTATTAATGTGTGTATGAGAAATGGTGCACTTAAATCTCACTTAAACTAAGTGAACACCTAGCAGTGTGGAATGCTGAGCATTATAGTTCCATGACTTGCTCCCACCCTTTTCAGGCTCCAAAATACTGGTCTTTGTTCTCCCAGGGCCTGTGTGGATGCAAATTAGCACAGCTACAAGACCCAAACCTCAGATAACACTCTTGGCTTTGAAGGTATTTTATTGTAGGAAGCCTGCTAAGGTAAGGTGCTATAAACGACCCTCTTGCTGTATTCGAGCAGGGCCACCTGGAGTGAGAGCAGACGTTATGTCTACACAGGCTAGTTGTCACGTGGCCATTTGCTCTGTTTAGCTAATGCAATCCAATTTTGACATACTGTACAGCCATTTCTGAAATATATCCTTTAGGGGAATTATAATAATATACACTTTATCCAGAGCACCCAAACTATGTAAACTCATAAAATGGGCTTTTGATGAATCGCCGAAACTTATGGCGATAGTCACAGATGCAATCACATGATGCTAATAGTAATATCACTAATAGTAATATCGTATATAATAGTAATATCGCCACATGTACTAAAGTGTGAGTTTATCTAAAATGGCGCTTAGGCGGCCATTCGCAAAATGGCATCTTGCGATCTCATTTCCAAGCTGGCGTCTTGTGGCCAGTCGCAAGATGGTGTCGCTGCGATTCAATTTTAAACTGAACTTGTCTCAGCCAATAATCCAGCTTCGACAGCATCACTGCTGCATGCAAACAGTGTACAACTCTGAATCAGGCCCTACTGTATGTTATCTCCAGGAAAACTAAACACACCAATGCTCTGGCAGCAAGTGTTACTGTAGGTTCAGCCAGGTTATATAATGTATTTGATTGCAGGATCAGCTGCAACAGTATTGATTTAACTCCTGACCTGCTGGAATGAACACCATAGTAAATGCTGCAAAAATGATCACAGGATCCTGACACTATACAATGGTTCCTACAATATGAATACATTTGGTCGACAGTTCCTGCCTCCTACTTATAGTTGAGACCAACCTTTTATAGTTTACTCTCATGACAATGGAATCTATCAGTCCCACTGGAAGGCTACAAAAGACTGCTCCACCAAATATACTAATTTATATAATAAAATCGATTGGTGATAATAAAAATTATGTCATCATGTTGGCAGTTACAGTAACTGTCTGGAAGTGACATCACTGACACTGGTGGGAGGGCTCAGAGCTCACACCAACCGCCATTAGCTAACAGTTGGTATGTACTCTAACCCCTCCCACCAGTTTCAATGATGCTACTTCCAGAGAGTTCCGCCATAACACACTTCTGCAGTATCCCAACACTTCTGTTATCTATCATGCTTACTCATAACATACCACTACATGATGAAATAAAGACATTCCTGAAAATCACCCAATAATAACATCACAACATTATCCACAACTAAAATGTATAAAAGTATCGGAGGAGTGAAAAACGCACCCAGGGTTGCCCAGGCCACATACAGAAAGAAAAAAAACAGTCTGTAAGAAGAACAAGCAAGGATGTCCCAAAAACTAAAATACTAAAGATGAAAAGAAAAAAGGCAAAGCTAATCTATATGAGGAAAATAGAACAAAGCCTTCTCACATGGTCAACAATTATTAACTCATCTCAATGTTAATAATTAGTTACACAAGTGGTAGGGGAAATATTTGTAGGCATCTCTGTAATAAAACATATGTAAAACTATTAACGAGGCTTCAACATTTTGTGTGGCAATGACAACTAATTATAGGTTGTCTTGGAAATGAACATGTTACTTTGGTCTCCATGGTGAAAGTGTAAAAATAACGACACTGCCGCAGTAACCTTGGAGACAGCAGTCCAGTAAACCAGGAGATCTCCGCTGGATCACCGATAATGTTATAGCACAGCTTACCTGGAAGGCCACTGTGACATGCTTCAAAATCATGTTCTGTGATATATATTAATTATTGCGTAATATAAACATAGATTTCTAGCACAACTAAACAACATCACTACATAGATGTTATATATTAAATTAAATATGTAAACATAAAATGCTAATTCCCCTGCGATGCCATCTACAGCCATACATATTTCCCCCACCTTCACGTGTTGCTTGCAATATCATTTACATGTCTTATTACCAAGCAGTAGGAATTGTCTATTTCACAATACATTAACATATGATTATCCCCTCCACACATCTAGTACTGTTTGTAATATTATATGAATGACTGAATAGTGTGAGTTATTTTAGTTGGTGTTTTCCTGAATATGAACTCATATTCCTCGTCTTGTTTTATTGTATGGATTAATGAAACAAATCTACAGTCACTTGATACAATTTGTTTGTAACCAATTGTTCATATCTATTAGTACCTACAGTATATCAAATATATGTTGTATGTATTGTCCCCATTATAAACACTATATAAACACTACATATTACATAAGTGAATTAACATATGAGGATTGTGCATGCACAAACATATATGTATATATGTGTGTGTGTGTACATTTGGTAGGTGTTAGGTAGGGTGGTGGCTAAGGGTATTTAAGAGGGATCTGTTTTGGTACATGTTGTACCTTGAAAAAATGTCCGTGGTTAGGACCAAAATTCTATCATATCTTTGTATAGAGCTCTGCACCAATTCGCACTAGGGTCAATCCAATTAATGTCACTGGTGTGAGTCATCACGGCGAAAGCCGCACCTTATGGCAGCCTTAACTCACACAAAAGTACTCGCAGATCCATAGGGCTTAGAGCAAAATTATGCAAATTCAGGCTCAGAGCGGGTCTTGAGAAGTGCGAGATGCTGCACTGTTACCGGCGTTTTAACGCCGTGGCAACAGCAACTTGCACCCTTCGGGGACAAAAAGATTGGCCCCTATAAGTGCAGTTCTTCTCCTTAGTCCTTCCTCAGGGGCTGGGTCTGTACGCAATGTGAAGAATAGAGAAGCAAGTATGTTTAGGCAACTTTTACTATAGTTTAAAATAACTCACATCAGTATAACAATTCCAGCATATAAAAGCTGGCAACAGCATGACTTGCACTGCGATCCCTAGGCTCAGCGACAGATCAGGAAGCCAATGCGGTCCAAGAGACACTGCAATCTTCCCCAAACACCTTTTTCACTCTATTCTTTTCTTGCAGCTGATCACACCCGACAGGTGCAAGAATTGAATAGCTCTGTCGGGCACGATAGGGGCTGGAATCAATTGAATTCCGCCCTTTATGTCATACGTTTATCTGCTGCTATATTCTATGTATTCATATTCTCCTTGGGTTTTGGTCTTTTAGTTCACTCATCCCCCTCCGGGGAGATGCGGTGGTGAGGCACTATTCTGACACTCGCTATATTTACTTTATGCACTCAGCATCTACCTGGCGTCCTGATCACCATGGTGATATGACGCTCTATGTGCGGTGACGTCACTAATGCTGGCGGCAATCCTTTTGGTGTTCGCACGGTGTGAGGGCTTCTCCCTATATAGGGTTAGTGATTTTCATACTTGTTTATACACCTTGATTAAGGGACGTGTGTGTCCCGAAACGTTGGGCTATGTATTGATTTCAATACACGTTTTGTTCTTCTACTACCAGTCTCTGAGTGCCGCTGCTTGTCTTTATGCTGTATGCGTCCATTAGTATTCCAGAGGGCACCGGGGCACGCTGCCGCGTTGAATTGATTGCCGATCCAAATATCCTTTTATATATATATATATATATATATATATATATATATATATATATATATTAGGGATGTGCAGGCTCGGATAGGTTCGAGTTTGCACGTTGAGTTCGGATTTTTCCCTCCAAAAAAATGGAACTCAGAAAGAGGCTAAACGTCATCTTACAAGGACGAACATCATCATTCCTGGACTTTTGTCCATCAATGGGAGATACCCAGGATCTCGTGAGGAGCAAAGAGGGTAACAGGTGACTGTACCATACTCCTTAATTACTTGGGCATATCTCTGACTATCTTCGCTGACTATAAGGAACTTCTATTCCTCCGATAGGAGATGCAATTTCTATGACCAGAGGATATTCATTTTGATGGATGATAGAGCAGAGCCTGTTATTGTGGACACATAAAGAAAAGGGACTTATTCAGAGGTTCTGTATTCACTCTCATTGTCACCTGAATGTGCTCCTTCATATCCACATACCCTTTATACATTGTATTCATCTTATGTGTTAAAAGTGTATCTGTGTGATGCTAATGCCTTTTTATTGACTCATTGTTATTTTAATAGATTTTCTACATTGGAAACATTGTGGTCACTTGATCAAACTAGTGCTCCACTTCTCTCTCTGTCTAATAGCAGGTGCAGATCCTGCTGTGTGACCAGCCTGTTTATTCAGGGTATACAGGCCCTCATTCATTCGGAGTTAGGGCTGGATGGGCTGTGTAGTGTAGTGTAGTGTAGTGCAGTGTAGTGTTGTGCTGGGCTGCGCTGTGCTGCTGTTGTCCATAGGGGCTGTGTCCACTCATCCAAAGTCCATAGGGGCTGGCTGTGTTGTGCTGTGCTGCTGTTGTCCATAGGGGCTGTGTCCACTCATCCAAAGTCCATAGGGGCTGGCTGTGTTATGCTGTGCTGCTGTTGTCCATAGGGGCTGTGTCCACTCCTCCAAAGTCCATAGGGGCTGGCTGTGTTGTGCTGTGCTGTGCTGGTATTGTCCATAGGGGCTGTGTCCACTCCTCCAAAGTCCATAGGGGCTGGCTGGACTGTGTTGTGCAGTTGTCCACTCCAAAGTCCTGTGCAGTGTCCCAGTCCTAAAGGGCTGGTGTAGTGTTGTCCAGGGGGTGCTCTGTCCATCAGGGGTGCTCCCCCCAATTGCAAAAAAATAAATATTTTTTCTGTGTTTGTGAATTGTGTGCGCAGTAGCCGCACGTGCATCAACAAAGTAGCGCCAAGCGTGCGCCTGTGTCATAAGTAAAGAGCCGGCTGGCTTGACCGTTAAAGGGTGCTGTAACCCCCAAAGTGCACTCCAAACCAAATAAAAAAATATTTTCTGTGTTGGTGAATTGTGTGCACTGTGGCTGCACGTGCATCAACAAAGGAGCAGCGCCAAGCGTGCGCCTGTGTCATAAGTAAAGGGCCAGCTGGCTTGACCATTAAAGGGTGCTGTAAACCCCAAAGTGCACTCCAAAAAAAATAAAAAAATATATTTTTTCTGTGTTTGTGAATTGTGTGCGCAGTAGCCGCACGTGCATCAACAAAGTAGCACCAAGCGTGCGCCTGTGTCATAAGTAAAGGGCCGGCTGGCTTGACCGTTAAAGGGTGCTGTAACCCCCAAAGTGCACTCCAAAAATATTTTCTGTGTTTGTGAATTTTGTGCTCTGTGGCTGCACGTGCATCAACAAAGGAGCAGTGCCAAGCGTGCACCTGTGTCCCATAAGTAAAGAGCCAGCTGGCTTATTTCTTAAAGGGTGGTGTAACCCACAAAGTGCACTAGTCTCCAACAAAAATAAAAAATTATTTTCAGTGTTTGTGTGCGCCTTAGCCGCACGTATATATCAATATAACATAAATGGAGGACCAAACTTTCTCCGATAAAAATAAAACAGGGAAAGATCAAGAACCACTTCTCCTAGTGCTGAAGCTGCTGACACTAGTCATGACATAGACGATAACATACCATCAATGCGTCTGCCAAGGCCGATGCCCAATGTCATAGTAGAGGGCACATACAATCCCAAATGACAAAGTTCAGGAAAATGACCTTAACATAAACTTGCCAATATGCCATTTACGACACGGAGTGGCAAGGAACGGCTAAGGTCTTTCCCTATGTTCATGACTAGTGGTTCAGCTTCACATGACGATGGAAGCCCTCCTCCCGCTAAAAAAATCAAACGAGTTAAGCTGGCAAAAGCACAGCGAAGAACTGTGCGTTCTAAGAAGATATCACAAATCCCCAAGGAGAGTCCAAGTGTGGTGGTGGTTGCGATGCCTGACCTTCCCAGCACTGGACGGGAAGAGGTGGCTCTTTCCACCATTTGCACGCCCCCTACAAGTGCTGAATGGAGCACCCACAGTCCACTTGCTGATATGCAAATTGAAGATGTCACTGTTGAAGTACAACAGGATGAGGATACTGGTGTAGCTGGCGCTGAGGAGGATGTTGGCGAGGAGGATTCTGATGGTGATGTGGTTTGTTTAAATCAGGCTCCGGGGGAGACAGTTGTTGTCCGTGGGATGAAAAAGCCCATCACGGTCATGCCTGGGCAGAACACCAAACATTCCACCTCTTTGGTCTGGCAATATTTCTATCCAAATCCGGACAACAACTGTCTTGCCATATGTACCATATGTAAAGGTGAAATAAGTAGGGGTAGGGACGTTAACCATCCTCCCTTATAAGGCACCTGCAGCGCGTTCATAAAAAGTTACTGCCAAGTTCAGAAACTTTGGCTAAGACCGTAAGCAGTCCAGGGACACCTAAATCCCGTTGTCCTGTTGTATCCAAGTGCCTGCAAACCACACTGTCAACTCCCTCCTCATCAATTTCCTCCTTAGTCAGGATCGGAAGTAGTCCTGCAGGCCATGTCACTGGCATGACTGACTCTCCTATCCGGGATTCCTCTGGCGTATCCTGCATTGCTACACCTACTGCTGCCGCTGCTGCTGTTGCTGCTTCTGGGAGTCATTCAGAGAGGAAGTAGGAACACCACTGCTTTTACTAAACAATTGACCCTCCAACAGTCCTTAGCGAGGAGGATGAAGTACGACAGCAGTCATCCTGAAGCAAAACGTATAACTGAGGCCTTGACTGCTATGTTGGTGTTAGACATGCGTCCGGTATCCGCCATTAGCGCAGTGGGATTTAGACAATTGATGGAGGTAGTGTGTCCCCGGTTCCAAATCCCGTCTAGATTCCACTTCATTAGGCAGGCGATACCGAGACTATACAGAAACGTCAGAAAAAGTGTCCTCAGTGTCCTGAAAAATGCGGTTGTACCCAATGTCCACTTAGCCACGGACATGTGGACAAGTGGAACAGGGTAAACTAAGGACTATGGCCTTCATTCAGAGGCGGACGTACGGTCTAAGACCGCACGGCCACCTCGATGTTTGTCAAGTGCGCATGCGCACGAGGGAGCCGGCTCCTTCGTGCGCATGCGTGAGACCCGCTACGACCGACAGCGCCGGTCGTAGTGGGTCTCTTTCCAAAGGGTGGCGAGCTGTCAATGTTGATTGACAGCTCACCCCATTTGGAAGGCGGGCTGGGGGGGTGGCTGCCAAAATGGAGGCGTTCCCATGGGAACGCCTACCATTTGGGGGAGGCCCCACTGCTAGTGATGTCAGTGGAGAGCTTCCGGCTCTGACAGAGCCAGAAGCTCTCTGGGGCTTACGACAAGTGAGACCCTACCCTAGGGTCTCGTCGTAAGCCCCGATGGTCGCGATGGTCTATGACCATCACGACCATCACCCTAGCAGTCGTTAGAGCTGTGGGTGTAAACCCACAGCCTAACAACCGAAACAGAGGCGGGCAGCCAGGATGCAAGCGGCCACCCAGTTTCTGAGCGACCGCTTGCATCCTCCGACCGCCTCTGAATGGGGCCCTATATGACTGTGACAGCCCACTGGGTAGATGTATCACCTTACGCAGCAACAACAGCAGCATCACCAGTAGCAGCATCTCAGAAATGCCAGCTCGTTCTAAGGCAGGCTACGCTGTGTATCACTGGTTTCAGTAAGAGGCACACTGCCGATAACCTCTTAGAGAAACTGAGGGAAATCATCGCCCAGTGGCTTTCCCCACTTAGACTCTCCTGGGGATTTGTGATATCTGACAATGCCACCAATATTGTGCGGGCATTACATCTGGGCAAATTCCAGCACGTCTCATGTTTTGCTCACACAATAAACTTGGTGGTGCAGAATTTTCTGAAAAGTGACAGGGGCGTGCAGGAGACGCTTTGGGTGGCCCGAAAAATTTCTGCCCACTTTCGCCATTCAGCGACTGCGTGCCGGAGACTGGACCGCCAGCAAACACTCTTGAACCTGCCCCGCCATCACCTGAAGCAAGAGGTTGTGACGCGGTGGAACTCAACCCTCTATATGCTTCAGAGGATGGAGGAGCAGCAAAAGGCCATTCAAGCCTATACATCCACCTATGACATAGGCAAAGGAGGGGGTATGCACCTGAATCAAGCGCCGTGGAGAATGATTTCCGCATTGTGCAAGGTTCTCCAGCCCTTCGAACTTGCCACACGTGAAGTCAGTTCAGACACTGCCAGCTTGAGTCAGGTCATTCCCCTCATCAGGCATTTGCAGAACGGCTGGAGAAAGTGAAGGAGGAGCTAAGATGGAGTGATTCCACTCGGCATATAGGACTTGTGGATGAAGCCCTTCATTTGCCAGGATTCCAGGGTGGTCAATCTGTTGATATCAGACCACTACATTTTGGCCACCGTGCTCGATCCTAGTTTTAAAGCCTATGTGGTGTCTCTCTTTCAGTCCGACACAAGCCTGTAGAGGTGCAAAGACCTGCTGGTGAAAACACTGTCAGCTGAAGCGGAACGTGACACGTCAACAGCTCCTTCTTCATTTTCTCCCGCAACTGGGGCTGCCAGGAAAAAACTTAGGTATCCTAAGCAACCTGCTGGCGGTGATGCAGGGCAGGCAGGACCAAGTTTGGACATCTGGTCCGGACTGAAGGACCTGGCAACAATTTCTGACATGTCTACTGTCACTACATATGATACTGTCACCATTGACAGAATGGTGGAGGATTACATCGGTGACAGCATCCAAGTATGCATGTCAGACAGTCCATACCTGTACTGGCAGGAAAAAGAGGCAATTTGGAGGTCCCTGTACAAACTGGCTCTATTTTACCTGAGTTGCCCCCCCTCCAGTGTGTACTCCGAAAGAGTGTTTAGTGCAGCCGGGAACCTTGTCAGCGAAAGGCGTAGGAGGATGCTTCCACAAAATGTGGAGAAGATGATGTTCATAAAAATGAATTATCAACTCTTCCAGGGAGACCAGCTTCCAGAACGTACAGAGGGACCTGTGGTGGTGGATTCCAGCGGGGACGAATTAATACTCTGTGAGGATGAGGATGTACACAACACTGAAGAGGGTGAGGAATCGGTGGATGAGAATGATGAGGATGACATCTTGCCTCCTTAGAGCCAGTTTGTGCAGAGACAGATTAATTGCCAGCTTGTTTTGTGGGGGCCCAAACGAACCAATAATTTCAGCCACAGTCGTGTGGCAGACCCTGGCGCTGAAATGATTGGCTTGTTAAAGTGTGCATGTCCTGTTTATACAACATAAGGGTGGGTTGGAGGGCCCAAGGACAACTCCATCTTGCACCTCTTTTCTTTCTTTGCATTATGTACTGTTTGGGGCCTAGTTTTACAAACTGCCATCCTGTCTGCCACTGCAGTGTCACTCCTAGATGGGCCACGTGTTTGTGCCGCCCACTCGTGTTGCTTAGCATAGTCATCCAGCTACCTCGGTGCAACCTTTTGGACATAAAAACACTATTGTGAGGTGTGAGGTGTTCAGAATAGGCTGGAAATGAGTGGAAATTAAGGTTATTAAGGTTAATAATAGCATAGGAGCAGAAAAACTCACAATTTCTGTGATTTTAGCTGTTTTTATGCTTTTTTAAAAAAAAAATACAGATCCAAAACACAAAACCCAGAACCCAAAACACGGAAGGGTGGTTTTGGCAAAACCAGTCCAGATCCAAAACACGAAGAAAGATCCAGATCCAAAACCAAAACACAAAACACGAAAAGTGGCCGGTGCACACCCCTGATATATATACACATTTTATCATTTTTATTAGCGCCTGGGATTCCTTTATTGTGTATTTTCTTGTAGTACATGTGGATGAAAAAAGAAAAATCTCTATAAGATAATGATGGATGCTCCTTATATAGCCTGTTGCAAAACATCGACGCACATCAGCGCTCATCTTTCCCTTGTGGCTGGTCTGACTTGCAGCAGCCTTAGGAGCTCTTCTGACATGTAGAGCTGCATATGGACTAATTTATGCACGCCCATGTAATGGTATTTAGATGTACAGGCACACCTACATTTCTCAGACCACCTCCCTCGTAACAACCCCCAAACGCTGAACCTGTCACTCACTCTGCGATGGACTTCTGTGTGCGTCTGTAATTGCAGCACGATCGCTGTGCACGTGCAGTGCTGCTTATACGTATGCACAATGGCAAACAATCGCTCAATATCGTGTATAATCGCTTTTGCATCCGTCTCTGAATCAGGCTCTGTATCCAGACAAGAATAATAGGGAGATGTATTAATCCTTCTAAACAGGACAAGTGGAGAGGATTCTCATAGCAACCAAGCAGAATGTATCTATCATTTTACAGAATGTACTAGATAAATGATAACTAGATGATGATTGGTTTGCTATGGGGCAACTGTTCAGCTTTTCCTCTTACATCTCCCTCTAATCCTTCGCAGAGCTCTTTCAATTTGCCTTAAGGCGGTGATTCCGCTTGCCGATTAAAATGAGCGATTGAACTATAACAATATCATAATCATTCAGTCGCTCATTAATTGTGCACAAATCGGGTACGAAACATGTAAAAAATTACCAGCAATGCGCGCTCTCGCTGGTCGTTTTTGACATCTATCATCACCTGAACATGCTGGTCAGTCTGCCGATAACGACAGATTGACCATGTTCAGGGATGAGGGAGGGTGCCTACACTGAATGACATATCGTCAGGGGCGTAGAGAGCCACGCGGGGCCCCGGTAAAGAGGGGGCGTGGCCTAATTTCAGAAGGCGTGGCCACGCCCACTAGAAGAAGAAAAAAAGAGTTTTGCAGCGCCGCGAAGCGGTGCTGAGCGCCGGGGAGGGGGCGCTGTGAGCCCCTCAGCCCGGCGCAAAGCCAGTGGGGGGCGTGATCAGTGTGATCGCTCCCCCCTTCAGGCATAGGAGATTGCTGTGGCTGCTACTTAGCAGCCGCAAGCAATCTCCCGCTGCAGCCCAGCACACGCTGTGTGCTGGGCTGCTGCAGAGGGAGGGAGGGAGGAAGTGAGGGGGGGGGCGGCGCCAGACCCGGGCCCCCGCCGGGCCCCTCTGGAAGCCTGGGCCGGGGTAAACTGTACCCGTTTCCCCCCCCTCTCGGCGCCCCTGCATATCGTTCAGTGTAGGCACTGCAGGGGAAGAGGAACGACTGTATGATTACGATGTTGTAATCGTACTGTTGTTCCCAGGGCCGGATTGAGAGCCACATGGGCCTGGAGCTGAAAATGATCAGGGGCCTATTATGAGAATCAGAGGAGGTGTGACCAGTGCTGTGTGGGTGTGGCCAGTGCCATGTGGGAGTGTACACACCCTACACTATCATCCCCAATGTTTTTCTAAATATGTAAAAGAAAAAAATAGCTTCATTTTTTGAGGTAACTAGAAATATATTTTTACTACTTATGATTTATGGCTGACCTTGTGGACAGCAGATGGCCGGACAACATCATGCTGTCATGATGATGGGCCATTTTTTTTTGTGGAGGCCTGGAACTGTAGCTCCATCCGCCCCATTGTTAATCTGGCCCTGGTCGTTCCGCTATCTGCAAGTGGATACGCAGCTTTAGTCCTTTACCTTTAGTCCTTGCTGTGAGAAATTATGGTACTAGTTGTCCCGGGTTAGAAGCTATGGGGTATCTCCAGTGCAAGAAAGGGAAATTCTTGGTTACTAAGATGACAACAACTGAATAATAACCACCAATTAATGGTCTAATGAATGACTTGGTTTAATAGTATTTAATAACAGTGTAACGCTTAGATCCCAGAACAGTGAACAATAAATACTCGCCAATGGAGACCTTATAATGTAACGGATACCAGTTGATTGGTCGACAATAAAAAGGTTGACGTTCACATAGCCGACACCAGAAGGTCAACACATTGTGAATGTCGACAGTCAAAAGGTCGACATGGTTATTGGATTGACCATCATTTTGTAGGCATGTATTTAGGTTTGACATGGTTAAACGGTTGACACATTCAAAATATTGACATTTAAGATGTAGACACTAAAATGTCGACACATGGTTTTCATCATGTTTAGGGTTAGGTTTAGGGTTAAATTTAGGTTTAGGGTTAAGGTTAGGCTAAAATGAAAAAAAAAAGTGTCTGCATATTATCAACCTAAATACAGGTCTACAGAATGATGGTCAAGGTAATGACCACGTGAGTGTTGACATTCAGAACCAGTCAACATTGTGGTGCCGACCTTCCAAATGTCGATCTTATCACTCTCGACTTTTTACCCAATGTAATAAAGTCCAAACTGTTCCAAACTTTTTATTGAAAATGTTAATGACTTACAATAATAGCCATGTATGGGATGGAGTATTCATAACAATTTGTAGTGATTCTTGATAATTAGCATATGTTATACAATATCAGTTTGAGTAAATTATGTAAAATAAACTTTCTTTAAAAAAAAAAAGTTTTTTTGGATGACTCAAATTGTGCAAATGCCACAATATTAAAACATTAAAAATAAAGCATAAAATCGGTAAAAAATTTAACAGGTATACAAATGCACCTAGTTACACTGTTTGATCATGCCACAAATGTGCGCATGCATCGCGCCATGCAATTCCCCGCACCTGCATACGCTACGGTACGCTATGGTGTGTACTCCGATCGAACCATGCATTCCTATGGAGGCTTGTCCACGTACACAGTGCCTATTTCCGCTTGTGGGCACGTGTCTAGCACTATGCATGGCATGATTTGCCGGCAAGGAGATAGCTAGGCATATCTATCTCACTGTTCAAGTGGCAACGCATTTCATGGATCACACGTTGCGCTTAAGAAGTCCATTGTGCTTGAGAAGTGAGAAAACCGTTGTGTTTGAGACAGAGCCGTAACTAGACTCCCCCCATTTTTTAAATAGGGAAATAAGATGCACCTGAAAAAGGGCCATGGCCTCATGGGGAAGGGCCAGGGAAGAGATAGGGGAGGCCAGGAGATGCTGGGGATAAAAGAAGAGGAAGCTACAAGTGAGAATGATAATAAATAGGAAAATTGACAGGCCCAAACAGCGCCCCTGCCCTGCGGTGGCCTGTGCCATGGCACTGGTCGCAGTACCCTAGTTACGGCTCTGGTTTGAGAAGTGAGCTAATGTTTCTTAAAAGTTTACTCTATGAAACTTAAGAGTTCTGAATTGATCATATTAATTGAAGATTTTCTAAATAATGCGTTATACAGTAATTCCATCATTATAACTCGACTGGATATTTAACATTGCGCCTTTCATATACCCTTACATACAGTAGATGGTGACAGTTCCTCCATTTGTATCCACTTTCTGAGCGCTGTTGCTGACCCCGGATTTCTAGATCAGGCTGCAGCAGAGCATTAAGGGGTCTATTTACTAAGCCGTGTTAGGAGACAGAGTGAAAAGTGATAAGGTGCCAGCCAATCAGCTCCCAACTGTCATTTGTCAAACACAGCCTGTGAGATGACAGTTGGGAGCTGATTGGCTGGCACCTTATCACTTTTCACTCTGTCTCCTAACACTGCTTAGTAAATAGACCCCGAAGTCTGCCGCTTCCTGCTGCACCATTCTGCTGCTTCCACCTTTTCACATAATACTATTTCAAAGGCCCTGAGCAATAATTATTGTCACTTGGTCTTTGAAACATAAATTACATTAGCGTGCTAAAGCAGCAGAATGGAAGTGGACTATATATATTATACAATGCATAGAAAAAAGTAACAATAGTTGTATGATCTTTGTCCATTGACAATTTATTTAGATTGCACAAACCTATAATGCAGCACTTAGCTGTCCAGATGGGTTCTGCTATGAGTCTGTATATTTTTCTAGATTTTATTATATGAAATGAAAGGATGTGTTCATTTGCTGGGGATAGAAGTACAGAGCCAGTATAAGGACCTTATGCAGAGCCCATCCAAACATGTCTTTGATGTTCTTTCAAAGATCCAGATCTCTGATGGTTACAGAGGCCCTTTCTTTGACCACTTTAACTTGGTTTGCATACAAACACAATGAGGAAAGCACTAACATGTGCCTTAAATAAATTGTGCCCATAAAGAAGGTATAAAATAAGTCACATACACAATGTGAGTCTTATCTATACAACCATACATCACACAGATATACACAAGGAATCGATATGATATGCCGGCTGTCGGGATGCCTCCTTTCAGAATACTGATAGTGGTATCCCGATAGTTGGAGTCCCGACAGGGGTCGGGTAAGTATACCTACCCTCCACCCCATAACCCTAAACCTCCCTTCTGGTAGCCTAATCCTCCCCATCCCGCACCCTAACCCTAACCCTCACCGTTAGTTCCTGAACCTAAGTGCCCCACCTTCGTGCCTAAACCTAATCCTCCCCGCTAAACGTGGCTTACCCTAAGCCCCCCAATCTAACGCTAACATAGCTAACTGACTTAACCCTAACCCTCCCCCCACATGGCTAAGAAGACAGGCGCCCCGGACTTACCTCGTTCGGGCATCTGTCCGTCTGCTTTTTGGCGTCGGGATTAAGAAAGGCATCGGCAATTCAACGCCAATCTTAACTGCCTTGACGGGATATCAGCATCGGCATTGAGACCGGCGGCCGCGAGGCTAACTGCGTCCCATACACAATACCTGTGGACAAGGAGGACAGAATGTTTTGAAACAGAAGTATTTCTGTCACACATCGGGGTCTTAGCCATACTTGCCTACATTTAAAGTCTCCGCACAAGGAGAAGCCTGAAGACGAGAACGCAACACACCACTTTAGAGGGCCCACCTTAGGCCCCATTTTCTCCCTACGGACTAGATATTCCTGCAGGGCTGGCACTACCACTAGGCAAATTTAAGCAGCTGCCTAAGAGCGCCAGCCACTCCAGGGCACCGCTGGAATAATGTGTAGTGTGGACCGCACATAAGTGCAGTCCGCACTACACAACTAGGAACAAACACACAGCCGCCGGTGCTGGTAGCTGTGTGTTTGTTTTAGCAGAAGATGAGAGTCAGTCAGACTCTCATCGGCTGCTGCGCCCACTGCCGGAGCTGGGCTGGAGCTCACTTATGAGCTCCGTTTTCCGGCTCCCGCAGTGAGTGATGGTAGAGACGTCATGATGTCTTTTCCATCATGCAGAGCGGGCCGGCCTTGGGGACAGAAGAGTGGACGCTGGAGCGGGGATTAAGGTAAGTGGAGGCTTTTGTTTTATCTTCCGTGTGTGTCTGTCTGGGATTACTGCTGGGGGGACGACTACTACTGGGGGCACTGCTGGGGGGAGGCTACTACTGGGGGCATGATTACTACTGGGGGGCATTGCTGGGGGGAGGCTGCTACTGGGGGCAGACTACTACTTGGGGCACTGCTGGGGGGGACTACTACTTGGGGCACTGCTGGGGGGACTACTGCTGGGGGAATGACTACTACTGGGGCCACTGCTGGTGGGGAACTACAAATGGGGCCACTGCTAGTGGGGGACTACTACTGGGGGCATTGCTGGGGGGTGGAATTACTGCTGGGGGCCTGCACTGGTGGGACCACTACTGGGAGCACTGCAAAGGTGGGGATTACTGCTGGGGGCACTGCATAGGTGGGGGACTACTACTGGGGGCACAGCTGGCGGGGACTACTACTGGGAGCACTGCATCGGTGGGACCACTATTGGGGACACTGCACTGGGGGGCTTAGTACTGGGGGTACTATATAAGTGGCACTGCACAGGGGGGGAACTAGTACTGGGGGCACTATATAAGGGGCACTGCACAGGGGGGACTAGTACTGGGGGCACTATATAAGGGGCACTGCACAGGGGGGGACTACTACTGGGGGCATTATATAAGGGGCACTGCACAGGGGGACCACTACCTGTGGCACTATATAAGGGGCACTGCGTAGGTGTGACTACTACTGGGGGCATTATATAAGGGGCACTGCATTGGGGGACCACTACTGGGAGCACTGCATAGGGGGCCACTACTGGGGGCACTGTATAAGGGGCACTACTGGGGGCACTGCATAGAGTTACCACTGCTGGGGGCACTGTATAAGGGCTTGTGTAGCTATCTGGGGGGGGCGCAAGGCTGAAGAAATGCCTAGGGTGCCAAGAAACCATGCACCTTGCACCGGCCCTCGATTCCTGGTATTAGCTTTCAGTATATTATTATATTATATTAAAATTATCAAGCGACTGAACCCTATCCCCTATCCCTCTCCCCCCCTAAACCTCTCTTAGTGGTGCCTAACCCTAACCACCCTCCTAGTGTCTAATGTAATACCCCGCTATGCGAGGTATTACGTTCTACACCATGCATAGCGCTATGTCAATAAACAGGCACACCTCTGCAGCTGCTCAGGAGGTTAGTAGCAGGTCACATGAGCAGTGTCAGGTGGTCAGACATGTGACAGTTGGAGGAGGCAAATTTTTGGCCAGTCCCCCTTCGTGGCTGACAGTGGAGGAGGCAGGACCTGGAGGTGCGGTTCCCCTAAGCTGGGTAGAGCCAGAGGTGGACCTGAGAGACTGCGCTGAGAGGAGGAACCTGACAGAGAGCAGAGCTGGGGGAGTCCCTGTGAGCCTGCGAGGAGGGCAGGTATATGGGGCATCAGGGTGTAGTCACCACGTTACCCAGCACCTGTCACATTCACAGTTCCTCACAATCCGGACACAGGGCCTAATTCAGACCCGCTCGCGAGCGTAGGACGATCGCAAACGGGTCGATGGTGCCCTAATGCGCATGCGTACGACGGAGGGAGCCAAGCTGTCGCTCCGGGTCTCGCACCAAAGGGGGCGTTCTGTCGATGGTGACTGACAGCACGCCCACTAAAGGGGGCATGGCTGCCAGACGGAGGCGTTCCCATGGGAATGCCTACCGTCTGGGGCCGGCCCCACTGACATCGCTAGTGATGTCAGTGGGAGTGATTTGGGCTTTGATAGAGCCAAAATCACTCCAGGGCTTGCGGCCACGAGACCCTACCGCAGGGTCTCGTCGCAAGCCCGATGGTCGCGATGGTCTTGACCATCGTGACCATCATCATGGACGCTCGCATAAGCTGTGGGTGGTAACCCACAGCTATGCGAGCGTCCAAGAGGCCGCTCCATTTTTAGGGAGGAGGCCCCTGATTCAGAGCGAGCGCTCTGGTCAGAGCGTCCGGCTCTGAATCAGGCCCACAGTGTATAGAGGAAGCAATTACAGGGACAGTGCAGAACCAGTCACCTCCACAGGCACCTCTTACTCATGAAAGGGTGATAATAAATAGAAAGAGACAGAAGATACAATATGCAGATCTAAGTACCCAACCTGGACATAATGCAGCTAGCAGCTACTCAGTGTGTATGGAAGTTTCGATGCCTCAGTGCTATTGCTGCAGTGGAGTCAGTTTAGCTGCCCCAGCAATTATACAGAAGAGAAGTGTCATATTTTATAGCAAGCCTTTTGTGGAGGACAGTCTCACACTATAACCAGTATGCTATAAAGCAAGTTCCAGCAACCTTATTTACCTAACCACGGACTTTGCAGAATAAATGAATATAGCTAGGCTCCCATAGACTAATCTGCTCAATTCATAACCATTACAACCTATATATCAGCCAATTAACCAGCTGGAGCTGGCAGATACAGTACTAATAAATAAACTTGATGTGCATCGTCAATGTTGCAACATAGTTAAAACTCTGGGGATATTGAGATTTGGGACTTTATACTGCAGTATAAGATTTAAGTTATAGTAATAGCCAGGATTCATATTGTTGAAAAGAATATAGTACTCTAACCTATAGTTGTAAGTTTATTTCTGGAATCATAGACAGAATTTATGCTTATTAAAATCTTAGATGTTGTTTTGTGCATATACAATATGTATATATAATATATGTTTACATCGGAACAATTGTACCTGATGGTCTAAATTGCTACTTTGGTCTCCAACTGTGGCTAATTAAATAAAGTGTATTTAAAACATATGTGGTTATTAGACCTGGGGTCAGCTTATCTTCACCTCTCTGCCATGATTGAGGGACCTACGGTACCCCAACCATTGGACACAGAAAGTGGGTATTACACTGACCCTAACCTCCCCCTGGGGGTGCCTAACCCTAACCACCCTTACCGCACCCTAAACCTAACCCTCCCTCTTTGTTGGGATTTGGATTTCGGTATT
This sequence comes from Taudactylus pleione, assembly GCA_031769625.1. Taxonomy (NCBI): domain Eukaryota; kingdom Metazoa; phylum Chordata; class Amphibia; order Anura; family Myobatrachidae; genus Taudactylus; species Taudactylus pleione. Next base: position 10,408,305 of record JAUIMM010000710.1, read on the forward strand.
GAAACGGCCTTGCGGCTGCCGGTCTACATCCCGTATCCATAGCTATTCATTCACAAGCAACCATACATATTACTCAGACACCACACACTTTGCAAACAAGCACATTATATATATATATATATATATATATATTATTTTTTATTTTATTTATTTATCTTTAAAGAAGGGGGTCTCCCCAAACATCCCCGTTTTGGCCATGCTCCCTCCCAGTACCGTGGCCTGGCGGAGCTGTCGGCGGCCCTGCATATAATACTAGTATTTGTCTATATGAGAAAGAGCTCAATCAAGGCCTCAAGCTTCAGCTATCCTCCTAACTACAAAGCTAACTGTAAGGGTCCCGATCCAAATCTACCAGTGCTGTGAAAATATCATTGTAACAATGATAAATTTTGACATTTTTTAATGACATTTTTTATTTGCATTTATAAATTAACATTACATAAGCAATCAAATATCAGAAAATAAATACAAAAATATAGATGAAAGTTACATTGAAAATAAATAAAATAAAGTCATGAAAATGTGGGAAAACCCTTTAAGGAAACCCTTCAGGGACTCAAATGACAAATAATAGATGACAAAAACTTGCAGTTAGTTACAGCTTCAGGATGCTTTTTGTATTGCATCAATGTAAGCATTGTAAGCTCGGTGACCTCTTTCATCTGTCACAGCTATTTAAGATTACATTTAAATATCAGATAATTATAAAAATATGGATTAAAACAAAATGCTTATGTAAAAAAGAGGGGAAGGGGTAAGGAAGGGGGGGGATTTGTGCATGGGGTTAAAAGAGAAAAGTCGAATAACAAAGAGAAAGAAACGACAGCTCCAACCATCTATATAGACATACAGTGTGAGGTCTATGAGGCAGAAAAGTAATGAAATGAGAAGATCCACAATACTTCTAGAAGCAGCATTACTACGGGAGGGTTGATTTAGAGTAAACAAAGGGCTCCAAATTTGGATGATTTGTTATGAAGATAAGCCGTTATCAACAAAATATGGCATATAGCCGCTATGGAAAAGATAACGGCTTGTAGGGAAGGAGGTTCAGGATTCTCCAATGAGGAGCTATAAGGCATCTATAGTAGCTGCATTAAGAATCTGGGAGACTAGTTTATCTGATAGTTTATCTATAGATGCAATAGGGAGCCCCAGAAGAAAAGACCACAAATCTCTGGTAATTATTTGGTTGATCACTTTAATCACTAGGGCCGCCACCGCATCCCAGAAAAGCACCATTTTTGGGCAGGACCACCAGGAATGAATGAAAGTTCCCGTCTCTCCCCAACCTCTCCAACAAAGCAGAGATGTAGAACAGAACATCCTATGCAGTCTGGCGGGTACCATATATCAACGGTAATAAACTTATAAGCATTATAAGCATTTACTTTAATTAGTGTAGATATAGACGACCTAGAGACCCTTTCTCAGATTGTGGACCAAGAATCCTCCTCCGGAGGGACCCCTAAATCAACCTCCCATTGCAATAAAAATTTTGGAATTGGGGGTTCAGTAGAATGCAGCAGCAGGGTGTATATAGATGAAATCATGCCTGTCTTGAGAGAATTATTTAAACAATATTGTTCCAAAGAAGTCATAGTATGAGAATGTTCCCAGGCCCGCCAAGAGCCGTGGCGGGCCCCGGTAATAGGGGACGTGGCCTAATAGCGGGAGGCGTGGCCATGCCCCCTTGCCGATAGAAAAAAAAAAAGATTTGCAGCGCCGTGAAGCGGCGCTGGGGAGGGGGGGCGCTCTGAGCCCCCTCAGTCCAGTGCAAAGCCAGGGGGGGCGCGATCAGTGTGATCGCTCCCCCGCACAGGCATAGGAGACTGCTGTGGCAGCTGCTCAGCAGCCACAGCAGTCTCCAACTGCAGCTCAGCACACGCTGTGTTGGGCTGCTGTGAGGGGTGGGGCGGCGCTGGACCCAGGCCCCCGCCGGGCCCCTCAGAAAGCCCGGGCCCGGGTGATCTGTACCCGCTCCCCCCCCTCTCGGCGCCCCTGAATGTTCCAAACAGTGTCAAGATGTAACAAAGTGTCTCAGTTGGAGGTAAGTAAAAACATTTATATATGGGAATGAAAACTTAGGGGCATATTCAATTGGGCACGAAATTTAGCGAGGAAAAAACCTTGTGCCCCTCGCACCCAATTTGGGTTTTTGCGGGTAAGCGCGCTTCTGATTCCTGCGGTATCCAATTTAATGTCAGAGCTGAAAACCCAGCGCCGCATAAAAAAATAAATGAAAGATAATTACACTTACCTGTCCGGGGGTCTCTGGTGGTCTATGCAGCTCCCACTGGCCTCCCCTCCATCTTCTCACTGGAGAGGGGGCTGCTGGGAGTCCTGGGGGGTGCTGGGAGGCTCCAGGGGCTGCAGGGAGGCACAAGACCTGCTGGGATATGTAGTTCTCCCAGCACCCATTATGGGGGGGCATACTTACACTGGACACAAACACCGAGGGTCACATACACACTCATGCACGCACACACTCACTCATAAATACTCTCACTCACACACACACACACACACACACACACACTGACACTGACAAACTCACCGCTGCTGCAGGAGACCGGGTCCCGACACTGGATGCAGAAGACATAACTTCGGAGGGTGAGTGTTAATAACTAATTAAGCTAATTGGAAACTTCCATTAAGCTAATTGGAAACTTAGGCCCTCATTCAGAGCCGTACGCTCTGAGCAGAGCGCACGCTCTGAATGAGGGCCGTCCTCCATAACTATGGAGCGTCCTCCTCGACGCTCGTATAGCTGTGGGTCACCACCCACAGCCTATACGAGCGTGCAGTTTGATGGCCGCGATGGTCTTGACCATCGCGACCATCGAAACTGCGAACCGCAAGGCCCGGAGTGATTTTGGCTCTATCAGAGCCAAAATCACTCCCACTGACATCACTAGTGATGTCAGTGGGCCGGCTTCTGACGGCAGGCGTTCCCTTAGGAACGCCCCCGTCAGGGAGGCATGGCCCCGCCACGCCCACCAAAGGGGCGTGCTGTCAATCAACATCGACAGCACGCCCCCTTTGATCAGACACAACGAGCGAAGGAAAGTCCTTCGCTCGTCGCGTCTGGCGCATGCGCACAACGGAGCTCCCTCCGTCGTGTGCATGCTCAGTGCAGAACATCGACCCACTTGCGAGCGGACAGCCGCTCGCGAGTGGGTCTCAATCAGGCCCTTAGTCATCAGAAGGGGAGCCGCTGGGGTCCCAGAGCATTTCACAACCATTTTTACTAAAATTGTGGATTTTAGGAAAAATGAGTCGTGCTCTGGAGGTGCGCAAAAAATCAAAAACCCAGCTCCTAATTGAATAGCAAAAATTCTGCACCTCCACGAAAACCCAGCGGGTGCGATATTTTGCTATTCTCGTCCCCAATTGAATATGCCCCTTAAGCTCCGTACACACGGAGCGATCAGACAACGATCAGATAACATTGTCCGATTGTCCTGCATGTGTGTGTTATATATCGAACATCCAGCACATGCACCAACCCCCAAACGACTATAGTAACCAGGCTAAACTGGTCGATATCGATATCAACCAACCATCCCCATGCATCGACCATCGTTTGGTGGTTGGAAGGGCCCAAAAACAGGACGATATGAATGATAACGATATCATCGATATCGTTATCTTTCATATCGTCCTGTTATATCTGACCGTGTGTACGCACCAGTCTGTAAGTCATCTAGGTTAATACAAATGCCATTTTATACCACGTCTGCCACAAACTTGACACCTCTAACAATCCAAGGTGCAGGGAGAGAATACGATATAACAGGAGTGAACAATCTGTTGCCCCAAAGAGGAGTAAGTAGGGAAGGGAAGGGGTGGAGAGAAGTTTAAACTTGCGAGTACATAGCTCCCAGATAGTGCAAGTAAAGTTTATTATTGGGTGAGAAGAGACAGACAATGGACGGAGCTTTGAGGGTTTCCCAAGCATAGAGGGAAGGGAAATGAGTTTACAATCAACAGTCTTCAATTCCACCCATCTCAAAGAGGCAGCAGGAGTAAGCAACCATACATATACTCAGGCGCCACCAAGAAAGGGGGGAGCGGGTACTCTTTACCCAGGCCTGTTGGATAGGCCTAGCTGGGGCTCGGGCCCTGCAGCCCCCACACCTGTAACAGGATGCGCCACTTCGTGCAGGGAGAGACAAGAGATTACTGCTGAAGCAGCCTCTCTCCCCAGTCTAGTACATGCTGCTGTGTGCTGGGCCAGGGAGAGAGGCTACTGCAGTAGCAGTCAGTCCTCTCTCTCCGTACATGATGTGTGGGGGGAGCGATCGCACTAGCCCCTCCTCTCCACTGGAGCTGCGACCAGCGCACTCCCCACTGTGTAGCACATTTGCCCACTTAGCGGATGCGCACATTGTATATATATATATATTTTTTTTTTTAAAGGAGGGCCCATACCTTCCCGCGTTGGTTACGCCCCCTCCCAGTACCTGGGCCTGGCGGGGCTGTCGGCGGCCCTGTATATACTATTAAGGGTATATTTACTAAATTGAGAGGTTTTTATGGAGATGTTGTCCATAGCAGTTGTCAGATTCTACTTAACATTTAACTAGCACCTTCTAGAAGATAATAGCTAGAATCTAATTGGTTGCTATGGGCAACATCTCCACTTCTAAAACTCTCACTTTAGTAAATATACCCCTTAGTATTTGTCTAGATGAGAAAGAGCTCGATCAAAGCCTCAAGCTTCAGCTGTCCTCCTAATTACAAAACTAACTGTAAGGGTACCAATCCTAATCTACAGGACCCCAGTTCTATGAAAATATCATTGTAACAATGATAAAAGTTTTAACGATCAAGGTTAATTACTTTGTGAAAGTAATGTATTTTATTTAGCATTTTCAACTTGGGAAGCTTTGTTATAGCTGTCATCTTCTAATCATTTTTTTGCTTTCTACTCGCTTGAAAGGTTTATAGTTTCCAAAATCTGATTTATTAATGTTGGCAACATAATGTGCTGCATTCAGTCAACAGGGCCGATATACTCCACAATAATAACTACAGGATGAATACACCTGAGAATCTGGAATACAAATGAAAAGCTGAAATGATCAAACTCCGAATTTGTAATTTGGCTTAAAAGAAAGCAGATTAACCAATAGCGACATTTCATTAATGGGCAATCTCTGAAACTGTTGTGCAAGTCGTCAGAAACTATAGAACAATGTCATTAGAAACAAGAACTTACAATAATATTTCATGATTACATCAATGGAGTGACTGAAACGATTAGTAGGATTGTTATACAAATTGAAATGAGCTTAAAGTTAACCTTTTGTCTACACATAATGCCAAAGACTACTGCAGCGCAGAGAGGAGGGGGCTAGCGTGGAGTCGTCTGCACTCACGCACCCTCCATTTTTAAACCTCCGCTGGAAAAAGGACTGTCTTGGAAAATGTGGTTAACATAGGAGCCCTAGGCATATTACAGTGCACACACTGAATCATTACGTACACCAGGGCCACACTAAGGTTTGTGAGATTCCTGGGGCAAATAACTTGTGGGGACCCCTACCAATAAAAAGGTGAAAATGATATACTAGCGATATTATTTAAAAGTATAATGTGAATATCAGTGACACTCATTAAGAATTTGTCAAGAGATTAAAATAAGCAACGTTTGTGTCGCTGTACTGTATTTTAATATCTGATAATTAAGATTATGCAGCAGAAATTGTCCTACATGTATTAAAACGCCATGAAAATGTATGTGATTGCAAAACAGACTTGATAGACATTCGGGCTTTAGTAATAGCTGGTAAAGGGTTCCTGGAGTTATGGATGGAGAGTGACGACGGGCTCCATCTATTAGGCCCATTTTGTGTCTTCTGCCTGAGAACAGGCTAATTAGTACTTGCACCTGTAAGAGGCTCATAAAGGTGTGTCAGTGTTTTTACTCAATGTCTCACTACCACAATCGTGTTCTTCTGCGCATGCGCAGAAGGAAGCCAGAGGGGCTTCTGGGTCATAGACCCGGAAGTCCCTCAATCGAAAAGGGCCGCTCTTACGAAGAGAGCGGTCCTTTGCGGTGTTCATCATGCATACCGGCGTTGCATACCACTGTGATTTACTGACTGTGAGTACTGTGCAAATGCCCATGTTTGTGGTAGGGGTATTAGGTCCTACCTCTCATGAGAGAGGGATCCTATGCATTTAGTAAGAGCCCAGATGGGGTAAGATTTAATATTGTTTTATTTTACTGGACAGTAAACTAACTTCAGCTAATTGCATGAAAACCCTGTTTTTTTGGAAGTGCCCATCTACCCCATGAGAGGCTAGCCATACCTTGATCACCTCACACATCGTACACATCAACGCAACTGCCCCTATCCGCACACTTGGTTTTATAGTCGTCATTATTAGAACAAACTTGCACAAGCCCTATCCCGAATGCAAGAGATTCTTTTGAAAGTAGACGCATCTTAGCGTAGGCACAACTCTGCATGACCTGCAGTTCCATTGCAACATCCACAACGCTCCCTCAGTAAACTTTTCCTACATATAAAAACCCCCTTGCCACCCAGTAATGCCCCCTTCAGCCGCAAATGGAGATGCAACTGAGTGGCGTACGTCTCTGTAGATGCGCGTGTTTAGCTCGGGATGATGTACAGTACAAATTTACACAGATCAGTTGTGTGCAACTCTGCACCAGTCCCAGGGTGAGGGACATTTATAAAAACTGAAACAAGAAAAACGTGTGAACTCATGAAGCACTTCAGACGTAGGCAGGGATGTATCTAACCTTGTAATAAGCCCCTAGCATCCAATCAGATTCTAGCTATCATTGTATAGAATATACAAGATAATTGATAGCTTTAAGCTGATTGGTTGCTACAGTGACACCTCCGCTTTAGAGGTTTGATACATCTCCAGTGATCAGGGGTGTATAGTGTAGCCATGGCGCCCGAAGCATTTGTGTGCTACCGTGCCCCAACCCCCAAGTGTGCCAGGTAGGGGGCATGTCGGGGCAAATTAAAGGGAAATAAAAACAAACATTAGGGGCAGTATCAAACTGGGACATGGAGGGCTAGATATATTCCAACCCACTAAATTAATTCCAATTAAAAATATGCCACACAGTACTTCCCACAATTCACGTTATGCCACACAGTAGTGCCCCTTATTCACATTACGCCACACAGTAGTGTCTTTTATTCATGTTACGCCACTGTAGTGCCCCTTATTTACATTATGTTACAAAATAATTGCCACAATGCACGTTATGCCACACATTAGTGCCCATTCATTTTGCATTATGCCACTGTTTCAGCTATTTTTTCACATTACGATACACAATAGTCCACACATTTCATATTATGCCACAGTAATGTTCATAGTTCACATTATACCACATTAGTGCCCCTTCTTCACATTATACCAAACCATAGTCCCCTTTATTTAAGTTATGCCACAATAGTGTCCCTTTTACACATTATGCCACAGTAGTGCGCCTTATACACATACCTTAGTAGTGCCCCTTATTGGCATTTGGTGTCAGAGCAGTCAGGCGCGACCTCACCAGACTCACCGCTCAGGCTTCTCCCAGTCACGGGTGCCATGACCCTGGCTTTCAGCAGCAGCACTCGGCTCAGGCCTCCCCCCAGCAGCAGGGACACAGCTGCCATGTTCTCTCCTCCGAGCAAACCGGGCTGGCTGATGTCAGGGCCAGGGTGGTAGGTTGGAGCCACCGCAGATGTGGAAAAGAGGAGAAGAAGGGGGTGATGATGGGAGGGGACCACCTCATACTCCCTCTTTGTTATTGCCTGTGGCTCCACCCTTCCTCCCTTCTGTTCAGTCCCAGAGCCGGATTAAGATCCCAAAGAGCCCTACACAAAATACTGCCTCAGGCCTCCATATTAATGTATGTATAAATACGTACAGTGTATACATTTCTCACACAGCGCTCCCCACTCACTCAGATCTTCCCCCTTCTCACACATATCTCCTCCCCTCAAACACACACAATGATCCCTCCTCATTCAGACCCCGCCAAAGCTCTCCCCCCTCACTCAGCCTCCCCTCACACACACATCTCTCCCCCTCACTCAGCCTCCCCTCACACACACAGCTCTCCCCCCTCACTCAGCCTCCCCTCACACACACAGCTCTCCCCCCTCACTCAGCCTCCCCTCACACACACAGCTCTCCCCCCTCACTCAGCATCTCCTCACACACACAGCTCTCCCCCTCACTCAGCCTCCCCTCAAACACACAGCTCTCCCCCCTCACTCAGCCTCCCCTCACACACACAGCGCTCCCCCCTCACTCAGCATCTCCTCACACACACAGCTCTCCCCCCTCACTCAGTCTCTCCTCACACACACAGCACTCCCCCCTCACTCAGCCTCCCCTCACACACAAAGTGCTCCCCCCTCACTCAGCCTCCCCTCACACACAGCGCTCCCCCCTCACTCAGCCTCCCCTCACACAGACAGCGCTCCCCCCTCACTCAGCCTCCCCTCACACACACAGCACTCCCCCCTCACTCAGCCTCCCCTCACACACACAGCGCTCCCCCCTCACTCAGATCTTCTCCTCACTCAGATCCCCCCTTCACACACACACACAGCTCTCCCCCTCACAAAGATCTCTCCTCCTCACACAGACCAACCCCGCACACACTCATACACATACAGCTCTTCCACTTAACAAAGCTCCCCTCCCTTCACTCACACAGAGATTCCCCCTTAATCAGATCTCTTTCCCCCCTCCTTACTGTTGCAGGGCGCTTGAGATCAGCCATTCGACTTGGGAGGAGGGGAGGGGGGAATCACCTGCTGATGAGCTGATCCTGAAGCCAATTACGAGATCAGTGCATCCACACTGGGGGCGTGGTGTCCATACTTGGAGCTCCGCTCCGTCCACACCATGCCCACTGTCTGGAGCAGGGGCATTTCTAGAGAGGAGGGGGCCCATTTGCAGTCTCCGACACGGGCCCCCTCCTCTCCACCTGGCGGCCGGCAGCGCACTGAGCTGTGCGCGGCCAGCACCGGAGTTATAGACTCTGGGCACTAGAGTGTGCCCAGAGTCTATAATGTATGCACAGGTCACCGGGAAAATGGCCATTTTCCCTGTACTGCGCAAACGATGGGAAAATGGCAGCCGTGGAAATTTTCCAGTTGTTTTACAGCGCCGGACCCCCGCGCTGACGTGGGACTCCGGAGAGGTAAGTAATATTATGGGTGCAGGGTGTGTGGGGTCCCCCTGGACCCAGGGGCCCGTGTTCCCCTCACACCCTGCACCCATTATAGATACGCCCCTGGTCTGGAGGCACTGATCTCTTTATGTGTTTCACGCTCAGCAGCTGCTCTGCCCTTCATTGGATGGCTGATCTCCAGCGCCTTGGTCAGAGAAGGTGCCTGGAGCAGGTGCTCCACTGGAGCCACCCTCCCTACACCCCTGCCCGTGATCAGTGGCGTATCTAAAATGGGTGCAGTGTGTGCAGGGCACACGGGGCCCGGGTCCAGGGAGGCCCCGCACCGCACACCCTGCACCCATATTATTTTAAAGTTACCTGTCCGTGGTCCAGCGGTGGGTGTCAGCGCTGCTCAGAACACTGGAAAATGGCCGCTGTGGCCATTTTCCCGGCGTTCTGCGTATGCACAGTAGACTCCGAGCACACTCTAGTGCCTGGAGTCTACTAATGCTCCGGTGGCTGGCTAGCCGCGTTAGTCAGCTGCCGGCCACCGGGGAGAGAGGAGGGGACCCCGCACGGGGAGTGCACACGGGCCCCCTCCTCTCTTAAGACGCCCCTGCCTGTGATGTTACATTTATAATATAAAATAAAAAGCTGCTTTGTATTTTCTCATGGTAATGAAAATGTAGCTTATTTACATTAGGCATTCGTCTAGCTTTCCCAAATAATAAGTACAGTCCTGCATGTAAGAGTGTTTAGTGCTCTGCATTTCAATCAAAGCACACCTGGAGCCTGAACAAAATAAGTAAGCTCGCTTTCATGGAATATTCCCAGAGATCTGCAGTCTACAACACGTACTTAAACTGTCCCCAAAACTGCCTCATTAGTTTGGAAGCACTTAGTGACTGGGGGCTCTTTACTATTGTACTCTTATGCTTGAATTTGCTGTTTATTCCAATTTGTCTGTCATTTACGCTGTGTGATGCGGAGTACATTATGTGGCACCGCATGTTTATTAATACAGTATGCATACACATTTTTTCCTGCATAATTTCCTGGGGGAGTACCGGGTTTTACTGGTTGTCCCTGGATGTATTTAGCTGTGGAATTTCTTTGGTTTTCAACACTGTAGAGCTGCATAGTGCCATTTATCTTATTGTGTGTATAAGATGCATTTAAAAATCCAAACACTAGATTATGACTAGTCCAGTCTAGTGATCGTGTTATAAAAGGGATAGTAGCACAATCGCGTCATTGGGTACTTACCATAGACAAACACAGGGGGGTTCCGGTTGCCTGGAAACCCCCCTATTCAGCCCACACCATGACCATTATAGAAATAATAATAAAATAATAGAATTTTACTAGTGATACATGTTCTTCTCAGTATTAAATTATTAGCACCACCTGTGGATCGTTTATCGTGTCAGCCAGTAATAAATACAAATGTGCACCACCTAGGAGATCTGGAAAACATGCACTGTTAGGGGTGCACTGCTCTAAACCATCAATAGGGTTAATTATTAGCACTATATAATAATGCACTATCCAGCACATAAGGAGACCAATACATACAGTATATGTACATATGTCCAGGGCAGTGCTAGGATCATCTGCTGCTTCCCCAGACTCCCGGATTTGCTCCAATGCCATGGAATGGAGCCTACATCTGAAATAATTACATTCAGCTCCGGCAGGATGGCCCTACTGCTGTGTTTAATGGCTTACTGTGATTGCTGGTCCTGTATATGCTGGAATTATGACACACAATACACTATGTATGGTGCATATTAAAACTGGATAAGTGCTAATTATGCCCTCTGCATGGACTGGCCACACTCACTGGAAACCCCCCTCTAGAAATCCTGCATTTGCCACTGCAAACACCTAATCAGAAGCAGTGTCCCTACTTGTAAATGTTATGTATATACCATACTTACTAGAGATGAGCGGGTCCTGTAATCAGAGAACCGTACCCACCCGAATTTCCAGGATCTGGGGCAATCCGAGCCAAGCTCGGATCTCCTTGCCTGCCCCGGAACCCTTTATGAGGCAAAACCTCGTGATCACGCTGTCGGATCGCGAGGTTTTGCATTGAGCGGGCTTAACGCTTATTTGCTGAGAGAGCCGTCTGTCACGGCTCTCAGCCAATCAGCGTTAAGCACATAGGAAGTTAGGTTTTAGGAAGATTCCGCCCTTGACTGACACCGCCAGCACCCCCCGCTGCCGACACCGCCACACCCTCTGCTGCCGGCCCCCACTGGCAGCATCCCCTGCTGCCACCCTGCATTGCGGACACCACCAGCACCCTTGCACCGCCGACACTATCAGGACCCCCACACTGAGGACACCGCTGGCACCCTGCACTGAGGACACTGCCAGCACTTCTGCCCAACGTACTGAGGACACCATCAGCGACCCCACACTGCCAACACTGTTGGCACTCCCACACTGAGGACACCACCGGTATCCCTGCACTGCCGACACACGTGCACTAAGGACACCGCTGGCACCCTGCATTAAGGATACTGCCAGCACCACCGCACTACTGCCCCATGTATTGAGGATGCCGTCAGCGACCCCACACTCCCGCTACTCTCACACCGAGGACATCCCCGCACAGCCGACACTGTCAGCACTCCTGCACTGAGGACACTGCTGGCATCCTCGGTCTGCCGACACTGCCAGCACTATGCACTCTGGACACCGCCAGGACCCTCACTCTGCCAACACCAATGCCACTTCTGCATTGAGGACACCGCCAGCACCCCACACTGCCGACACTGCTGTCACAGTAAGTGCACTATTGGTGTATCCAACCCACACTGTATACCACGCTGTATCCGTGTTGGAAGCTGAACTGCCACATGTTAGTGCCGCCCACTGCTGTAGCTTGGCTTAGTCAGCCAGCTTGCTGGATGCAACCTTTTGGCCCTAAACTAGATGATAAAAATCAATATTGTGAGGTGGTCAAAACTGATTGGAAATGACAGGAAATACATTTTATTGAGGTTAATAATACTGTAGGAACAAAAACAGGCCCAAATTATGTGATTTTACTGTTTTTATCATTTTTTGTTAGAAAAAATACAGATTCAAAACCAAAAAACAAAACAAGCAAGGGCGGTTTTGTCAAAACCAATCCAGATCCAAAACAAGAGGAGATACAGATCCAAAACCAAAACACGGGGGTCGGCACACATCTCTAATACTTACCTGCTTTACCATGCTGGCTGCCAGGAGATCTGTTGTGTGTGTGTCCTGATGGGAGGAGCTTGGTTATGATGGCGCGATTCATAGGAAATTGCATTATGATTGCCCCTCCCAATTCCCTAGCTAGCTGAGGTGCTGTTTGCTCTTCCCAGCATAGATATGAGTGAATGGTGAATTGTCTATTAGACTGTTTGCACTGGAGTTTGGCACTGTTTGTGGAGCTTTCTTCCAGTGACTCTCAGTATTTTGAATTTTTTTTACTTAGCAAATTAAAGTTTTACTGTAGGAAATTACATTATGCCAAGAATTTTGTACTAGACTATATTATATTATTATTATTATTATTATAATTTTAGTTATCCGCGGTATTGTTATTATGGAGCAACCGTGGCCATAAGACCGGTGACGGATTCCCGACACCAGTGGAGATGCCGACGCCGGAATCCCGACAGCTGGCATCCCGATCATAAGTATAGTGGGGCTGTGTTAACTGTTAGCCGCGGGAGGGAAGGGGGTTTATTTTATTCACCATGGGAAGGTTAGGGTTAGGTACCCCCTTGGGTGGGTTAAGGTTAGGGTTAAGCACTAATGGGGGGGCTAGGGAGCAGGGTTTTATTATTATTATTCTTTATTTATATGGCACCACAAAGGTTCCGCAGCGCCTTAACACAGTACATAAATGAGCACACAAGAAAAACAGTAATAGTAATATAAAACAATACAGGACAAGGACATGGTTTATAAACATAGCTGCATACCACAAACAGCAGGGCATAAGCAACCAAGTGATAGGTGCCAATTGGGGAGTTAGGAGTAAATGATACTATAAGTAGGGGTAGGAGAAGCACGTACGGGAAGAGGGCCCTGCTCATGAGAGCTTCAATTCTAAAGGGGAAGGGCAGACAGACAGGGGCGACACAGATGGGGTAGATAGTGAGGAAGGAGCATGGAGCAGTGGGTTAGGATATGTGCTGCGGAATGTGTGTGTATAAGATGACCTGATGTTATGTCAAACTTAAGTCCTTCATTCATCTATCTCTATAACGGAAAATAGATTTTGTTTATGTGTTATTTACTTGAGAGATGTACAAAATAAAGTTGTAGCACTTTAATTTTTATGTGTTACATTTTAGCAACATAGTTGAATAAAAGAAGAGGGGTTTGGATTCCTGCACTGCACATACCGTAGGTATGTTATGTGAGGTTCCGGTTTTGTTGTGGACCCGGGGTGGTAATAGGAGCAGACACTGAAGCAGGTTTAAAAGTAAATGTGGAGTTTTTAATGAGTGGCTTAACAGACATGAATGTAGTAAAACAGAAAGTCCGGGTATAGTACTAAAGTGCACTTGGGAGCTGTAGTGAGGCAAATAGGAAAAAGTCCAGTTAGTGACAGGCAATGGAAAATGTCCAGGTAGTGACTGGTTAATAGAACATGTCCAGGGAGTTGCAGACAAGGGGAACTGTCCAGATGGTGACTGATTAATGAGGAATGCAGATTGAGGAAGGTGCAGGGTGAACAGCAGGACTCAGGTACTCAGACAAGGGGAAGGTAATGGAGGATGCAGGGTAGTCCAGCGGGGTTGGTGCAGACAAGCAGGCAGGCACGTAGCGTTTCACAGGTAACAGGTGGTGAGCACAGGGAACTCTCTCCCAGCTATGCTGAGAAACACGTTGCACTGGCAATGAAGTGAGGCTCTGAACCTCCCTAAATACCAAGTGCTGTGCCATTACTGGCCAGAGAGAGCATGTGACAAACCAGGATTGGGCGAGCAAATCACATGGCCGGAGGCAAGATGGCGGCACCCATGCCAAACGGAACGGAAGCGCTGCCAGGCCTCACTAGACCAACATAACAGCATGCCCGTGCAGAACCACGCGCAGCCAATGCCCCTCGCCACACACCAGCACCACCACCAGACGCCCCCCACCACAGTGACCTCACAGGTAATACCCGTCGACCACCATGCCGAGAAACCCTGGTCGTGACATGTTACCAGTGATCACTTTGAAGACTGTACCAGTGCTCGAAGTGGGAATTTAGAGGTGGGGGTATGGAGATTTTAATCAACCCCCCCCCACCAACTCTCACTCCAGTGGCTGTCCTGCACTGGATGACACCCGCTGCGGTCACCATAGAATAGTGAACGCGGCTACCTTTTTAGCCCCTGTTTTTATCACAGCCACTGCACCTTTCACTTACTACACATCTACCTGCCTGCTTCACCTTCTCTCACCCCTTGTCCCTTTCTCTAACTGGTTCCCCCTCTCTCACCCCCTCTATACCACTAACTGCCTATTCATCTGTCTCAACCCCTGCCCCTCTCATTAACATATTCCCTCCTACAGCCTCCCCTCTTACCTCTAGCTACACTGCAGCTGGAAAGGAGCCGGGGCCTGGAGCATTGGGCCCCTGCTGAAATTCAGTTTAATGTCCACACCGGCAGCCAGCCAATCCCGGCTCGCGGACCCGCTCACCGGCCGGCCGGATCTGTGAGCCAATGAGAAGCTGCCACTTGGCAGCTTCTCATTGGGTAGCGCTCTGTGAGCCGCGATTGGCTGGCTGTTAGTGAGATGCTTACTACTACAGAGCAGCCATTACCCGAGGCTCCTGGCTCCATGCCAGCGCCGTCGCCGATAGAGAGATGTGTCCCCAGCAGGACACATCTCCACACTTTGCTGTTACAGCGCTGGGATCCCATAGTAGATCCCAGTGCTCGTACACTTTCTGCCGCAAAAACAAAGTGGCAGTGGGAAGTGGCGATGTGTCATACCGCCGTATACCGCCCAACTTCGACCACTGGAATGTACTGTATATCAATAATATTGCAGTAGTTATTATTATTATTATTATTATCATCATCATCATGTATTTATATGGTGCCACAAATGTCACGCAGCGCCTTACAAAGAACATAAACAAGTTGTAGACAAGCGACTTACAGAACACTACAATACAGGACCAGGACATGGATAATATACATTGCTACATTAGTGACCATAACACCCAGATAAGCAACAGAGCAAAGCAGCCAAGTGTTAGGTGCCCTAGTGGTGAGTAAGAAGTAGATGAAACTAAAGTAGGGAGAAGCACAAGAGGGGAGAGGGCCTTGCTCGTAAGAGCTTACATTCTAAAAGTAGTTGATAATAGAAATGCATTAACTGGTGGTCCTGCTCACAGTTGGATTAAAGTATGGATTAGGAAAGAAATGAAGAATACTTAAACCATTTATTATGTATTATTATAACATAGGTAAAGCACAGGCTATAATTAAACTAACAGTTATACAACATTCAAAGGGGCTGATGGCGTAGTCGCACCTATGTCCTTTTGCTAATCAGGGGTGCCGAGAGGGGGGGGGCTTCCTGAAGGGCCCAGCGCCGCCCCTCCCCTCCCACACAGCGTGTGCTGAGCTGCAGTGGAGACTGCTTGTGGCTGCTGGGCAGCAGCCATAGCAGTCTCCTATGCCTGTGGGGGGGAGTGATAACACTGATCACGCTCCCCTGGCTTTGAGCAGGGCTGAGGGGGTTCAGAGTGCCCCCCTCCTCAACTTTTTTTTTTTTGACGGGAAGGGAGCAAGACCACGACTCCCACGATTAGGCCACGCCCCCTATTACCCGGGCCCGCCGCGGCTCTCAGCGGGCCTGATGCTAATGCGGCTATAAAGTCCTTCCCTGGTGTACATCCTGGCATCCAAATGCTCAGGGACTGAAGCGCCCACTGTCACCCATAGATGCTGAAATTCCACTTAGTGCATCTTTAGAATCTCCATCATATGCACCATGGAAGCGTGCACCTGCCCTACTGCAGTATCTCTGTGTGAGTATGGCCCACTGTGTGAGCAGTTCCACGACACTTCCATAAAACGCGACACCTCAGTGCCTCTTTTTAGCCACCGCCCTGTTACCTCCATGTCACCATCCAGAAGCACCCCTTACATTTCTGGTACCTCGATTTCAAATGTGTATTGCGAGTCTGTATGTACAAAATAGAGCTGCATGAGCACACAGAAAACATTGCACCACTGCATGCGACATCGCCCAGTGTCATGTGTTCTGCCTGGACAAGCGAAGAAGAGTATCCATATGGGGCGAAATAAGAACAAACAAAATGTGCCAAGTGCCATGTTTGGAAGCAAATGCAATCTCAGCTGCGATCACTCACTCGGCGCAATTGCGAAAATATGCTAATGTCTCCCCCTGCCATCCAGTGCATAGAGACACCCACTGAAAGCATTTCACATCCGCCGCACATACACATAACCGGAAACGGCGAACACAAATCCGGCGGCCATCAGCCTCCTGAGTAGGTCTAACCTATCACAGACATAGCCGGTCTCCAAACACATAGAGGGCTCTCCTGCTGCCAGCAAGGATGCAGTGGCTAATTTATACATGCCCAGAAAATAGTGTTTAAATGGTCAGACACGCCTGGGTTTCTGTAGCCACCCCTCATTACCTCCCCCAAATGCTGACTATCTGTCATTCACTTTGCAAATGAATCCTCTGTGTGCACATAATTGCAATACAATCACTTAGCGTGCACAGTCAGGGGCGCCGAGAGGGTGGGTGGGAGCGGGTACTAATTACCCGGGCCCAGGCATGCTTTAGGGGCCTGGGACTCCTCCCCCCCCCTCTTACAACACAGCAGCCCAGCACACACTGCTGTGTGCTGGGCTGCACTGGGAGACTGCTCGCGGCTGCTAAGAAGCAGCCACAGCAGCCTCCTATGCAGTGGCGTATCTATAATGGGTGCACTGTGTGTGGGGCACACTCTAGTGCCCGGAGTCTACCAATGCTCCGGTGGCTGGCCAGTCGCGTCAGTCGGCCACCAGGGAGAGAGGAGGGGGCTCCGCACAGGGAGTGCACACGGGACCCCTCCTCTCTTAAGATGCCCCTGATTTTATGCCTGTGGGGGGGAATGATCAAGCTGATCGCGCCCCCCACTGGTTATGCACCGGGCTGAGGGTGATCACTGCGCCCCCCACGCCAGCTCCCAGCACCACGCATAACTTTTCTTTTTTTTTAAATTACCTAAGGGGGCGTGGTTAGGCCCCCACGGTTAGGCTTCGCCCCTTTTACTCTGACCCGGAACGGCTCTTGGCGGTCCTATGCACAGTGCGGCTTATAATCACTCAGTCTGCATAAACATCGGCATTTGCATATAATCATGAATCAGGCCCAAAGCGTAGACAAACAGACACTAAAAGAAATATATTAAAAATATTGGGAAATTCCCTGACTATACTCATTTCCCAAACTCCAGCATTATAGTCCAGGTTTTAAGAATATCCATGTTTCAGTCAAGATGGTTAAATCAAATTGACTAATACTAATTAATTCACCTGTGCTCAAGTATGGATATCCATAAAACCTGGACTGTAATGGCGGAGTTTGGGAAACTCTCCTCTAAGCAAAAAACTATCCCCTGGACTGATCCGTTATACTTACATAATTTTCTCTATTTGTCCCCATCACAACTTTTACAACTTTAAAGCAAGTTGAAAAAATTACTTGGAAATGTATCTGACTGTTAAAGTTAAAGAACCATGTTTGGTGGATTGTTTTATTGGTTTTTTTTTAAACTCTGGTCACAATGCAATGTCATTGGTATTTATAGTTACAATAGAAAAAAGCTCTCTAGTGCTACAGGTTGGGTCTCCCATATCCAAAATGCTTGGGACCAAGGGTATTTTGGATATCGGAATATTCCGTATTTTGGAATATTTGCATACCATATTGAAATGTCTTAGGAATAGGGCACAAATCTAAACACAGAATGCATTTATGATTCATATACACCTTATACACACAGCCTGAAAGTAATTTTATACAGTATTTTCAATAATTTTGTGGTTCAAACAAAGTTTGTGTACATACATGAAATTAATTTATGTTTCATATACACCTTATACACAAAGCCTATAGGTCATTTTATTATATTTTTAATAATTTTGTGTCTTAAACAAAGTTTGTGTACATTGAACCATAAAAAAGCAAAGGTTTCACTATCTCAGTCATGCTGAAAATATTCCGTATTTCGGAATATTTGGATATGGGAGACTCAACCTGTATTACCAGTAAGATGCCTATTAGTGGCAGTAATGCATGACAAGATGACCATTATTACACATAATGTCCAATAAGATGCCCATTAGTGGTATTATTGGCCAGTAAGATAACTAACAATACAACTAGTGCCCAGATAGACACCTATTAGTAGCAGTAATACCCGATGTCCATTAGGATTCTCATTAGTTTCCAGTATAGATAGTACGTCCAGTAGCATTGGCAATGGCCACATTTCCCAGTAATCGCAGTAGTCACTGACCTGGCAATGTCTACTCCTCTTCCTCCCTCCTCATGTATCAGAAGCCTGTTCTCAGCCACACTCAGACAGATATAAGATACAAGGAAATCATAAAATAAATCAAAAAGTCTTAAGTTGAACACGTATCTGCCAAGTATCCCATTTTTTATGTATATATATCTATATATATATATATATATATATATATATATATGAATGTTTTTATGTAGAGTCTTAACTAGACTTTTTGGTGCCCTGTACCAGAGAGAGCATTGGCACCTCCCCCTCCCATTTTGTAAATAGGGACATAATATTATACATCCGAAAAAAGGGCCATGGCCTCATGGGGAAGGGCCAGGGAAGAGATAGGGATGGCCAGGAGATGCTGGGGATAAAAGAAGAGGAAGCTACAAGTGAGAATGATTACAAACATGAAAATTGACAGGCCCAAGCAGTGCCCCCTGCCCAGCGGTGCCCTGTGTCATGGCACAGGTCGCTCTACCCTAGTTACGGCCCTGTTTTTATGTATGTTTTTATGCATGTTTAATAGAAATTATCAACTTAGGGGGTAATCAGCAGAGGACGCTGCTAAAATGCAAATACAGCAAGAGGTGTCTGCATCTGCGATCCCAGCACTGCGACCGAGATCACAGCCTGGGATAACCATGCGATGCTGGGTGGCGCAGGTCAGCTGAGTAAGCCTCAGTTTACACAGGTTGCCCAGCATGCGAGGCCAGGAAACTGCCTCTGTGGACGCAGATCCAGGCCCTGTCACTCCTGGAAAAAAGGGCGATGCACCCCCGGTTCTGGGAACGCAAGCCGCCCCCGCCCCCTAGATGCCTCTGCATGTCAATCAGCAGAGGCAAATGGAGGCCTCCATGCAATCACGTCGTTCTGCGCATGCGCAGATTCCCGATAATTGGGAATCTGCATTCAGCATCGCACATACGTACACTGCTGATGCAGGCCCTTTTATAGACAGCTAAGCCAGAGATATAAAATACAATTAATTGCACAGCAGCTTGCATTGTTATCTCTGAGGTATACAGTGTTTAATGCAATACAAAGAACACTGAAAATCAACAACAAATGACCAGGAAAATCGATACAAAACACCGGGCTTAGAATCTGCACCCCTAGAGACTGGAAGCTTCCTAAATGATTCATATGAAACGTGAGAGTAGAAAGAAATCTAATAAAGCAGAACAGAGGCTGCGTATGACCAAAATGCACCCA
The DNA here is from genome assembly GCA_031769625.1 of Taudactylus pleione. Lineage (NCBI taxonomy): Eukaryota > Metazoa > Chordata > Amphibia > Anura > Myobatrachidae > Taudactylus > Taudactylus pleione. The sequence continues at coordinate 10,428,233 of JAUIMM010000710.1, forward strand.
AAGATCACATAAGCATTACATGTGACTGTCTGACATCTGCATATAGTAAGAAACAAAAAATCAATTTGGCAGAAAAATGAGATGTGTATAGACTTGCATAATGTATTGGAGAACTTGTGGCTGGTTCTACACCAAATGGAGCCCAGGGCGAAAGGTGCTTTGGAACAACAACAACAACAACAACAACAAAATATTGGATTTATTCTGCTATTGTGTACACATAGTTATATTATACTATTATTATTATCATTCCTTTATATGGTGAAACAAAGTGTTGTACAGTACAGGGAAAACATGACATTGAAACACAGCCAGTTCTATAAAGCATAAATAAGCCGCACATGGGGATACATTAAACAGTGAAATAACAAGACAGCAAAGTAAGTGACATTAAAACTGTATAACAATGTTTACTAACAAAGTATGCGTGAATAATATCACAAAGGACCGCTCTCCCGGAAGGCGTTGTCCTTCGCGATAGAAGGATTTCCGGGTTTAGGACCTGGCAGTCCTTCTGCGCATTCCTCGAGTGACGCACATGCCGCAGGGGGTGCTGGGAGGGAACCAATTGGATCCCTCTCAAGTGCATCAAGTGCGAATAGAAGCCCATAGGCTTCTATTGGATAACACCATGTACAGCAGCTTGGTGCTTATGCAGACAAAATTAGATTTTTCGGAGGTTTGACCGCAAAATATGCATTGATGCATTCCGTCCTATCACTCAATGGGTGGGATGCAGCAAGGGGAGAAATGCGGTCAAACCGCACATGCACCAATCCCCGGAATGCGATGCACTCTGGGACTTGGATGTAGTGGGTAAAGTCGCCTCCTTACGGCGTTACCCTATAGAAGTTTATGGGCTTCTATTTGGGGAATGCTGTGAGAGGGATCCAATTGGATCCCTCCCAGCACCCCCTGCGACGCATGCACAGAAGGACACCAGAGGAAGTTCTGGGTCAAAGACACAGAAGTCCCTTATTCGCAAAGGACCGCTCTTACCGAGAGAGCCAGGGGCGGATTAACAATGGGGCGGGTGGAGCTTCAGCTCTAGGCCGCCCATTAAAATAGGCCCATCCTCATCTGTTGTACTGATGTAGACAGAAAAAATGTTTTCCTGCTACAACAGCTGCTTGCCAGTGGCTGTCCAAGGCCCCACCCCCAACCGTAAGACCTGCCCCCTCATGCAGGCCACGACCACTCTTCCCTCACAGGGATTATTGATACCTGCCAGATTATTTGAAGCAATGAGAATTTAGCCCCCTGTCACATGCATGTCGCCAGGGCCGGATTAAAGGGGGGGCAACAGGGGCCGCCACACCCACCAGAGGTTAAAGTGGGCCAGAACGAGAGACGGAACCAGTTCTGCCTCCTCCAGCCCACCTAACCCCAGCGCTGCAGGGAGGCTCCATTAGCCGGGCGCCTGCAAAAATTTTGTTAACAGTGGGTGCCTGGCTCCCTCCCCACAGCGCCAGCTGGAGGCTGGAGCTCACACCTGAGCTCCGGCTTCCGGCTCCCACAGTGCACTATGGGAGAGACGTCATGACGTATCTCCCATAGTTCCAAAGAGCGGCCAGCCGGACTTATGCGGATGTGGGAGTGTGGCTTAAGGTAAGTATAGTGTTTTTTTTTCAGTATAAGTGGCTTCACTACTAGGGGCACTACATCTGGGGCCACTACTACTGCGGGCACTACATCTGGGGGCATTGCTACTGGGGGCACTACATCTGGGGGCACTGCTACAGGGGTCACTACTTCTGGGAGCATTGCTACTGGGGGCATTGCTACTGTGGGCACTACATCTGAGGGCATTGCTACTGGGGTACTGCTACAGAGGGCATTGCTACTAGGGGCACTGCTACAGGGGGCACTACTTCTGGGGGCATTGCTACTGGGGGGCACTACATCTGGAGGCATTGCTACTGGGGGCACTACATCTGGGGGCACTACTACTAGGGGCATTGCCACTAGGGGCACTACTTCTTGGGGCACTGCTACAGGGGGCACTACTATATTGCCCATATTTCATAGGAGCCCCCACATGTTTGTTGCCCAGGGGCCCCCACAGACCTTAATCCGGCCCTGCATATCGCTCCTCTCAGGTCTCCCATCAGATAAGCTGTTCTTCCCTTCTTCTGTCTTCCACTACAGATGCCCCACCCCCAGCTCTCCTTTCCTACCCCCATTGGCCGGGAATAGTGTGTGCATTCACTGCACAGAATATGGCAATGTGGGTGAGACAATGCTGCCATACACAGAGGTGCCCCAGCCCTTCTCTCCTGTCCCATCTGCCCTCTCCACATATCTGTGCTTCTTCCTCCCCCTTCTATGTTGCTGTGCTCTTTACCATCTTTCCTCTGCCCCTTCCCTATATATGTGTCTCTGCTGCCTGTGCCTCGCTCAGACTACCATATTTTTACCTTTGCCCCCTCCTTATATGTGCTTCTGTCCTTTCCCATCTTTCACTGCCCCTTCCCCATACCTGTGAGTTTGTCCCTTCCCCATATTTTTGCCTCTGTCCCCCTTCATATCTGTGCCTCTCTCCCCTATCTATGTAGACCCCTATCCCCTTTTCCCTTATGTGCCTCTCCCCATATGTGCATTTGCCCCCTTTATCCATGTGTGCCTCTGCCCCCTCACCCAATGGCTGCTGGCTGCCTTTCAGAAGAGACAAGATGGAACAAAGGAGCGACCACCGGGTAAGCACAATTTTCAGCTATTAAGCCATTATGGATTTTTCTCCATTAAAATACCAATACCAAGTGCACAATAGATGTCACAAGTCTATATACTGTATCAGCATCCCACAAATACCTGGTATTGAAGCAGTCCGTAAGATACATTATGCATCACCCTGGATACTCTGGTCCTGATGTAGATTTCTTCATCCAATTACTATGCCTAACGCTAATGCGTAACTATTTTTTATTTGATGGTAAGATCTTCATCATGTGCTCTGGATGCGCAATGGGCAGCTACGTGGCACCAAGTTTGGCCAATATTTATATGTTTGCTATTGAAAAAGACTTTTTCTTTTCAGACTCAAGTATTGAACAACAGATAGTAGGGTACTCACGCTACATCGAGGACATCTGCTTGTTTTGGATAGGCACACAAGATGCCTTCATTTCACTGATGTCAGATATTAACTCAAAGGAATCCCTGATCAAATTCACATTTGAATCAAGTTATGACAGCATACATTATCTGGACGTCACAGTTACTATGAATGACAACTTACAGTTACAGACATCCATGTACTTCAAAAAGACTGACCGTAATACAGTACTACAGGCTGGGAGTCATCATCCCCTGTCCCTCGAATGGGGATTACCATATACGCAATTCCTAGGGATTATACGGATCTGCAGTGATCCAGTTGATGCGGCTGTACAAATTGAGAGCATGCTGCTAAAATTCCTGAAAAGAGGATACCACTATAAAACTTTGAAAGCTGCCAAAGAAAAAGCACTTACAGTATCAAGGAATGAAGCACTAACCATTGTCAGAAGCAAGGACCAAGGTAACAAAATTATGTGGAGTCAGCAGTATACTACTGCCAGTCACCACCTCATAAAAGCTACAAAGGAGATATGGCTTATAGTATCTACGGACCGACAGCTACCAGCTTTACTAGGAAGGACATTATTGTGCACAATGATGACAGCAATTTCACTACCCTACAACCCACCCATTTCCTCACCAGGAAAGCTGGTAACTATAAATGCATTGGGTGTACCACCTGTAGTTTCCTTGAAATAGGTAACTTATTTGCACATCCAAGATCGGGCAAAATCTTTCAAATAAAATACCCAATAACATGCACAAGTCACTACATTGTATATTACATGAAATGGCCCTGTAGCCTACTGTATGTGGGCAAACCCACTAGACAGTTTATAGAACGGATGTCTCAACACAGGTCCAGCAAATGAGCAGCTATTGAAGGAAAGAACTCTGACCAGCTGGTGGCACACCACTTCCGAGATTTTTAACACAATCTTGCTTATATCCGGTATAAAATTATAGACTGGATCCCACCCAATCCAAGGGGAGGCAATCGTGGACGTGTGCTGTTGCAAGCAGAAGCTAAATGGATTCATATCTTACAAACTGTGCACCCACTGGGCCTGAATGAAATTCTTTTTCCTTTTTGCATCTTTTTTTGAGTGTGCATTAATAATATCCTTTCCATAGCTGTCACCTAGTTGGTTTATAACATCAGTACTGCTATTACGCCCATATATAGTATACAGTATGATTATCGCAAGCTGGACAACCTGTATATTACACCTCCAGGTTAGTTCACAATGCTCGCAACCAGGCATTGTTATTGTATAGCCTCATACATTGCTCATTATGCATTTACATAATTTTTTATTATTCTATTGAGCAGGTGAAATTTTCCTTATTTCCCCAGTAGTTTGTTACACTCAATTCATGGTCAGTACCATATATTTTGGAGTGTCCAGCACCCAGATCCATTTTACATGGTTTTACTTGATTGTGCATATTTAAAATGTATCCCTATTGCAAACAATGTTGTTGATGTGTGTGCACTTCTACTAAGTAGCCGCTGTAATGTTCTATAAGTTTATCTGTTGCTGCTGCTCTTTATGTATGCTTATGCCTCCGTTTATTATATCATTTTTGTCACCATGGTAATTGTATGCACAGCCCTAATGACGCCTCCCTGCTGGATCCTGAGTGTCGTCGCTTACTGATGATGTCACCAGGCTTCCAGTGTGTGTGGCAAGGACGGGAACTTGACTCTCACTGGGTGGATACACAGGTATTTATGTCCCTCTTTGCTCATTGTACTGCATGTCTTGATAAAAGAGCCAATGCTCTGAAACGTTGACTATATATCCTGGATTGCCTAAGGATTTTTAATATACAGCATTTAAGCAATGTGTCCTAATGAGTAAGAGCTTGCACAAATGGGAGTACTAATTGGACCAGACACCTGAGCCAATTAAAAAACCTACCTATAAAAGAACCACCTTTACTACTGTTCATTCAGACACCCGCTTCTTGAAAAAGCCGTGTACCACGGGGAAACGCGTCGAAGTTACAGGTGCCATCTCATCTGGAGCACTTACTTGCCACTTGTTCCACACCAGAGCGCTTTGTTTCACTGGATTTGCTGGAGCAAGCACACACAGCTGAATGGAGACCCTGCTCATAGAGGCCCAGCATGGCCCAGGACACACTCGGGAGACCGGCAGTTAGCTGACCATGATCGTTTGGAGCTGACTCCCTGGGCCCTCTATCCACGGCCTGGCAGCCACATTGCACCCATTAGCCATTGGAACTACCCACGCCTAACACTCAGACTGGAGTGTGTTAAAGAGGACTGTACTGGAGTGAGTATCAAGGGATTTCTCCCATATACTGTTACATCAATCTTATTCCAAAAAAGGATTACCATATCAGCGTATTTACTCTCCATTTAAACAGCTGTGGAACCCATAGTATACCTCTTTTGTTACAATTAACATTGGAGACTTTGTTTCTATTTGAGACTATTATTTACCATCTGGTTTTGCAATCAGCATCACTGTGGTTTCAACATAGGCTCCCTTGCTAACAGTTATTACCAGTCATCAAGCTCTCATACAATTGTTTTTATTATTGATTGTTATGTGTTATTATTATTTATTTACTCCCAGGAGCAACTAGTTTTGTTCTAGTTCTGTCTTTGTTTATATGTATTACTATTATTTACATTTTAGACATTTTGCATTAATTTTGTGTTTTTCATGATGTTATAAGTGCCTTTGCAATATTTCCCTGTTTAGCTCTCTTTTTGTACTGGAGACAGGCAATGTCCAATTCTGCAAATTGGCAGCTGTACCCTCTGAGTCTAATCACCACAGGTCTCCATCAGGTGCCAAGGTTATTTTGTGATTCCTTTTTTTTGTGTCTTTTTGCCTCCCCGAGGCAGCCTGTGGGGTTCCTGTGTTGAGATGAATCTGACATGCTTCAGTTATAGGATTCATAGAAGACAGGAAATTTAAAAAAATTATGAGAATGGCACTTCTAATGTGCCAGGTATTACTAATTATGATCTGTTGAGGAATTTTAACTCACTTGAGGATTTAATGAAAGCAGAGGTAAGACACTGGTGGAATAAAACCACCTTACAAAAATATCTGGAGAATAATAAGATCCCCAGAGGTTTACGCATTTTTAAAAGCCTCTACTTTGGTGAGGATGATAAACTACAGGATAAATGGAATGCAATTCTTGATAGATGCTCCTTCTCCTTACTGGAGCTACTAATTGAGTATAGAGAATCTAAATTGAGATCATTAGAACCAGAGATCACAAAAATTCAGGAACAATTGACTAAATATAAGGACAAAGCAATATTCAAAGAACGTGAATTACTGATTAATAAAAGATTAGAACTATATGAAGGAGACATTATAGAAAGAAAAAAGAGAAAATTTAAGAGAGACCGCTTGGATTATGGTACAAATAAAGTGAGAACTTTTCACAAAAATAAACCTTGCATCACACTAAGAAGGGACTGGCCCCGTAATGCCCCTCCTAGTGATAAGACTACTTTTTTTCAAATCCCATACCTATAGGAATATGACTACTAACTATAAATTTAAAATGGGCTTAGTTCATTCCGAAAGGACTGATAATCCCTCCGGAACTAGATCTCGCGACATATCCAACAGGAATCACAAACTCTCCACCCTAATGGATAGGTCCCCTTATAGAATGGGTCCCCCAGCTTCTTCTTCTTTTTTAGGGAAGAAGAGGGGGGAGAGAAGAAGAGAAATAAGAGAAATAAGAAGGCACAATCGAGATCACTTAAGCCAATTCCTTCACCACAACAAATACGAAACTCTAGCACACTCCCCAAAAAGAGCAAGAATGTCCAATTTAGACCTAGAGGCAAACTCAAAGGGACAACAAAGAGATTGCAAACACAGATAAAATCAAGGGGTGTTTACAACTTATCCTGCAAACAATTAACAACTGAACAACTAATTGTATTATCAATTTTCCCCCCACTACCCAGCCAAACTTTTTTCAGCTCTTTGTAGAACTCAACTGATACATCAGAAGTCTGTGTAGAAAGAGATATTTTACTGTGAAATCACTAACTAAAAATCAAACTGAAGGTGAACTATTATACTTGATGAATCAGACAATATTGGATTAGAGATTCTGAACAAACTCCTTGAGGAAAATTACTCATCTATTAACACCTCTATTGAAATTACAATATATGATATCAATAGGAAGAATAAAGAGAACAAATTTAAAAAGGTCAGTTTTTTCCAATCCACCATAAAACTAGTGCCAAAGACACCTTCTATAATGTAACATTGGAAGGTTTTCGCAAACTGTGCAATAAATCAATACATCCTTGTTTACATAATCTGTCCTATAAAGAAAGACAAGCCATTAAGTCTTTATCACATGATAAACTCTCTTACAATAAAAGCTGCAGATAAGGGAGGTGCAAGATACAGATTATCTAATTGAGGCTAAAAGACAATTGTCTGACTGTAATTTTTATCGCCTATTAGATAAAGACCCCACTCCTAAATTTCAAAAGGATCTAAAAACTCTACTCTTAAAGGCTATTTCTGATGGTGTTCTAACAAAAGAGGATTTTGACTTCCTCTATCCCTTATACACCATCACTCCCACTTACTATCACTTACCTAAGATTCACAAGACACTACACAATCCACCTGGGCGTCCCATTATTTCTGGCATTGGGGGTTTAACTTTGAATCTTTCCTTTTACATTGATTCCTTTCTACAGCCAATTATCTATTTGTGACCTGTGACATTCAGGCACTCTACACCAACATCCCCCATATACAGGGAGTTGCTACTGTAGATTAGTGTCTTAAAGATGGGGAAACCGCAGATAAACAGCATGAATTTCTATTGGCCTCTATCACATTTATTTTGTCACATAATTATTTTCTTTTTGATCACATTCACTACTTACAGGGCCTTGGTACTGCGATGGGGACCAGGTTCGCACATAGTTTTGTATGTATATATGGGCTGTCTGGAAGAACTACTCATTTGGAATGGCCCATTCGCTATGAACCTGGTCCTCTATGGTTGCTATATCAATGACCTGTTTTCCATTTTTTTTCCATTTGGGATGGGGATGTTTCTTCAGTCACTGAGTTTGCTTCTTTTCTCAATCGCAGTGATTTTGGGTTATCCTTTACTTTCACACACAGTCCTTCACAAATTCATTTTTTGGATATTACTTTGGAGGTTACAGAGGGAGTCATAGGTACCTCCACCTATAAAAAAAACCTGTGGACACTTTGAATTTTATACCTTTCAGTAGTAACCACAAAAAAAGCTGGCTCTATAATGTTCCGAAGAGCCAGATGTACTATTTTCGGAGGAATTGCACCTCAGAGAAAACCTTTTGAGAGTCAAGTATCCGAACTTTTAGATGCCTTTGAGCACTGTGATTATCCCCCTGAGATCTTAGCAAAAGCATTTAAAGATACACTATCCATAGATAGAAAATCTCTATGAGAGGCCAAAACACAGAGGTTAGATGCTAAATCTGAATTAGGGCCCTTCTTTATTTCCAAATATAATATAGCAGCACCGAAGATTACATCCATCTTGAAGAAAAACTATAATCTACTCCTTACAGATCCTATGTTAGTCCAAAGTTTAGAGAAAAATCCAAACAATTTTTAGGAAAGCAAAAAATTGAAAAAATATCTTAGCACCAAGTTTTTTCTGTAACCAAAGAGTTTTTTAAGGCTAAAAAGTGGAATGTTATGCAATGGCCAAGTCAATCCCCTGACCTGAATCTGATTGAGCATGCATTTCACTTGATGAAGACAAAACTGAAGAGAAAATGCCCCAAGAACAAGCAGGAACTGAAGATATTTGCAGTAGATGCATGGCAGAGCATCACCAGGGATGAAACCCAGCGTCTGGTGTTGTCTATGCATTCCAGACTTCAGGCTGTAATTGCCTGCAAAGGATTTGCAACAAAGTATTAAAAAGTGAATGTTAGATTTAGGATTGTTTAGTTTGTCCCATTACTTTTGGTCCCTTAAAACGTGGGAGGCACATATAGAAACTGTTGTAATTTCTACACCGTTCACCTGATTTGGATGTAATTACCCTCAAATTAAATCTGAAAGTCTGCAGTTAAAGCACATCTTGTATGTTTCATTTCAAAGCCATTGTGGTGGTGAATAGAGGCCAAAATATGAAAATTCTGTCAATGTCCCAATATTTATGCACCTGACTGTATATATCAGGTTTGTTGTGGTACCATGTTCTTTCCATTTGTTGATGATGGATTTGATGTTCATCAAACATTTGGATATTTTTTAATAACCCAACCCAGAATTGTAGTTTTCAACAACTTTGTCCCTGACTTGTTTGGAAAGCTCATTGGTCTTCATGGTGTGATTCCTCTTGCTTAATGGTGTTGTAGGCTCTGGGGCCTTTCAGAAAAGGTGTGTTTATACTGACAGATCATGTGACACTTAGATTTCACACAGGTGGACTTCATTTCACTAATTATGTGACTTCTGAAGGTAATTGGTTGCACCAGAACTTTTGAGAAGCTTCATAGCAAAGGGGGTGATTACATATGCACATGCCAATTTTCAGAATTTTATTTATAAAGATTTCTTTTTTATATATATTTTTCTCATTTCACTTTACCAAATTAGACTATTTTGTGCAGATACATCACATAAAATTCAGATAAAAAAAAAATAAAAATTACAGGTTGTAATGTAACAAAAAAAGGTAAAAAGCCAAGGGGGTGAATACTTTAGCAAGGCACTGTATATATATATATATATATATATATGTGCATGTAAAGAAGAACGGAGGGCACTCCAAGAGACTTGGTAATTATAATGAAAAACGAGGCAGACACCAGAGTGTCATATTCAACGTTTCATGATCTACATCATTTCGTCAGGAACACCAAACATATAAAAAACACATACCTTTATAGTAGACAGTCACCCAGTGTCAAGCTCGTGTCTCCACTGCCCGGGGCGCGATGATGTCATCTCAATGCGCATGAAGCGCCGGCATCACGACAGCCTTAGGGGGCGGGAACCGTAACAGTGTGTAACACCCATCACCATGACAACACGTCATGACAGTAAAAACAGCTTGCAGACGAATTAACCTGTGGAAACAGTTTGGTTAAAACGAACAGTGCTAATCCATATCCATGTACAGACAGGAATAACTACTGCTTTCTTATTGAAATTGGGAGAATGGCATATTTGTTGTGCACCATGGACGTGGTAGGCCTTTATACCAGCATACTACATCGGGCTGGCCTGGAGGCCACCAGACGGTTGATTACCAATAATCCCAAGTATGTGGGCCCAGATATTGATTTTTTTCAGGAGGTTACTAGAGCTTACATTAATTCGGAACTATTTTATATTTGATGGTCAATTTTACATACAAAAACTCGGATGCGCAATGGGCTCATGTGTCGCACCGAGTTTTGCGAATGCTTTTATGTTTGAAGTAGAAAAAGATCTATTTTTTGCTGTAGCAGCCAGAGCCGAGAAAATTAAGGGCTACACTAGGTACATAGACGATGTATCCTATTATGGGATGGTGAAGACAATGACTTTAGGAATATGATTGATGAAATCAACCGACTGGAAGGAACCATTAAATTTACCTATGAAACAAGTCATCAGTCTATACATTATTTAGACGTCTTGATTAATGTCAATGACAATCTACTATGTACTTCTGTCTACCATAAGAATACGGACAGGAATACTTTTTTGGAAGCAGGGAGTCATCACCCTGAACCACATGGATATGGATTAGCACTGTTCATTTTAACCAAACTGTTTCCACAGGTTAATTCGTCTGCAAGCTGTTTTTACTGTCATGACGTGTTGTCATGGTGATGGGTGTTACACACTGTTACGGTTCCCGCCCCCTAAGGCTGTCGTGATGCCGGCGCTTCATGCGCATTGAGATGACGTCATCGCGCCCCGGGCAGTGGAGACACGAGCTTGACACTGGGTGACTGTCTACTATAAAGGAATGTGTTTTTTATATGTTTGGTGTTCCTGACGAAATGATGTAGATCATGAAACGTTGAATATAACACTCTGGTGTCTGCCTCGTTTTTCTTTATAATTACCAAGTCTCTTGGAGTGCCCTCCGTTCTTCTTTACATGCACATGATTATCTGTTGGACGCGCACCCAGAGCTTTTACTTTTTGGTTTTGAGTGCCAGCCGTTAGCATTATTGTATATATATATATATATATATATATATATATATATTAGAGATGTGTGCCGACCCCTGTGTTTTGGATCTGGATCTCCCCTGGTTTAGGATCTGGATTGGTATTGCCAAAACCTCACCTCCGTGTTTTGTTTTCGTGTTTTGGTTTTGGATTTTTTCTTTCAAAAATAAAAAAACAGCTAAAATCACATAAAATTGGCCTTTTTTTGTTCCTACAGTATTAATAACCTCAATAACATTTATTTCCACTCGTTTCCAGTCAATTTTGACCACCTCACAGCTCACAATATTGATTTTTTTCATCTAGTTAAAGGGCCAAAAGGTTGCATCCAGCTTGCTGGCTCAGAACTGATTGATATAATTATTAATAGAGATGAGGACTGTGCAAAGATGATGTTTGAGAAACCCTTTGAGGATTGAAGAATTGATAGTTGATAGTTGGTGCAGCCCCTGGCTGTAAAATTGATAACAAATTAATTAAAAACAATTTTGGGGGCAGCCCCTGGCTGAATAATTAAAAATAAATTAATTGGTGCAACCCCTGGCTGCTAAATTAATAATAAATTAATTAAAAACAATGTAAACAAATGTAAAAATGATAAAAAATATTTAAAAACAATTCATTGGATGCAGCCCCTGGCTGAATAATTAATAAAAAACAGTTCATTGGTGCAGCCCCTGGCTGTAAAATTGATAATAAATTAATTTTAAAAAAATCATTGGTTCCTAAACCAACCATAACATTAATTTAAAATGTCAGGCAGCAATGCCCCAACCAGCACATAATGGAAAGGAAAAAGTTGCAAGATGGAATAGTCCTTGGGCCCTCCCAACCACCCTTATGTTGTATACGAAACAGGACAGTTTAACAAACCAATCATTTCAGCAACAAGGACTGTTGTGAATTGTGGCTAAAATGATTGGTTTGTTGGTCCCCCATAAAACAAGCTGCCAATGTGCATTGGACATGGAAATGAAAATGATCCCATACACAAACTGGCTTTACATTACAAGTTGTCGTCGTCCTCATCCTCGTAATTCCCATCAGTGTCTGCATCCTCTCCTTCACACAATATTAATTCATCTCTACTGGAATCCACCATAGGCGCCTCGGTAATATTTTGATGTAATTGTTGGTAGAGGTCTTTCTTGTGGAATTTGTAATTAATTTTAATGAACATAATCTTTTCCACATTTTGAGGAAGTAATCTCCTACGCTGATCACTGACAAGTTTGCCAGCTGCACTGAAAACTCTTTCGGAGTACACACTGGAGGGTGGGCAACTTAAGTAATGCAAAGCCAGTTTGTGTAAGGGACTCCAAATTGCCTCTTTTTCCTGCCAGTACTGAAAGGGACTGTCTGACATGTCTATTAGGATGTTATCTCTGAAATAGTCCTCCACCATTCTGTGAATGGAGACTGTATCACACTTAGTCATGGTAGAAGACATGTCACTAGTAGGCAGTTCTGGTTAACGATCTGCATGACCAGCAGGCATTCTATAAGGAAAATTTAGTTTTTTCCTGGCAGCTGCAGAAACTGAAGGAGGAGATGATGGCGTTTCACATGCGGCTGCAGCTGACAATTTTTTTACCACCAGCTCTTTGCACAGTTTTAGATTTGGGTCTGTTGGAGAAAAAGTCACAAGGTCCTCTTAAACCTAGGATCCAGAATGGTGGCCAAAATATATTTTTCAGATTTCAATAGATTGATGACTCTTGGATCCTGGTGAAGTGAATCAAGGGCTTGATCGTCCAGTCCGACATACTTTGCGCAATCGCTCCATTTCACCTCCTTCAGTTTCTCCAGCTGTTTTTGCAAACGTCTGATGAGGGGAATGACCTGACTCAACCTGGCAGTGTCTGAACTAACTTCACATGTGGCAAGTTCAAAGGGTTTGAGAACCTTGCACAACACGGAAATTATTCTCCACTGTGCTTGAGTAAGGTGCATTACCCTCCATGGCCTATGTCATATGCTGTTTTATAGGTCTGGATCGCCTTTTGCTGTTCCTCCATCTGCTGAAGCATATAGAGGGTAGAATTCCACCGAGTTACTACCTTTTGCTTCAGCTGATGGAAGGGCAAATTTAACTGTACCTGCTGGTCATGCAATCTTTGACAAGTGGTCGCCGAATGTCTAAAATGTCCACACATGAGGAGTGGTTTTTGTTATCTTTGTACCGGCATGACAACAATGGGCTTTGGCTTTTTCAATCCATGGGCAACAGCTGTTCCTTACTTACACAAAGGACATCCTCGGCATCAACATCCTCATCATCAACATCTTCATTATCAACATTCTCATCATCCTTAGCACCTTCAACTACCAAAATATCCTCCTCCTCCATGTGCAATTCCACAGAAGCATCCTCGATGACTACGTCTGCAAGATGTTGACTGCCCTTCTCCACATTTACATAGGGCACACAAATGTTGGAACTTGGAAGATCCTCCAGTACACTAGTATTTAGGTCGGGCTCACACATGGCAACAGCGGACACACTTGCACTCTCCTCGGGATTTGTGATTTTGATTTCTCAGGGCACACAGTTGTTTTTTTCCGAAGGGCTATCAGAATCAGAACCAGCAGTCTACTAAAGAAAGGCCAAGGCCTTATCCTTTTCTTGCCACTTCGTGTAGTGAATGGCACATTGCCAATTTTTTTTATCTAAAGGCAAATTTCCTTTAAATTTTTTTTCTTAACTTCAGTAAAAGTTGGTTTACCACATCGATGTCATGACTTAAGCCTTGGGGCATGGGCCTTCATAGAGGACAAGGAAGTTGACGGCCTTGCACTGCTGGCGGCAGCTACAACATGTGGTTTGGGGCCTTGCTCTCCTGTCATGTGACAGCCCTCCATATTTTCTGCGGTCTTGAAGCAGTGTCACAAGCACCAATAGTGTAGCCAACGTGCGGTTACAAAATTCACACACATGAAGTCATGCGCACACAGAAAAAAAGATTGGCAAAAAAAAAAGACAATAATTATTTTCAGCTCCAGATCTTGGGCCCAGAGCACAGATTGATGATGACTGGAGTCTGGCTGCACTAGATTGCGTTGCCGACTTGCTAGATCTTGTGCGGCTAAGTCTAACATGCACAGACAATTATTTATAAGACAAAAACAATAATTTTTTTTTTTAAATTTCAGCTCCAGAACTTGGGCCCAGAGCACAGATTGATGACGACTGGAGTTGGGCAGCACTAGGTTGCATTGCAAACTTGCTAGATCTTGTGTGGCTAAGCCTAACACGCACAGACAATTATTTATCAGACAAAAAAAAGACAATTTTTAAAAACATTTATTCAGCTTCAGAACTTGGGCCCAGAGCACAGATTGATGATGACTGGAGTTGGGCAGCACTAGGTTGCATTGCCGACTTGCTAGATCTTGTGCGGCTAAGCCTAACACGCACAGGCAATTATTAGACAAAAAACGATTTTTTATTTTATTTTTTTCAGGGCCAGAACTTGGGCCCGGAGCGCCAATTGATGATGTCTGGAGCCGGGCAGCACTAGGTTACATTGCTGACTTGCTAGATCTTGTGTGGCAAAGCCTAACATGCACAGACAATTATTAGACAAAAAAATAAAAAGTTTGTTAAAATTTTTTTCAGGGCCAGAACTTGGGCCCAGAATGCCGATTGATGATGACTGCAGTCGGGCAGCACTAGGTTGCAACTTGCTGTATATTATCCGGCTTAGCCTAACACGCACACACAGAAAATAAATTGACAATATATATTTATTTTTTTTGGGTGGGGGGTCCAGCACTTGGGCCCAGATGGACGCAGCAGACAGCACAGCACCACCCCAGAATGGATCAGCACCAGCCCAGGACACAGCAGACAGCACAGCACCAGCCCAGATGGGCACAGCAGACAGCACAGCACCAGCCCAGATGGATCAGCAACAGCCCAGATGGACACAGCAGACAGCACAGCACCAGCCCAGAATGGATCAGCACCAGCCCAGGACACAGCAGACAGCACAGCACCAGATGGATCAACACCAACCCACATGGACGCAGCAGACAGCACAGCACCAGCCCAGATGGATCAGCAACAGCTCAGATGGACACAGCAGACAGCACAGCATCAGCCCAGAATGGATCAGCACCAGCCCAGGACACAGCACAGCACCTCTCCTCAGCCCTACACTACCCACCCTCCCTGTTCTGTCTCCACAGCCGGAGTGAAATGGCGTTCCTTATATATAGAGACGAAAGCTCGCGAGCAGTGAGATTTCGTCTCTATGGTTTTTCCTCGATGTCAGAGATCCGAGTAAGGTGGGAACATTCGAGCCGGCTTGGATCCGGCTCGGATCCCCTTAGTTTGGGTGGGTTCGGATCTCTTAGATCTTAACCCGCTCATATATATATATATATATTAGAGATGAGCGGGTTCGGTTCTCAGAGAACTGAGGCCACCCGAATTTAGCATAACCGAGTCGAATCCAAGCAGGCTCGGAGGTTCCCGCCTTACTCGGTTCTCGAAACCGAGGCAAAACCATAGAGACGGAGATCTCGCGGTTCGCGAACTTTCACCTATATGATCAATATAGTATATAAGGGACCACGCGACAGACGCCATTTCCACTCCGGCTGTGTAAAGTGAACAGGGAGGGTGGGTAGCAGGGCCGCCATCAGGGGGGGACTGCCGGAACTATAGTCCCAGGCCCGGACTGAAAGGGGGCCTGGGTAGCAGCGGAAGCAGCGTAGTGGACACGTGTCGGCGGCATTTTCAATTTGGAGCTTGCCGCAAGCTGATCGGAGCGTGAGCGGCCGCAGCTGCACCTCCTGATTGGCTTGCAACCAGTGCTATATTCAAAATGCGTTGCCTGCCCCCCGGGTCCCTCTCTCTCTGTCCGGCATGGCTGGAGCAGGAGCAGCAGGGAGAGGCTGTGCAAGGAAGACAGCAGCCGGGGAGAGAGGGAGCAGCAGCTGCGGGCGGAGAAGCTATTTACAGCCGCCGCGTGTGGTGCAGAGGAAGGATGACAGGAGCAGGAGAGGCTGGAGACTGATCAGGTACATAGACTCCAGCTCTCACACCCTGCTCTCACAATCACACCCTCACCCTGCTCTCACACCCTCCCCCTGCTATCACACACTCACCCTCACCCTGCTCTCACACTCACACCCTCACCCTGCTCTCACACTCACACCCTCACCCTGCTCTCATGCCATCACCCTGCTCTCACACTCACACCCTGCTCTCACACTCACACCCTCACCCTGCTCTCACACCCTCACCCTGCTCTCACACTCACACCCTGCTCTCACACTCACACCCTCACCCTGCTCACACACTCACACCCTGCTCTCACACTCCCAACCTCACCCTGCTCTCACACTCACACCGTCACCCTGCTCTCGCTCTCACACCCTCACCCTGCTCTCGCACCTTTACCCTCACCATCATGCTGTTCACCCACATTATCCACAGTGACGCCCACCTCTGACAAACTGCCCCCCCCACCTAAGGGGAGGGGCCCTGCCTATTTTGTCAGTCCCGGGCCCCATCATTACTGATGGCTGCCCTGGTGGGTAGTGTAGGGCTGGGAGAGGTACTGGTGCTATCTGCTGTGTCCTGGGCTGGTGACTGCTGATCCATTCTGGTCTCTGGTCACGGTGCTGTCACTGTCATTGTGCTGTCTGCTGATCCATTCTGGTCTCTGGTCACGGTGCTGTCACTAATCACTATCACTGTGCTGTCTGTGCTGATCCATTCTGGTCTCTGGTCACGGTGCTGTCTGGTGATTCACCTGGGCTGTCTGCTGTGTCCTGGGCTTGTGCTGTGTCCATCTCTGGGCCCAAGTTCTGGACTCCAAAAAAAAAAATTAAAGTGTCTTTTTATATTTTTCTGCGTGCGTGTTAGGCTTCACCACAGTAGCGCACAAGAGCCAGCCAGCAACGCATGTTGCACTTGCAACCTTGTGCTGCCAGACTCCAGTCATTCTTAAAAAATAAAACAATACAAGTGTCACTATCTTATATATGTTTTTCTTCTGTGTCTGCGTGGGTGTTAGGCTTAACCACATTAGCGCACAAGATCCAGCGACTACACTCTTGTTCAATAAAAAAAAAACAATAAAAGTGTCACTGTCTTATATATTTTTTTTTCTTCTGTGTGTGTGGGTGTTAGGCTTAACCACATTAGCGCACAAGATCCAGCGACTACAGTCGTGTTCAATAAAAAAAAACAATACAAGTGTCACTGTCTTATATATATTTTTTTCTTCTGTGTGTGCGTGGGTGTTAGGCTTAACCACATTAGCGCACAAGAGCCAGCGACTACAGTCGTGTTCAATAAAAAAAAAAAACAATACAAGTGTCACTGTCTTATATATTTTTTTCTTCTGGGTGTGCGTGGGTGTTAGGCTTAACACATTAGCGCACAAGATCAAGCGACTACAGTTGTGTTCAATCAAAAAAATACAATTAAAGTGTCATATTTTTTTGTTTGTTTGTGTGGGTGGGTTTTCAGCTTAACCCCATTAGTGGACAAGATCCAGCCAGCAACACAAGTTGCAACCTTCTGGATCTGCCAAAAAATATAAATCATCATTTGTCATTTTTCTAATATTTTTCTGTGTGCACACGACTGCACGTGTGTTAATTTTGTAACCGCACCTTGGCTACACTATTGGTGATTGTGACACTGCTTCTAGACTGCAGAAAAAATATGGAGGGCTGTCACATGACAGGAGAGCAAGACCAAGAACCACATGTTGTAGCTGCCGGCAGCAGTGCAAGGCCGTCAACTTCATCGACCTCTAGGAAGGCCCATGCCATCGATATGGTAGTAATAGTAAAGCAGGTTTTACTGAAATTAAGAAAAAAAAATCTAATGGATATTTGACTTTAGATCAACAAAAAATTGCCAATATGCCATTCACTACACAAAGTGGCAAGGAAAGGATAAGGCCTTGGCCTTCTTACTTTATGAAGAAGACTGCTGATTCTGCTAGCCCTTCTGGCCTTGTAGTAGTAGTCGTCCAATTAAAAATGTGAAAGTTGTTAAGACAGCTCTGGAAAAACCAACTGTGTGCCCTGAGAAATCGAAATCACAAATCCCCGAGGAGAGTGCAAGTGTGTCCGCGGTTGCCATGTGTGAGCCCAACCTAAATACTAGCGTACTGGAGGATCCTCCAAGTTCCAACATTTGTGTGCCCTCTGTAAATGCGAGGAAGGACAGTCAACATCTTGCACACGTAGTCATCGAGGATGCTTCTGTGGAATTGCACATGGAGGAGGAGGATATTTTGGTGGATGAAGGTGCTAAGGATGATGAGAATGTTGATGCCGAGGATGTCCTTTGTGTAAGTAAGGCAACAGCTGTTGCCCATGGTTTGAAAAAGCCAAAGCCCATTGTTGTCATGCCGGGACAAAAGACAATAAAATCTACTATTCACGTGTGGAATTATTTCCATCCTGATCCGGACAACAGTTGTCAAGCCATATGTGCCCGTTGCCATGCAAGAGTGAGTAGAGGGAGGGACCTAAACTTCCTAGGAACCTCCTCCTTGTTACGTCACTTGGAGCGCATTCATCAAATATCAAAGTGTACAATGCCAATTTCCAAAACTCAAAACGTAACAAGTCCAGTGTCACCTACCTGCTCCCGCCTCTGTGAGATCCAAGCGCCTTCGATCTCGAACACCAACAACTGCATCATCAACATCCTCATTCGGCATCGGAAGTAGTCCTGCTGCATCCAGTGTTGGTATTCCAAACATGATTGACTCCTCTCCTATCCGTCATTCCTCAGAAGGATCCTTGATGACTATGCCTGTTGCTGCTACTGCTGCTGCTGTTGCTGTGAGTGGATCTTCATCCCAGAAGGGGACCAGGAGGAAGACTACTTGTAGCATATTCTCCAAAAAGCAATTAACTGTTAAACAATCGTTTGCAAGGGCAAACAAGTATGACAGCAATTACACAGTTGCACAGCGGATTACTGGTGCCATAACAGCTATGCTGGTATTAGATGTGTGTCCAGTATCCACCATTACTGCAGTGGGTTTTCAACAGTTAATTTAGATCCTCTGTCCTCGCTACCAGATCCCTTCTAGATTCTACTTCGCTAGTAGAGTAATTCCAAATCTGTACAAGGACATTAAAAAAAACGTATTAATGTCCTCAGAAATGACATTGTACCCACTGTCCACTTGACCACTGATATGTGGACAAGTAGGACAGGGCAAACTAAGGATTACATGACTATGACAGCCCACTGGGTAGGTGTATTGCCTACAACAGCAACAGCAGCCGCAGCAACATCTCCCAAAAGACAGCTGATACAGAGACAGGCTACTCTTTGTATAACTGGCTTCACTAAGAGGTATATCACTGAGAACCTCTTAGAAAAACTCAGGGAAATCATTGCTAAATGGCTTACCCCACTTGGACTCTCCTCGGGATTTGTGATTTCGGACAATGCCACCAATATTGTGATAGCTTTACATCTGGGCGAATTTCAACATGTCTCATGTTTTGCTCACAGAATTAATTTGGTGGTACAACATTTTAAAAAAAATGACAGGGGCATGCAGGAGATGCTCTCGGTGGCACGGAAAATGTCCGGACATTTTAGACATTCGGCGACCACTTGTCGAAGATTGCATGACCAGCAGGTACAGTTAAATTTGCCCTTCCATCAGCTGAAGTAAGAGGTAATAACTCGGTGAAATTCTACCCTCTATATGCTTCAGCAGATGGAGGAACAGCAAAAGGCCATCCAGGCCTATACAGCGGACTATGACATAGGCCATGTAGGGGGAATGCACCTTACTCAAGCACAGTGGAGAATAATTTCCGTGTTGTGCAAGGTTCTCAAACCCTTTGAACTTGCCACATGTGAAGTTAGTTCAGACACTGCCAGCTTGAGTCCAGTCATTCCCCTCATCAGACTTTTGCAAAAACAGCTGGAGAAACTGAAGGAGGAGCTGAAACGGAGTGATTGCGCAAAGTATGTCGGACTGGTGGATCAAGCCCTTGATTCACTTCACCAGGATCCAAGAGTTGTCAATCTATTGAAATCTGAAAAATATATTTTGGCCACCATTCTGGATCCTAGGTTTAAGTCCTACCTTTTGAGTTTTTTCCCAAAAGACCAAAATCTAAAACTATGCAAAGAGCTGCTGGTCAAAAAATTGTCAGCTGCAGCCGCATGTGAAAAGTCTTCATCTCCTCCTTCAGTTTCAACAGCTGCCAGGAAAAAACTAAATTTTTCTTACAGAATGCCTGCTGGTCATGCAAATCAGTCACCAAAAAATTACATCTGGTTGGGCCTGAGAGAACTGCTACTAGTGACATGTCTGCTACCGTGACTATGTGTGATACGGTCTCCATTCACAGAATGGTGGAGGACTATTTCAGAGATAACATCCTAATAGACATGTCAGACAGTCCCTTTCAGTACTGGCAGGAAAAAGAGGCAATTTGGAGTCCCATACACAAACTGGCTTTGCATTACTTAAGTTGCCCACCCTCCAGTGTGTACTCCGAAAGAGTTTTCAGTGCAGCTGGCAACCTTGTCAGTGATCGGCGTAGGAGGTTACTTCCTCATAATGTGGAAAAGATGATGTTCATTAAAATGAATTACAAATTCCACGAGGAAGACCTCGACCAACAATTACATCAAAAAATAACAGAGGCGCCTATGGTGGAATCCAGCGGGGATGAATTGATATTGTGTGAAGACTAGTATGTACACACTGATGGGGAGGACGAGAATGAGGATGATGACAACTTGTAATGTAAAGCCAGTTTGTGTATGGGATTATTTTCTTTTCCATGTCCAAAGCACATTGGCAGCTTGTTTTATGGGGGTCCAAACAAACCAATCATTTCAGCCACAATTGGCAGTCCTTGTCATTGAAATGATTGGTTTGTTAAACTGTCCTGTTGCGTATACAACATAAGGGTGGGTGGGAGGGCCCAAGGACTATTCCATCTTGCACCTTTTTCCTTTCCATTATGTGCTGGTTGGGGCATTGCTGCCTGACATTTTAAATTAATGTTATGGATGGTTTAGGAACCAATGATTTTTTTAAATTAATTTATGATCAATTTAACAGCCAGGGGCTGCAACCAATGAATTGTTTTTTCATTAATTTATGATTAATTTAACAGCCAGGGGCTGCAACCAATGAATTGTTTTTTTAATTAATTTATGATCAATTTAACAGCCAGGGGCTGCAACCAATGAATTGTTTTTTAAATTAATTTATGATCAATTTAACAGCCAGGGGCTGCAACCAATGAATTGTTTTTTTAATCAATTTATGATCAATTTAATAGCCAGGGGCTGCAACCAATGAATTGTTTTTTAATCAATTTATGATCAATTTAACAACCAGGGTTTGCAACCAATGAATTGTTTTTTAATTAATTTATTATCAATTTTACACCTGGCTGTCACTGTCATCGGTGTAGCTGCGCAGGGGTGCTGTGCTCATGTCTGTCGAGGGGCTTCTGCCCAAAATAATAAATAATTTTTTTCATCGGCATAGCTGTGCAGGGGTGCTGTGCTGCTGTCTGGCAAGGGGCTGCATGAATATTGCAATGAAAACTTTTTTTTAAGTTATTGGGTTACAAAAAGTTTTTTTTTTTTAATTTTAAACATAGCAGAAATGTTATCCTAACAGCTTATAAAGTTATATGCTCTAAAAAACAAAAGCCTATATTTATAATATTTGTAAAAAACTAAAGCCTAATTCTGCCAAAAGAGAGACTGACACCACGGCTAAACATGAGTCACCTTCTGAATGTGAATTGTCTCATTTGCATGGGGAAAACACATTCCTCAAATGAGATGTATCTCAGCCAGTGGACAACATTTAAATCACCATTAAAAAGTCACAATGGAAGACTACAGTGTGGAGAATCTTTCTCCACTGTCAGGAGAGGCCTCAAAGAACATGAAAAAAAATGCTCTAGGTGCTGAACTTCAAGGGATTTCTCCATCATGTTCTGCAGTATGGAAAGGTTTCATTCACATGTTTTCTATAAAGCAGTTCAAAGTTACAGCCTTCAAAGTGTCTGGTAATTCCTGGCAAAGGTGGGTGTTATAGATAGCCAAAGATTATTACAAGCTAAGGATTAATCTATCCGGAATCTGTCTGGGAATTCATGGATCATATTTGGCCTGAATGCACTAAGACATCCAGTGATTGTGTCACTGTGTTATCTAGCCCACTAGTTTATTCCTACCTGAATGGCAAAATTAAATACGGAATAGTAAGCACAGACAACATGGAGGCCTTTGTTATTCTGCTGCCTGCATGCCAACCAATACCTCCCAGACTACACCTACTGGGGGACCAGGTCATGATAATGACTATCCCCATCTGTTGCTAGGCCTTCTTATAAACCATCCATGCCAGACTTATTGTCCAAAAAGGGTAAGCAGGGTACAGAAAGAGGAGCTAGATGTCCCCAATGACATTTTTTTTTCTTCTATCATAGATTATGTGGAGAGAATAAGAGCTTCAAATGTTTGACTTGGAACAGGGGCTCCCACCCATTTGGCTTCCGTCCAGAGAACAGAGCTCTGTTACTCAAGAACTGTCTATGCCTGAGCTGACAGGTAGGTAGTCTCTGTCTGTTGGTAAACACCCTTCAGGAGATGGCAACCCAGAATAACAACAACTATAATAATGTGTTCACTGATAACCAGCCTGATCCCTTAACAGCAACATACCCCATATGGCCAACTCATAACATGACACCCAGTTTGCAGCCTCCTCTTCCTTATGACACTAATTCAGTCGCCATGGTTGCTCCAGTCCAAGACAGTGGGAACAATGGCAATTTGAAGGCCACTAACTAACTCTGTTTTTTACAGGTCTGGAAACAGAACAGAAGATTTATTTTTGGAAAGCATGCTTCCTGGTCCCCTTCTGGGATGAAAAAAAATGCCAGCAAGCAGACATGGAGCAGCCGCACAACGTAATACTTAAACATTAGGTCTGAAATTTAGCATTTGCTGCTCAGTTCCGCTTGTTCACAATATATCTCATATGGTTAAGTGGACAGTGGGAACAATGGCAGTTTGAGCTAACTCTGTTTTTTTATGTCCCTCTACAGGTTCGGAAATGCCAGTTTATAGAAGATTTGCAAAGCATTATTTAAATCATTTGTTTATTTATTTTTGGAAAGCACATTTCCTGGTCCCCTTGTGAGCTGTGAGGTGGTCAAAATTGACTGGAAATGAGTGGAAATAAATGTTATTGAGGTTATTAATACTGTAGGAACAAAAAAGGCCCATTTTATGTGATTTTAGCTATTTTTTTTTTTTTTTTAAGAAAAAAATCCAGATCCAAAACCAAAACACGAAAACAAAACACGGAGCTGAGGTTTTGGCAAAACCAATCCAGATCCCAAACCAGGAGAGATCCAGATCCAAAACCAAAACATATACAGTCAGGTCCATAAATATTGGGACATTTACAGAATTTTCAGATTTTGGCCTCTGTTCACCACCACAATGGTTTTGAAATTAAACAAACAAGATGTGCTTTAACTGCAGACTTTCAAATTTAATTTGAGGGTAATTACATCCAAATCGGGTGAACGGTGTAGGAATTACAGCAGTTTCTATATGTGCCTCCCACTTTTTAAGGGACCAAAAGTAATGGGACTATCAACTCAAAAGCTATTTCATGGACAGGTGTGAGCTATTCCCTCGTTATTTCATTATCAATTAAGCAGGTAAAAGGTCTGGAGTTGATTCTAGGTGTGACATTTGCATTTGGAATCAGTTGCTATCAACTCTCAATATGAGATCCAAAGAGCTGTCACTATCAGTGAAGCAAGCCACCATTAGGCTGAAAAATCAAAGCAAACCCATCAGAGAGATAGCAAAAACATTAGGTGTGGCCAAATCAACTGTTTGGAACAGTCTTAAAAAGAAAGAACGCACCGGAGAGCTCAGCAACACCAAAAGACCCAGAAGACCATGGAAAACAACTGTGCTGGATGACAAAATAATTATTTCCCTGGTGAAGAAAAACCCCTTCACAACAGTTGGCCAAATCAAGAACACTCTCCAGGAGGTAGATGTATATGTGTCAAAGTCAACAATCAAGAGAAGACTTCACAAGAGTGAAAATAGAGGGTTCACCACAAGATGCAAACCATTGGTGAGCCACTAAAACAGGAATACCAGATTAGAGTTTGCCAAACAACATCTAAAAAAGCCATTACAGTTCTGGAACAACATCCTATGGACAGATGAGACAAATATCAACTTGTACCAGAGTGATGGGAAGAGAAGAGAAGGAAAGGAACTGCTTATGATCCAAAACATACCACCTCATCAGTGAAGCATGGTGGTGGTAGTGTCATGGCGTGGGCATGTATGGCTGCCAATGGAACTGGTTCCCTTGTATTTATTGATGATGTGACTGCTGACAAAAGCAGCAGAATGAATTCTGAAGTGTCTCGGGCAATATTATATACTCATATTCAGTCAAATACTTCAGAACTCATTGGACGGCGCTTCACAGTGCAGATGGACAATGACCCAAAGCATACTGCAAAAGCAAACAAAGAGTTTTTTAAGGCTAAAAAGTGGAATGTTATGCAATGGCCAAGTCAATCCCCTGACCTGAATCCGATTGAGCATGCATTTCACTTGATGAAGACAAAACTGAAGGGAAAATGCCCCAAGAGCAAGCAGGAACTGAAGACATTTGCAGTAGAGGCCTGGCAGAGCATCACCGGGGATGAAACCCAGCGTCTGGTGATGTCTATGCGTTCCAGACGTCAGGCTGTAATTGCCTGCAAAGGATTTGCAACAAAGTATTAAAAAGTGAAAGTTAGATTTAGGATTGTTTAGTTTGTCCCATTACTTTTGGCCCCTTAAAAAGTGGGAGGCACATATAGAAACCGTTGTAATTCCTACACCGTTCACCTGATTTGGATGTAATTACCCTCAAATTAAATCTGAAAGTCTGCAGTTAAATCACATCTTGTTTGTTTCATTTCAAAGCCATTGTGGTGGTGAATAGAGGCCAAAATATGAAAATTCTGTCAATGTCCCAATATTTATGGACCTGACTGTATATATATTATGTATACATACTTATAACAATAGCTTGGCACTCATTCTCCGTCTGATAATGATGGGTGCCATCCGCAGGAACAATAATACAAATGACAGGCAAGGCAGCGGCACTCCCACAGTAGAAGAGTAGTACAGACAGGTTAAGGATAGCCTTAAAAGTTTCCTTCAACATTTCAATTGTGATAGATTTTCATCAGGATAGATTTTTCTTCCTGACGAAAATCTATCATGATTGAAATGAAGTAAACTTTTAAGGTTATCCCTAACCTGTCTGTACTACTCTTCTACTGTGGGAGTGCTGCTGCCTTGCCTGTCATATATATATATATATATATATATATATATATATTAATATATTATTTTTTTATTTTTTTTATTTACTACCATTCATTGCCGCTATTAGGAGTTCTCAACACTGCACCATAGCTGCGTTTATTCTGTGGACGTTACAACCTATGCAATAATGTAATTAGGTGTTCTCAGCACTTCACCATAGCTGTATTTATTAGGTAGACATTACAACATGTACATTATTGAAATTGGGTGTTCCTACCACTTTACCATTGCTTTGTTTATTAAGTAGACATTACTACCATTCATTGCTGCTGTTTGGTGTTCTCAGCCCTTCTCAATAGCTGCAACTGTTCTATAGACATTACTACCTGTATTTTACTACTACCAGGTATTCTTAGCAGTTCACCAATGCAGCATTTATTAAGTAGACATTACTACCATTCATTGCTGCTTTTAGATGTTCTCAGCACTTCACCATAGCTGCATTTGTTCTATGGACATTATTACCTGTATATTACTACTACTACCACCAGGTGGTCAGAGCACTTCACCATTGCAGCATTTATTTAGTAAATTTTATTACTATTCTTTGCTGCTTTTAGGTGTTCTTAGCACTTCACCATAGCTGTATTTATTATTTGGACATTAC
This sequence comes from Taudactylus pleione, assembly GCA_031769625.1. Classification (NCBI taxonomy): domain Eukaryota; kingdom Metazoa; phylum Chordata; class Amphibia; order Anura; family Myobatrachidae; genus Taudactylus; species Taudactylus pleione. The sequence goes on from JAUIMM010000710.1 coordinate 10,454,526, forward strand.
AACATACATGCCTACCCTCCTAGTTTTCGCGGGAGGCTCCCGATTTTTCGGGTAACCTCCTGCACCCCTGGAAGGGTAGGCACTCCTCCCGCATTCTGCCCACTTCCTAGTGAAGTGGGTAGAATGGGAGAATTTCCACGGCGATTGCGGGTCCCTGTTTAGGGGGCAGGGCTTAATGACGCAATTCTCATTGAATCGTGTCAATTAGCCCCGCCTCTATTTAAATTTAAGCCAATTGCAGCAATTTGCAGTGAATGGTGTGGGGCTTAATGCCGTGACCAGTCAGGTCCCACCCCCACACAGGCCACCTGCTTTTCCTACCAAGGCTTCTCCCGGGAAGGAGATGCCAAAGGTAGGCAACTATGCATTACAACCTATACATTATTGCTATAAGCCAGAGGTTCCCAAAGTCCGCCATTACAGTCCACGTTTTAGGGATATCTATGCTTGAGCACAGGTGACTTAATTAGTACCTCAATTCATTTGATTTAACCATCTGGATTCAAGCTTGGATATCCCTAAAACGTGGACTGTAATTGCGGACTTTGGGAACCTCTGCTATAAGGTGTTCTCAGCACTTCACCATAGCTGTATTTATTAAGTAGACATTACTACTATTCATTGCTGCTATAAGGTGTTCTCAGCACTTCACCCTAGCTGCAATTGTTCTATGGACATTGCTACCCGTTGTTATGATTCTCTGGTTTGAGTTGGAGCAAAAACACGGGAAGTATTTAAAAATATAACAATTTATTTTTTGGTCCATAAGCAGACAAATGAATAAGCAACAGAGTAGTTAGCATGAGTCCCAAGCACAGTCAAGATGTCAATAATATACTGTTGCACTGTGTTATAATGGCAGAAATGAAATGCAATATTCAAAGAACAGTTCTGAACAACAAATAAAGAAATGGAAACCAAAGTCATTTAGACTTGCAGGCCTATAACGAGACACCTGAATAAAGGTGAACAATGTGGCATGTAGCCAATTATATGAAATTAAGAAATAAAGTCTTGCTCTAGCTTGACTGCCAGAACGGAAGCAGAGAGATCTTTGATGAATGGTTTGGCTTTGGCCAATTTGCTGAAATGAGGCAATGATGTCTTGCTTTAGCTGTACTGCGTTCTCAGTAGGGGTGTGCACCGGCCACTTTTCGTGTTTTGTGTTTTGGTTTTGGATCTGGATCTTTCTTCGTGTTTTGGATCTGGATTGGTTTTGCCAAAACCACCCTTCCGTGTTTTGGGTTCTGGGTTTTGTGTTTTGGATCTGTATTTTTTTGAAAAAAAGCATAAAAACAGCTAAAATCACAGAATTTGTAGATTTTTCTGCTCCTATGCTATTATTAACCTCAATAACCTTAATTTCCACTCATTTCCAGTCTATTCTGAACACCTCACACCTCACAATAGTGTTTTTATGTCCAAAAGGTTGCACCGAGGCAGCTGGATGACTATGCTAAGCGACACGAGTGGGCGGCACAAACACGTGACCCATCTAGGCGTGAAACTGCAGTGGCAGACAGGATGGCAGTTTGAAAAACTAGGCCCCAAACTGTACATAATGCAAAGAAAAAAAAGAGGTGCAAGATGGAATTGTCCTTGGGAATATGTTGTATAAACAGGACATGCACACTTTAACAAACCAATCATTTCAGTGCCAGGGTCTGCCACACAACTGTGGCTGAAATGATTGGTTCGTTTGGGCCCCCACAAAACAAGCTGGCAATTAATATGTCCCTGCACAAACTGGCTCTACGAAGGCAAGATGTCATCCTCATCCTCCTCATCCACCGATTCCTCACCCTCTTCAGTGTGTACATCCTCATCCTCACAGAGTATTAATTCGTCCCTGCTGGAACCACAGGTCCCTCTGTACGTTCTGGAGGCTGGTCTCCCTGGAAGAGTTGATAATTCATTTTATGAACATCATCTTCTCCACATTTTGTTGATGCAACCTCCTACGCCTTTCGCTGACAAGGTTCCCGGCTGCACTAAACACTCTTTCGGAGTACACACTGGAGGGGGGGCAACTCAGGTAAAATAGAGCCAGTTTGTACAGGGACCTCCAAATTGCTTCTTTTTCCTGCCAGTACAGGTACGGACTGTCTGACATGCCTACTTGGATGCTGTCACCGATGTAATCCTTTAACAGACAGACGCACGCTTGTCGCTGCTGCTTTGAGGATGCCAGTGCGGCTACATCGCACACAAGTCACAAACACATAAAAAAAATAGTTTTTTATTTTTTGGAGCACTTTGAGAGTTACACCACCCTTTAACAGACAGACGCACGCTTGTCGCTGCTGCTTTAAGGATGCAGGTGCGGCTACAGCCCACACAATTCACAAAGACAGAAAAAAGAAGAAGAATATTTTTATTGTTTGTGTAGCACACTTTGAGGGTGTCACCACCCTTTAACAGACAGACGCACGCTTGTCGCTGCTGCTTTAAGGATGCAGGTGCGTCTACAGCCCACACAATTCACAAAGACAGAAAAAAGAAGAATATTTTTATTGTTTGTGTTGCACACTTTGAGGGTGTCACCACCCTTTAACAGACAGACGCACGCTTGTCGCTGCTGCTTTAAGGATGCAGGTGCGGCTACCGCCCACACAATTCACAAAGACAGAAAAAAGAAGAAGAATATTTTTATTGTTTGTGTAGCACACTTTGAGGGTGTCACCACCCTTTAACAGACAGATGCACGCTTGTCGCTGCTGCTTTGAGGATGCAAGTGCGGCTACATCGCACACAAGTCACAAACACATTAAAAAAATATATATATTTTTTGGAGCACTTTGAGAGTTACAACACCCTTTAACAGACAGACGCACGCTTGTCGCTGCTGCTTTGAGGATGCAAGTGCGGCTACAGCCCACACAATTCACAAAGACAGAAAAAAAAAGAACAATATTTTAATTGTTTGTGTAGCACACTTTGAGGGTGTCACCACCCTTTAACAGACAGACGCACGCTTGTCGCTGCTGCTTTGAGGATGCAGGTGGAATCTAGACGGGATTTGGAACCGAGGACACACTACCTCCATCAATTATCTAAATCCCACTGCACTAATGGCGGATACCGGACGCACGTCTAACACCAACATAGCAGTCAAGGCCTCAGTTATACGTTTTGCTTCAGGATGACTGCTGTCGTACTTCATCCTCATCGCTAGGGACTGTTGGAGGGTCAATTGTTTAGTAAAAGTAGTGATGTTCCTACTTCCTCTCTGGGATGATGAACAACTCCCAGCAGCAGCAACAGCACTAGGAGGAAGTGGTTCTTGATCTTTCCCTATTTTATTTTTATCGGAGAAAGTTTGGTCCTCCATTTATGTTATATTGATATATACGTGCGGCTAAAGAGCACACAAACACAGAAAATATTTTTTTATTTTTGCTGGAGAGTAGTGCACTTTGTGGGTTACACCACCCTTTAAGAAATGAGCCAGCCGGCTCTTTACTTATGGGACACAGGCGCACGCTTGGCGCTGCTCCTTTGTTGATGCACGTGCAGCCACAGTGCACACAAGTCACAAACACAGAAAATATATATTTTTTTGGTTTGGAGTGTACTTTGGGGGTTACAGAACCCTTTAACGGTCAAGCCAGCCGGCCCTTTACTTATGACACAGGCGCACGCTTGGCACTACTTTGTTGATGCACGTGCGGCTACTGCGCACACAATTCACAAACACAGAAAATAATTTTTTTCTTGGTTTGGACTGGAGTGTACTTTCGGGGGTTACAGCACCCTTTAACGGTCAAGCCAGCCGGCCCTTTACTTATGACACAGGCGCACGCTTGGCACTACTTTGTTGATGCACGTGCGGCTACTGCGCACACAATTCACAAACACAGAAAATATTTTTTTTTTTGGTTTGGACTGGAGTGTACTTTCGGGGGTTACAGCACCCTTTAACGGTCAAGCCAGCCGGCCCTTTACTTATGACACAACGCATGCTTGGCACTACTTTGTTGATGCACGTGCGGCTACTGCGCACACAATTCACAAACACAGAAAATCATTTTTTTTTTGGTTTGGACTGGAGTGTACTTTCGGGGGTTACAGCACCCTTTAACGGTCAAGCCAGCCGGCCCTTTACTTATGACACAGGCGCACGCTTGGCACTACTTTGTTGATGCACGTGCGGCTACTGCGCACACAATTCACAAACACAGAAAATAATTTTTTTTTTGGTTTGGACTGGAGTGTACTTTGGGGGCTACAGCACCCTTTAACGGTCAAGCCAGCCGGCCCTTTACTTATGACACAGGCGCACGCTTGGCACTACTTTGTTGATGCACGTGCGGCTACTGCGCACACAATTCGCAAACACAGAAAATCATTTTTTTTTTGGTTTGGACTGGAGTGTACTTTCGGGGGTTACAGCACCCTTTAACGGTCAAGCCAGCCGGCCCTTTACTTATGACACCGGCGCACGCTTGGCACTACTTTGTTGATGCACGTGCGGCTACTGCGCACACAATTCACAAACACAGAAAATAATTTTTTTTTTGGTTTGGACTGGAGTGTACTTTCGGGGGTTACAGCACCCTTTAACGGTCAAGCCAGCCGGCCCTTTACTTATGACACAGGCGCACGCTTGGCACTACTTTGTTGATGCACGTGCGGCTACTGCGCACACAATTCACAAACACAGAAAATATATTATTTTTTTAGCACTTGGGGGAGCACCCCTGATGGACAGAGCACCCCCTGTACAACACTACAGCACCCCTTTAGGACTGGGACACTGCACAGGACTTTGGAGTGGACACAGCCCCTATGGAGAACTGACTGCACAACACAGTCCAGCCAGCCCCTATGGACTTTGAAGTAGTGGACACAGCCCCTATTAACAACAGCAGCACAGCACAACACAGCCAGCCCCTATGGACTTTGAAGTAGTGGACAACAGCAGCACGACACTACACTACACTACACAGCCCTAACTCCCACCCTCCCTCTTCACTGTCCACAGCCGAGTGAGAAAATGGCGCCGACGCGGGTACCTTATATAGGATCCAAAACCCGCGAGACTCGGAAGGCGGGATGATGACGTTTTGCCTCGATTTCAGATCCGAGTCAGGCAGGAAAAGTCGAGCCTGATTCGGATCGGACTCGGATCGGGGGGGCTCGGGGGGGTTCGGATTTCAGAAATCCGAACCCGCTCACCCCTAGTTCTCAGCTGAGACCCAGGAAACTGACACACTGCAGGACAATTGGAGAACCACGGAGCAGGAAAAACAGGCAAGTACATTAGGTGTTCTTAGCACTTCACCATAACTTCATTTATTAAGTAGATATGACTTCCATTCATTGCAGTTTTTAGATGTTCCCAGCACCTCATCATAGCTGCATTTATTCTATGTACATTACTACCTGTATAATACTGCAATTAGGTGTTCTCAGCACTTTACCATTGCAGTGTTTATTAAGTAGACATTACAGGTTGAGTCTCCCATATCCAAATATTACGAAATACGGAATTATTTTGGCATGACTGAGATAATGAAACCTTTGATTTTTGATGGTTCAATGTACAAAAACTTTGTCTAAAGCACAAATTATTAAAAATATTGTATAAAATTACCTTCAGGCTATGTGTATAAGGTGTATATGAAACATAAATTAATTTCATTTCTGTACACAAACTTTGCTTGAGCCACAAATTATTGAAAATATTGTATAAAATTACCTGCAGGCTGTGTGTGTATAAGGTGTATATAACACATAAATGCATTCTGTGTGTATATTTGGGTCCCATTCCCAAGATATTTCATTATGATATACAAATATACCAAAATACGGAATATTCCAAAATACCCCTGGTCCCAAGCATTTTGGATATGAAAGACTCAACCTGTATTACCATTCATTGCTGTTTTTAGGTGTTCTCAGCACTTCATCGTAGCTGCAATTGTTCTATGGACATTACAACCTATATTTTACTACTACCAGGTGTTCTTAGCACTTCAACATTGCAGCATTTATTAAGTAAAGATTACTACCATTCATGGCTGCTTTTAGGTGTTTCAGCACTTCAGCATAACTGTATTTATTAAGTAGACATTACTCCCATTCATTGCAGCTTTTAGGTGTTCTCATCAATTCACCATAGCTGCATTTATTCTGTGGACATTACTAGAGATGAGCGGGTTCGGATCTCAGAGATCCGAACCCGCCCAAACATCGGGGATCCGAGTCAGAACCGAGCTGGCTCGGGTTTTCCTGCCTGGTTCTCGAGGGTTTTGAATTATATAAAAGGTCCCGCGATCGCCGACATTCTTCATTCCGGCTGTGAAGCATGCACAGGGAGGGAGCTGGGATCTGTTGCTGACCCTGACCATAAGGCTGGCTACTGTTGTCAATATAGGTGCTGGCTGGCTACTGTTGTCCATATAGTGTCTGGCTGTTGTCCTGTCCATAAGTGCTGGCTGTTTTCTAGAGGGGCTGGCTGTCCTGTTCATGAGGGCTGTTGTCTATAGAGGGGCTGGCTGCCTGTTGTTCTGTCCATAAGGGCTGGCTGGCTGTTGTCCTGTCCATAGGGGCTGGCTATTGTGCTGTGTTGTCCAGGGGGTGCTCTCTCCTTCTGGGGTGCTTGTCTTCACCCACCCCCAGTGTGAAAATAAAATATATATTTTTTTTTGTGTGCGTGTTAGCCACACCTGTCACTGTCACCGGCGTAGCTGCACAGGAGTGCTGTGCAGCTGTCTGTCAAGGGCTGCTGCCCACAAAAAAAATAAAAAAACAACAATTTTTTTGTGTGTGTGTTAGCCACACCTGTCACTGTCATTGGCGTAAGTACGCAGGGGTGCTGTGCTGGGGCTGCTGCCCCCACCCAATTTTTTGTTGTGTGTGGTTGTGTGCATAGTGAGTATGGAGGTGGTAGACAGTCACATGATCGGAGAGCAAGATCCACATACCAGTCTTGTAGCTGCAGGCAGCAGTCATGATGACGATGTACCAGGGCTTAAGTCAGGCCAAGAAGTCAGGCTAAAAAAAATAAATTTTTACCCTGTTAAAGCAAAAACAAATGTAAATCTAAGTCAGAGAAACAAAAAATTGACAATATGCCATTCACTACAATAAGTGGCAAGGAAAGGATAAGGCATTGACTTGTATTTACGATGACTGATGGCTATAATGATAATTTAAGCCCCTCTGCTTGTAGGAGAGGTACAAAAAAAATGTCAATTGTTAAGACGAGTAAGACACCGGAACCAACTGTGTGCTCTGAAAAATCACAAATCCCCGAGGAGAGTCCAAGTGTGTCCGCTGTTGCCATGTGTGAGCCTGACCTTTCTAGTAACACTGTACTTGAAGGGTTATCCTTTCACCATTTGTGTGCCTTCTTCTGACATAGAAATCGAGGATGCGTCTGTGGAATTGCATGAGGAGGATATTTATCTAGTTGGCGATAACAACAAGGATGATGATGATGTTGTTGGTGCCGAGAATGTTTGTGTAAAAACTGTAAATCAGGCAACAGTTGTTGCCCATGGTGGGAAAAATCCCATTGTTGCCATGCTTGGGCAAAGGACCAAAAAATCCACTTCTCATGTTTGGAATTATTTCCACCCAAATCCGGACAACCTTTGCCAAGCCATTTGCAACCATTGCCAAGTAACAGTGAGTAGAGGTAAGGACCTTAACCATCTTGGAACCTCCTCCCTGTTACGTCACTTGCAGCGCAATCATCAAATTGGAAAGGGTATTTCAAATTCTAAAACTTTGGGGACAAAAAACCGAACAACAATCAGTCGAGTGTCACTTAGTTGCTCCCTTCTATCTGGATCCAAGCACCTGCAATCTCCACCTCCAACACCTGCATCATCATCAACATCCTCATTCATGATTGGAAGTAGTTCTGCAGCATCCAATTTCATAAGCATGACTGACTCCTCTCCTATCTGTGATTCCTCAGAAGGATCCTTGAGTGCTATGACTGTTGCTGCTGGGGGTGGATCTTCATTCCAGAAAGGGACCAAGAAGACTACTACTAGTAGTAATTTAAAAAACAATTGACTATTAAACAGTCCTTTGATAGAGGAAGTAATTATAACAGCTGTCACCCAGTTTCACAGCAGATCACTGATGCCATGATGGCTGTGCTGGTATTAGATGGTGAAATAATAAAAAATTAGGATGATAGTGTGGAGGAAGTGCAAAAGGAGGATGAGGGGTAAATTTGTGTCCTATCTGACGCTAATGAGGATGTTGATGATGAGGATGTGGTTTGCGTAAATCAGATACCAGTGGCAGCAGTTCTGACAACAGTTGTGAAGGCATCTGTTCCATTTGTAAAGGCAAAGTAAGCAGAGGAAGGGACGTTAACCATCTAGGCACCTCTTGCAGCGAGTTCATGCAATTTGTTTAACAAAATAATGAATATCAAGCAGTCCAGTATCAGCTACTAGCAGTTTGGACCAGCACATGCAATCTCCACCACCAACACCCTCATCATCAACCTCCTCCTTAATAATTGAAAATGTTTTGTGGGGGCCCAAACAAAGCAAGGAGTTCTGCCATGAAAGTGTAAGTCTTAGTGGCTAAAGTGCTTAGTTTGTTAAACTGTGCATGTACTTTTTAATATCCCACATAAGAGTGGGTGGGAAGGACAATTCCATCTTAAACCTCTTTTCTTTACATTTGGCACAATTTGGGATATTGCCAACTGAAATTATTATAGTTTATTAAACTGCCATCCTATCTGCCACTGCTGTGTGGCAATGTTTCATAGATGTCTGATGTTTTTTTAAACTGCCGTGCGTTTGTGCCGCTGCTCTGTCGCTTACTTTAGGCAGCCAGCTCGCTGCAACCTTTGGCCTATATTGGTGAAAAATTGTGAAATCAATATTGTGAGCTGTGAGGTGGTTAGAAATGCCTGAAAATTATTGTTATTATGGATAATATTACTGTAGGAACAAAAACAGGTCAAAATTATGTGGTTTTAGCTGTTTATATAATTTTTTGGAAAGAATACAGATCCAAAACCAACACTAAAAAACAAAACACCAAGGAAAAAATCCAAAACCATAGTCAGATCCAAAACCAGGGGAGATCCAGATGAAAAATCAAAACACGGTGGTCGGCACACATCTCTAATTACAACCTGTACATTACTGCAATTAGGTGTTCCTTGCACTTTACCATAGCTGTATTTTTTAAGTAGACATTACTACCATTCATTGCAGATTTTAGGTGTTCTCAGCACTTCACCATAGCTGCATTTATTCTGTGGTCATTACAACCTGTACATTACTGCAATTAGGTATTCTCAGCACTTCAAAATAGCTGATTTTTTTAAATAGACATAACTACCATTCAATGCAGATTTTAGGTGTTTTCAGCACTTTACCATAGCTGCTTTTATTCTGTGGTCATTACAACAATTAGGTGTTCTCAGCACTTCGCTATAGCTGCATTTATTCTGTGGACATTACTACCTATATTTTACTACTACTAACAGGTGTTCTTAGCACTTCAACATTGCAGCATTTTTAAGTAGCAAATATTACCATTCATGGCTGCTTTTAAGTGTTCTGAGCACCACAGCTGCATTGATTCTGTAGACATTATCACCTGTACATTACTACTTTTAGGTGTTCTCATTAATTCACCATAGCAGCATTTATTCTGTGGGCATTACAACCTGTACATTACTGCAATTAGTTGTTCCTAGCACTTTACCGTAGCTGTATTTATTAAGTAGGACATTACTATCAATCATTGCTGTTTTTATGTGTTCTTAGCACTTCACCATAGCTGGAATATTTCTATAGACATTACTACTGTATCTGTATTATACTACTATTGGGTGTCATCAGCACTTCACCATTGCAGCATTTATTAAGTAGACATTACTACCATTCATTGATGCTCTTAGGTGTTCTCAGCACTTCAACATAGCTGCAATTGTTCTATGGACATTAATACCTATATTTTACTACTACCAGGTGTTCTTAGCACTTCACAATTGCAGCATTTATTAAGTAGACATTACTACCATTCATTGCTGTTTTTAGGTGTTCTTAACACTTCACCATAGCTGTAATTGTTCTATGGACAGAACTACCTAAATTTTACTATTACCAGTGTTTCTTAGCACTTCACTATTGTAGCATTTATTAACTAGACATTACCACCATTCATGGCTGCTTTTAGGTGTTCTTAGCAGCATGTTCATTGATTAAAAATCAAGCTATGGTGAGATGCTATCAGATGTTCTCAACAATTCACCTTTGCACTGCAGCATTTATTAAGAAGACATTACTACCATTCATTGCTGATTTTAGGTGTTCTCAGCACTTCACCATAGCTGCATTTATTCTGTGGACATTACAATCTGTACATTACTGCAATTAAGTGTTCTCGGCACTACACCGTAGCTGTGTTTTATTGAGTAGACATTATTACTACCATTCATTGCTGCTTTTATGTGTTCTCAGAACTTCACCATAGCTGCAATTGTTCTATTGACATTACGACCTATATTTTACTATTACAAGTGTTTCTTCACCATTGCAGCATTTACTAAATAGACATTACCGCCATTCGTGGCTGCTTTTAGGTATTCTCAGCACCTCACAATAGCTTGTTGCTGCTATCGGGTGTTCTCAACACTTCACCTTTGCACTGCAGCATTTATTAAGTAGACATTACTACCATTCATTGCTGATTTAAGTGTTCTCAGCACTTCACCATAGCTGCATTTATTCTGTGGACATTACAACCTGTACATTACTGCAATGAGGTGTTCTCAGCACTTCCACATAGCTGCATTTTTTCTGTGGTCATTACAACCTGTACATTAGCAATTGTGCTGAGAACACCTCATTGCAGTAAATTTTTCCTGTAAACATTGCTACAAGTTCTTTGCTGCTATCAGGTGTTCTCAGCACTTCATCATAGCTGCATTTATTTCCTACTACCAGGTGTTAATAAAGACAATGGGTTAGAATCCACACTAGATATGTAGTTATTAAGTACTGCCTTGAGCCTAAGTGGATAGACTTAGTGTTGGGCATGAGATGTCATGATAACTAAGATGTTACCAAATACAAGAAATTATATGACACGGGATATATGTTAATTATATGTTTAGCAATGCTCCCCTGAGTACAAGTAATTATACTGTATATAGAGAGGAGAAGAAGACTCTATTTTGGGGGTTCTCTTATCTGTTAATGATTTGTTTAAAATATAACTTTAATTAGGATTTTTTTTTAAATAAGTGAGACCTTGATTAAAAGATATTTTCATGTCGTAAAAAATAAAAGAAGGAATTGAAATGATTTTATGGAAGAAGGAAATGTTACATAACACATGTACAAAACTTGTACAATTCCTAATTCCAGATAAACATGTCTTGCGAGCATAGGTAAATTATAATATAACTCTGATGCACGCACTTCCTGTAAATTAGGGTATTAAAGTCACAATTATGCAGAGGCAAAATCTGACCAAACAGCTTTATATCATCCACTGAATCAGTTATAGTATGCTGAACTCTGCGCCAAAAGGGAAAAAGAATTGATACAGTTATACAAATAAACTGCGATCTTAGAGCATGAAGTTCTATATATGTAGTAGGTAAAATGGTATATTTGTTGCAAAATACGTTGGGGTGGTTGGGGGCAAATCTTTCTCTCTCTCTCTACCCCAAATCATTAAAGCTTCCTTAAATACATTCTACCTTAAATATAATTCCATTTCCTATATATTGTTCCATCTACTGCCACTATTTTACATTTCCTTCTCCCCATACATTATTTCATGTTACTCATGTCCTTCCACTTCCCTCATATATTACTAGTAGTATGTTTCCTGCATATGCTGTGTCACCTTAGCCTACTCCGGCGCCCCAGTCATTTTGCCCTGTACTATGTACCTCCTCTGGCGCTGGTCTGCCCCTGTCCATCGCAGCAGTGAGAGCTATGGGTGGGGAGGGGAAGTGCAGAGAACAACCTAGCACCAATCCTGAATGCATATATATATGTATGTATGTATAAAAAATATTTATCACATATATGAGGTACCCCTTCCCGAATTACCCCAGCCTTTCAGAGACGCAAGTTCCTCTACTTAGGTTTAGGTTTATTTTTCGGGAAAGTAAAAGATTAGTTCATATACAGGTTGAGTCTCATATCCAAATATTCAGAAATATGGAATATTCCAAAATACGGAATTTTTTACCATGACTGAGATAGTGAAACCTTTGCTTCCTGATAGGTCAATGTACACAAACTTTGTTTAAGGCACAAAATTATTAAAAATATTGTATAAATGACCTTCAGGCTGTGTGTATAAGGTGTATATGAAACATAAATGTATTCTGTGTTTAGATCTGGGTCCCATTCCCAAGTTCTCATTATGGTATGCAAATATTCCAAAATACGGAAAAATCCGATATCCAATATACCCCTTGTCCCAAAAATTTTGGATATAGGAGACTCAACCTGTAGTACAATGTACATATCAATACAATTATACAATTCAATGTCAACAAATTACTCTTAGGTTACAAAATACCATTAGCGATAAATTAGCTGTTGCGTTCTCTTCACAACACGTTACAAAAACTAACTTGCACGATACAACAATTTACCTTTACCAATAAATGAATGTTAAACTGCAATATAAGTAACCTTGGTTTAAGCAAAATGTCTTTATGTTTGATAATGAGCTCGGTGGTGTACACTATTTATTTGCTATTTATTGATAATGTGTGACTGATGACTGTAAATATAGCCAGTGTAAGCGTGAATCACGTTAGAATAAACTACTATAGCATGTCAGTGTAATGTTAGGCTTTCCCTGTGAGTTTCTATGTTACACAGTTGTTACTGTAGCTAATGGTTAATAACTGGGGGAGAAGTTACAATGTAATGTAAAAGTTACTGAGTCTGGGCGCTGTACCTGAGCTGCGTCTCAGAGCCGGAGGGCGTCCCCTTCTCTCTGACTGCTTATCAGCATTGATAGGGCCCAGTGTATCTCCCAGCACCACCTCCTCAGATGGATCACACCAGCCAGATATCTCTGTCCAAAATCTGTCACTGTCACTGTCTCCACCTCACCTTCCGCTCTCACACCTCCATTGGATCAGGGCTTTACAGAGGTGACACGCCAGACACAGCCTCTCCTGCAGGTGACCTCAGGAAAAAGACACTCAGGGTCCCAGCGCATGCAGCTTCCAACTGCCACTTCCAACTGCCGCCCGTGCGCTGACAGTTCCATCTCCCACAGCTGCTGCAGTGTTTGCACAATAGTTTACAAGGAGAATGGGATATACTTCCATTAACATTATGGGGCAGCTGTCATATCCATATGTGAGCCCCTTTTTAGTACTTTCATGTTATACTGTATACAGGGCTGCCAAGAGAAATCTTGGGCCCCGGTAGAGCAACTTCCCACCCACTCCCTTGGAGGGGATGTGGCTACAGCATGTTGGGAGCATGGCTGCGCTATGGCAAAATTTATATTATATATATATATATATATATATATATACACAGTCAGGTCCATAAATATTGGGACAGTGACAGAATTTTCATATTTTGGCCTCTATTCACCACCACAATGGCTTTGAAATGAAACAAACAAGATGTGATTTAACTGCAGACTTTCAGATTTAATTTGAGGGTAATTACATCCAAATCAGGTGAACGGTGTAGGAATTACAACGGTTTCTATATATGCCTCCCACTTTTTAAAGGGCCAAAAGTAATGGGACAAACTAAACAATCCTAAATCTAACTTTCACTTTTTAATACTTTGTTGCAAATCCTTTGCAGGCAATTACAGCCTGAAGTCTGGAATGCATAGACATCACCAGACGCTGGGTTTCATCCCTGGTGATGCTCTGCCAGGCCTCTACTGCAAATGTCTTCAGTTCCTGCTTGTTCTTGGGGCATTTTCCCTTCAGTTTTGTCTTCATCAAGTGAAATGCATACTCAATCGGATTCAGGTCAGGGGATTGACTTGGCCATTGCATAACATTCTACTTTTTAGCCTTAAAAAACTCTTTGGTTGCTTTTGCAGTATGCTTCGGGTCATTGTCCATCTGCACTGTGAAGCGCCGTCCAATGATTTCTGAAGCATATGACTGAATATGAGCATATAATATAGCCCGAAACACTTCAGAATTCATTCTGCTGCTTTTGTCAGCAGTCACATCATCAATAAATACAAGGGAACCAGTTCCATTGGCAGCCATACATGCCCACACCATGACACTACCACCACCATGCTTCACTGATGAGGTGGTAAATTTTTGGATCATGAGCAGTTCCTTTCCTTCTCTTCTCTTCCCATCACTCTGGTAAAAGTTGATCTTTGTCTCATCTGTCCATAGGATGTTGTTCCAGAACTGTAATGGCTTTTTTAGATGTTGTTTGGCAAACGCTAATCTGGTCTTCCTGTTTTTGTGGCTCACCAATGGTTTGCATGGTGAACCCTCTATATTCACTCTTGTGAAGTCTTCTCTTTGATTGTTGACTTTGACACATATACATCTACCTCCTGGAGAATGTTCTTGATTTGGCCAACTGTTGTGAAGGGGTTTTTCTTCACCAGGGAAATAATTCTTGCGTCATCCACCACAGTTGTTTTCCGTGGTCATCCGGGTCATTTGGTGTTGCTGAGCTCTCTGGTGCGTTCTTTCTTTTTAAGAATGTTCCAAACAGTTGATTTGGCCACACCTAATGTTTTTGCTATCTCTCTGATGGGTTTGTTTTGATTTTTCAACCTAATGATGGCTTGCTTCACTGATAGTGACAGCTCTTTGGATCTCATATTGAGAGTTGACAGCAACTGATTCCAAATGCAAATGTCACACCTAGAATCAACTCCAGACCTTTTACCTGCTTAATTGATAATGAAATAACGAGGGAATAGCCCACACCTGTCCATGAAATAGCTTTTGAGTTGATAGTCCCATTACTTTTGGCCCTTTAAAAAGTGGGAGGCACATATTGAAACTGTTGTAATTCCTACACCGTTCACCCAATTTGGATGTAATTACCCTCAAATTAAATCTGAAAGTCTGCAGTTAAATCACATCTTGTTTGTTTCATTTCAAAGCCATTGTGGTGGTGAATAGAGGCCAAAATATGAAAATTCTGTCAATGTCCCAATATTTATGGACCTGACTGTGTATATATATATATATATATATATATATACACACGAAAGACACGGACTGGAATACTCTACTACAAGCTGACAGCTACCATCCCACTACCCTGAAACAGGGTCTTCCGTTCTCTCAGTTTCTCCGAGTATTGAGAATCTGTAGTGATCGAGAAGATCTACATAAACAACTTGAGTTGATGCTTTCTAAATTCCTCTCAAGAGGATATCATCCACGTACACTGAGAGCGGCAAAGGAGAAAGTGCTGTCACTGTCTAGAGCAGAAAGTCTACAATCATCTTTAAAGAAACCTTCGGATAATAAAATAGTGTGGGTACAGGATTATTCACCGATCAATAAAAGCCTGATGTCAGAAGCCACTGAAAATCTGGCCGATTCTTACGGGGGATAGTAATTTATCGGTGTTAAAGGATTCTGTAATCATGCCTGCCTATCGCAGAAGAAGAAACATTAAGGATATAATTGTGCATAATGATATCTCTACCTTTAAAGAACCCAGTCCTGAACATTTTCTATCACGTAAACCGGGAAATTTCAAGTGTCTTGGCTGCACTACTTGCAGTTCTTTAGAAACCGGGGACAAATTTGTTCATCCACGTTCCGGGAAAACTTTTCAGATTAAGCATTCTCTGAATTGTACCAGCAAGTACGTTATTTACTATATTAGATGCCCATGCGGCTTGCTATATATAGGTAAGACCTCTCGTCAATTTAAGGAACGCATTGCCTTACACCGATCTGCAATAAGAGCTGCGATTGATGGCAAAGAATCTGAACAGCCAGTAGCCAGGCACTTTCGGGATTTCCGTCACGGTTTGTCAACAATTAAATACAAAATGATTGATCATGAGCCTCTTCAATGTAGAGGAGGAAACTGAAATAGAGCCCTACTCCAGCGAGAAGCCAGATGGATACACCTATTACAGACTGTACAACCGTTTGGCCTTAATGAAACTCTCTCTCTAGCTTGTTTTATCTAAATGAGTATCAATGCTATTAATGTGATTTTTACCATTTAGCTGTACAGGCAGTTTGCATGTCATTTGGACCACAGTATTGATATTTGAATATGATTGTCTTTATTCGTATTAACTTTACGACGCCTGCATTGTCAATGTTTCTGTGTTTGATTACAGTTAACTGTTTTAAGCATTCATTTTTTACATTTACACTTATAGTGTTCGATGGTTGCTATGGTGATGGGTCACATGGGTGTTGCGGCTCCGTTGGCTGCTGAGCAGCGTGCGCGAAGGCACAGCTGGGTGACGTCATCCAGACTCCACGGGGCGGCTCAGGTGATGGATGCACATGGAGGTCTTGGATATAAAGGTATGTGTTGATAAATGTTTTTTCATGTCTTGATAAAGGAGCTAATACTCCGAAACATTGATGTCACTACGCTAGTCCCAGCATTATTATTTTCTTTATGAGATATCTACGAGTGCCGACCACTTGCCTTGCGCTGTTGTGAATGTCTTCTATAGGAAGGGCACCGGCTACAGTTGTTTATCTACACGGGAGTGCCGAGCATTTTGGACTAATATATATATATATTATACACACACACATATACATACACACACACATATCTATCTGTACATATACACACTATATGTATATTAAATCATATATAATTACGTGTGTGTGTATATATATGTATATATATATATATATATAATTATACTATGAAATATATATATATATATATTATATATATATATATACACACACACACATACATATCTAGATAGATATCTATAATATATATATATATATATATATATTATACTATGTATGACAAACTATATATTATATATTTAATACACTAATGGTAATGTGGATGGGTGCATGAACGTGTATTATATATACTTTTATGTATACTTTACTATTCTGTTGCTACTCATTTAGTGCGCTCTTCCCTGGCACGGCTCTGGTGAGCCCTGCCCCTGAACCACAAGACTAAACATCACCCAGCCTGTCTGTCACCCCTCCCAGTCCCCGCCCACTGCCTGGAGCCAAGTGAAAGAGACTTGCGAGATAGAGAGAGCTGTCTACTTGTGTGTTGCTTCCAATACACACCTGTGGGAAGGAAATCTGAGGACTAGGGGAATATACCATAGCTCAGTTCTCTCCCCTGATGCTGAAGGTACTGTATGCAGTGGTGGAGGGCTGAGACTATACTTATAAAACTGGGTTAGTGTTCCACTTAAACCTTCCACAGCTTTAAACGTAAAGCTTAATTGGGAGGCGTGCTTATCCCTCTGTGGATATTATTAAAATAAATTGAATGACCTGTCCAATTGTACAAATAAAAAGTAAAAAGTAGATTTTATTCCTAAATTTAGATTATGCTAATTGGAAAGCAGCACAGCTAATATCTGCATAAGCTTTAAAATGAGAATGCTCTAACCTCCAACAGGTTGAGCTTGCTTTTATGCTAATCCCATACTTGCCTACACTACTTTTTAAAAAGCATTTCAGGGAGATTGTGAAAGCAACACCTATGAGCGCGGCGGTAAAGTGGGCGTGTACTGCTACATCTGACTTACATCCAAATAAAAATGAGCCCCAAAGCTGTTAGTAAGATCTATTTGCTGATGAAAACACACTAATACTATTCAGAAAATACATGTAGCCATAGGAATCATTGTGCCTTATAACCAATGCAGGGAAATTATACTAATTATCCTATTTGAATGTACAGTATTTATCTCTGTTTTTTTCAATACAACAGCTATATAATGGGGGTAAGGTGCAATCAGGGAGATTGCTGGACTCTTCAGGGAGTCAGGGAGATTGCTACTATTTCAGAGAGTCTCCCTGACAATGAGGTAGGGTTCACAAGTATGGCTAAATCGAGCAGGTACACAGGTGTATTCATTACTCATACCCCTTTCACACTGCGAGCCATAACCCGGGTTATTGCATGTAAACGCGCAGCAACCTGGGTTACTGTGCAGTGTGAATGGGCCAGGTTGAAATAAACCGGGTTGAGAACCCCGGCATTTCAACCTTGGACAAAAGAAGGGTTGAACACGTTTTTAACCCAACTCTCAGTGTAGAGTGACAGGTAAGCTGAGTGGATGTGGGTCCCGTTCACTGACCCACACTGGCTGGCACCTTATCACTTTTCACTCTGTCTCCTAACACTGCTTAGTAAATAGACCCCATAGATACCTATAAACATAGGGGTGGACAGAGGCAGGTGGTGATAAAATCATACACACTGGGAGAGGGGGTATTCAAACACATACCTAGCTTTTTAATGATAGCAGCACCGCAGGAGGTTGTTGAAGCTGGATTATTGGCTGAGACAAGATCAGTTTAAAATTGGATCGCAGTGACGCCATCTTGCAACTGGTCGCAAGACGCCATCTTGGAAATGAGATCGCAAGACGCCATTTTTCGAATGGCCGCCTAAGCACCATTTTAGATATTATGCGATTGCATCTTTCACCATTTCACATACACACATTAATGTGCACAATTGCGCTGTTAACTAGTCGCATATTAACGAATGCATAAGACCCTGTATGAAAACGCTGAATATTAGCTCCATGCACACGCATCTGCCCCAAGTTAACTAGCGTCTTTACATCAAACCCCACATACTCATACATTACATATTCACATACAAGGTTCCATAAGCTTTAAGGTATAAGATTCAAGTATGCACATTTATTATCATTGCTAGGAAATAAAGATTATTTGGTAACTAAGGTTTTATACATGATAAGTAAGCCGTGATGGGTATTGTACTGATGCGTACTCTCTCAACAGTATTCCGATAATATCGATGGAGAGATCGCAACATGCATTCTCAACTTATGGACCGCAGAGACTTCAAGCAACAAAATGTACATAATATGAACAACTGTTAGGATTTGCATGAGGCAGGAAACCAGAGACCACCAGTTGTTAGAGGCTGGGCTGTGTCTATTTGAACCAACCTGTTAAATGCCTTGTAACATATGCCCTCTCCTTTAGGACCAATGGTATTAGCAACAAACTTCTCTATTGTGTTGTTTATTTCTGGGGGGTATAAATATGTGTGCTCTGACCCTGGGTTCCTAGTCTTCGTGCTGAATACTGATAGACGGGGGTTTCTTGCTGATGCCTACATCTGGACCAGAGACCGCAGCGTATGTATAATTGTACTTGGGTCTGTATAATTTCTTTGCGGTAAGATTATTTGAGGATCATAGCGTGTAATTGATGTACTTTTACTTGAATAATACTTTGTGCTTTGGAACCACAGGTTCTAGGTCTGGAGTCTTTATTTACTGTATGACTGCGTTCGCAAAATAGCTTAATCCTTAGAGGTTTATAGGAAGGATATTAGAAGGTATAGGCAGGGGTATTTATAAGGTTCAAAGGCAGTATCGTTAAGGTGGAGCTGAGGTGTCCAGGAAGTGCACTGACTGCAGCTGCAAAACAAGGCAGCTGCCACAATCTTCACCGCATTTCACAGGAATCCCAGGGGGCATGGTCAGCACTGCAGAGCGGACTTCTGATTGCCTGGCCCAGGAAAGTGAGCACCTGGCCAGCAGAAGAGAGGTCAGGGGGCACGGCATGTGCACTTTATATCCCACAGAAGAGCTGTTCCACTTCCCCTGGCACAGAAAGTGCGGTGGCCACATAGTGCTTTCTCTTTGGGAATAACTAGCATGTCCTTCCCCACCTCGCCTGGTCAGTGCAGATCCCGCAGCCAGTGGAAATTAGAACAGGATTTTTTATCCCTCTTCGGGGCCCTAAGTGGGCACCTGTAGTGCCTTGTGGGAAATCCCCCCCCCTGGTTGGAATTCATCCAGCTGTAATGCTCTCACAATATTGTTGGTAGTTGTCAGAAATCACAAATCCCGAGGAGAGTCCAAGCATGTAAGATATTTTGCAATGACTACCCTGATTTTTCTAAGAGATTGTCAACAGTATGCCTCTTAGTGAAACCGGTGATACACAGACTAGGCTGCCTCTGAATGAGCTGTCATTTGTTAGATGCTGTTGCTGCTGCTGTTGTTTGTGCCGCTGAAGGCAATACACCCACCTAGTGGGCTGATACAGTCATGTAATCTTACATTTGCCCTGTTCCACTTGTCCAGATATCTGTGGTTAAGTGGACAGTGGGTACAATGGCATTTTGGAGGACACTAATTAAGTTTTTTTTAACATCTCTGTACAGGTTGGGAATTGCTTTTCTAGTGATGTGGAACCTAGATGGAATTTGGTAGCTGGGATAGAGGACTTAATTAACTGTCTAAAACCAACTGCACTAATGACGGTTATCAGACACACATCTAATACCAGCATCGATGTTATGGCGTCAGTGATCCACTGTGCAACTGGGTGACTGCTATCATACTTGCTCCCCCTTGCAAAAGATTGTTTAACAGTCAATTGCTTTTTAGAAATACTACTAGTGGTCTTCCTGGTCCCCTTCTGGGATGAAGATCCACTCCTAGCAGCAGCAGGCATAGCACTCAAGCCACTACAGTGTCACAATATTTTTTATGAATAAGAAAAGAACAACACACTGCGCTACCAATTGGGCATTCTTTCATGCATCCCGCCCAATGACAGTGACCTGGGGTGGGTGGAGAGAAAGGATCATAGACATTGACTGTGAATGGGAGCGCACTGGAGACAGGATAGTGCAGGAAGAGATCAATAGGGTGGAGGACCCTGCTTTAAGGGCTTTCAGAGGGGAAATTTATCAAACTTTTTAAAGAGGACAAGTTGAGGTGTTAGCCATAGCATCCAATCAGATTGCAGCTATCACTTTATAGAATGTACTTGTTAAAAGATATGCTACGGCATACAGGAGCAGCAGAAGGTATATTAAAAAAAAAAAACCTCTTGATTTATTTATAAACAGGATCAAACACATGCTGCAAACTTAAAAAGCTGCCTTCAACATTGAGGAAAGGGAAGAAGGAACACCTTCTTCTGTAGCAGAGTTTGGATGTACAGACCCAAGCCTCAGGGGCGTATCTATAATGGGTGCAGGGTGTGAGCACTGTACAAAAAGCCAGAAAATTAGCCGCTGCCATTTTTCCGGTGTTTTACGCATGCACAGCACACTCTAGTGGCCAGAGTCTACTAATGCTCCGGTGGCCGGCCAGCCAGGAAGAGAGGAGGGGGCCCTTGATGGGGAATGCACATGGGCCCCCTCCTGTCTAGAGAAGCCCCTGCCAAGCCTAGCTACCTTCTTTTTTTACATCTCCAATGAACACAGCTGGGAACAGTGGTTGCATATCAAAATGATACATGTCTAACAGCACTAGCTATATGATAGCTATAGTCTCATTGACTACTATGGGCATCACCTGTACTTGTCCTCTTTAGCATGTTTAATGCATCTTCATCTAATAAGTGAGGATACCGGTCGATCAGTCGACAATAAAAAGCTCAACATTCAGAAGATCGACCCCAGAAAGTTAATACATTCTGAATGACGACAGTCAAAAGGTCGACATGGCCATTAAGTAGACCATCATTCTCTAGACATGTAAATAGGTCGCAGGGTTAAATGGTCGGCACATTCAAAAAGTTGTCATTTAACAAGTCGACACTAAAATGTAGATAAATATACACACATATTTATTTTGTCAGTAATCTACCAGTAAATTTTTGGAGTGTAGGAGGAAACTGGAGTATCCAAAGAAAACCCATGGAGAACATACAAACTCTGCATGGTTAGGGCTTGTGTGGCAGTTAAACCCAAGACCTCAGTGCTGTTAGGCGGTAATGCCAACTACTACCCCAACCATGCTGATACTAATAAAATAAGCCATTATTTATATGCAGCAGCAGATTATACTGTGTATGAAAATTCAGCCTGCAATAATGGCAATATTTATCTGTATGCTAATTAGATTGACAATGTTTTGTGTTATACATAAATCACCATACAGAGATTATTCATCAGAGGAATTCAACTGTCCCCATTGATTAGTCACTTTTTGGGCCCATTCTTCATTAGCAGAGCAGTATAAATCGGGGCAGTTGCTGCTCAGAAAGCTTCTAGTTCCTTCCTGAAAAGTAACATTAAATAAATAGCTTAAGCCCATTTCTCTCAACCAGCCCCAGCATTAAATCAAATGAATAACATTACCATTTAGAAGGTAAGCTTATTTCCCCACACAGACTTAACATTAAATAGCATTCGTATTAAATATATAGCAAGTCTGACCATATTTATAAATCAGCAATCATTTATAAGGCAACACTACCGTAGGTTGGTTTTTCCGCTTTAAAAATATGGACAAACTCTGGAATCTCAGCATTGCCTACACATCTCGCAGGCCTTTACATAAGCCCCTAAATCAGGAGCATTCACATTTAACAAACAGGCCTGTTCCAACCAACCAGTTCTGTCATCTAGTTAATAGCATTCATATTGACATTAAACACCTCATACGGGATGTAGTTATGAGACCGGCGACCGCGATGTCGCCAGTCTCAATCCCGACGGGGGAGGGTTAGGTACCACCGTGGGGTGTGGTTAGGGTTAGGCATTAAGGGGGAGGGTTAGGTTTAGGCACTAACAGGGAGGGTTAGGGAGCAGGATGGGAAGGGTTAGGGGGAGAAGGGGCGAGGGTAAGTTTATTTACCCGACCCCTGCCAGGATACCAACCATCGGGTAGCTGTCGGTATTCTGACAGTAGGCATCCCGAGAGCCAGCAATACATACCCATTCCCTTCATACAAGTGTACATATTATATTATCCCTCTATTTGTCACATAACATTAACCCCCATTACAAATACTCACTCCAGTCCACACATGAAAATAACTAGAGATGAGTGGTTCGGATTCTGTGGAATCCAAACCGCTCCGAACATAGGGGATCCGAGTCCACCACCTGACTCTGATCCCCGTTCGGGGCTGAACGGCGGCCTCCTAATGTCGGATTTTCACGAGAGAATCAGACGTCGGGGCTCCCCTAGTGTAGGGCAGAACGCTTTGATAGCAGTCTGCCCCACATAGACACAAACACACAGCCGCCTGCGGTAGCTGTGTGTTTGTAATAGCAGCCAATGAGAGTCAGGCAAACTCTCATTGGCTGCTGCACGGAGGGAGCCAGTTGGAGCTCACTCATGAGCTCCGTCTTCCAGCTCCCCCAGCTGCGGGTGATGGGAGAGACATCACGAGTGACGTCTCTCCCATAGTGCAGAGAGGAGCGGACAGCTGCTTAGTAAGTTTTTTTCTTCTTCTGTGTAAGGCGGCACTCCTGGGGGCATACTACAAGGGGCATAACTACTGGGGGCACTTATTCTAATGGGGGCATACTACAAGGGGCATAACTACTGGGGGCACTTATTCTAATGGGGCACACTACAAGGGGCATAACTACTGGGGGCACTTATTCTAATGGGGGCACACTACAAGGGGCATAACTACTGGGGGCACTTATTGTAATGGGGTCAAACTACAAGAGGCATAACTACTGGGGGCATACTACAAGGGGCCCAACTACTGGGGGCACTTATTCTAATGGGGGCATACTACAAGGGGCACAACTACTGGGGGCACTTATTCTAATGGGGCAAACTATTGGGGCACTTATTGTAATGGGGGCATACTACAAGAGGCATAACTAATGGGGGCATACTACAAGGGGCACAACTACTGGGGGCACTTATTCTAATGGGGACATACTGCAAGGGGCATAACTAATGGAGGCACAACTACTGGGGGCAGTTGTAATGGGGGCATACTACCGGGGGCACTACTAATGGCGGTATACTACTGGGGGCACTACTAATGGGGGCATACTACTGAGGGGCACTGCATAGGGGGCACTACTACTGAGGGCATTGTGTAAGGGACACCACTGCTGGGGGCATTGTGTAAGGGACACTATTGCTGTGGGCATTGTATAAGGGGCACTACTACTGTGAGTATTGTATAAGGGGCATTACTACTGTGGGTATTGTGTAAAAGGGGCACTACTGTGTGTCGTAACATAAATAAGAGACACTACTTTATGGTGTAATGTGAATCAGGGGTACTATGTGAGGTGTAATGTGAATAAGATTGTGCACTGTGACTTACTGGGCCGTAGCCACCTGTGTATACAAGTACTGTGACTCTGCTGGCCGTACCCCATTTCCCAAGGACCATTCCATCTTTCTCTGCCTTTCATTTCTGCCACTGCTGTGTGGCAATGTGTCATAGATGTGCTTTAAACTGTGGTGTCTGTGCCGCTGCTCTGTCGCTTAGTTACCAGTCAGCTCACTGCAACCTTTGGCCAATAATGGTGAAAACTATAATTTAAACTGTGAGGTGGTCTAAATTGACTATAAAGGACTGGAAATTAATGTTACTGAGGTTAATAATACTCTAGGAAGAAAAAAAAGCCCAATTTATGTGATTTTTAACAGAAATCCAAATCCAGTCACCGCAATTTGGCAAATCCAAATCCAAAGCCGGACGACGAATTAGAACCAAATCCAAATCCGGCAAAAATGGCCCGGCGCACATCCCTAAAATGAACACCCTAGTCAACACCCCAGTCTGCCTATAACATTAACCCCTTTTCTCATAATATATTAACCCTCAGTTTTCTCTCTAGAAGTATTAGGGCTCCTTTTAAAATGTTGCTACGGGGCCCACAAAGCATAGGCTATGTCCCTTAACAGAATAAAACACTAAATTGTGTACACAGTAAATGTAAATTTTGGGCGGCACATGCCTGTGTTTCTGGCGGCACATGCCTGTGTGTTTGGCGACACATGCCCATACCTCCCAACATGACCCTCTCCAGGAGGGACACAATGCTCTGGTCCTGGACTTCCCTGGTAAGAGGCGGGGCTGCAGCGGAGTTCAAAATTCAAATAGGGGAGCCACACCAACTGTCATTTCACACGTTGCCAAACATCACTGGCTGGGACTCACTGGCAGTTGGTGTGACTCCCCTATTTAAATTTTGGATTGTGCTGCAGCCCCACCTCTGGAGCCTCCACCAATCATAAATTACCAGGGAAGTCCAGGACCAGAGCATTGTGTCCCTCCTGGAGAGGGTCATGTTGGGAGGTATGCATGCCTGTGTGTTTGGTGGCACAACCCCAAATGGGTTTTAACTGTCAATCACTCTGCGAGTAAAAATTTGCTGCTTGCGACTATGGTAATGGACTTTGACGCATGCACAGATACTTATCTCAATCAGGCCCATTGACATCATTATATTGGGTCAATTAAAGAGAAGGGACCAATGCAAATATGTGACAATATTCATCAATATCCCTGCTGTCATTTTGTAATTCTCACTGCCCTATGGACCATTAAAGTGTTTTTTTTTTGTATATATTTTTCAATAGTCTATATTTTATGTGCTTAATATATGTTGATTACATAACTCTTTCCGTATGACTTGCAAATGACTTACCTACTGGTCAAAGTAATCATACCGTATAGATTAAAGACAAACTCTCCCGAATTGGAATGTTTTACACCCAAGTTTACTTTAGGACAAATAACGTTGCCCTTACAGCACTGATGAGCAGAAGGCCCAGTCCCGCGCTGATGATACAGTGAAACAGTCTGTACTCTGTAGGTGGGAATTCTTAAGAATTACATACGTTTATAACTTCCAAACTTATACAACCTTGATTAGCTTACTTAACCTTAACTACAAATAAAGACACAGACACCATAGCTTGGCTAAAAAAGGTCACAGCTTTTATTTATAATTGAATCAATTAACCTAACCAGGGTGGCAAAGAGACGCTGCAGACTCAGTTCTAGCTTTTTAACTTACTCCAAAATACTCAGGGAACGCCTAAACCGTTCCCCCTTTCAGACGCACTTAAACCGTGAGGGTCTCACTTCCCTCCTGGGCCAATCCGAGGCGTTTCGTGCAAAAACGCCCGGGTCCCCCCGTGCGGAGCAGGACAAATCCGCCTTGTACATCGAGAGCAAGTGCTCCCACAGTTATCTTGCGTCCCATAAAACCACTGAGCTGCAGCGTACTCCCGCCAAAGCCAGGCCCTAATAGAGACTGGCCCGCCACCCAAAAGAACTAACCAAGAAACGAAAACAAATCCTGAACAAAAAGATTCATACCCAGTCCGTTCAAATGCACGCCATCATGACGGAAGAAACGTACAAGATCACCCTCAAAAAAGCCATGACGCACCACCAAGCCACCTATCGACACGACATGCTTAGACACTGCCACGTTCACCTTCCTCCGTGTTCTTTCCAATGCCCCAAACTTTCGCACTCCTCTCCACGTCAAGCGGGGTGTCATCTCTGACCACACCATCTGAATGGATGGCCATTTTGTACGAATCGAATCCACAATCTCACGCAGACTCACGATTAAACCCACGCCTGTCAGCTGACCAACATCATTGCCACCAACGTGAAGCACCAGCCATTCGGGCATTCCCCATTTTGCTACCGCAGAAACAATCAGTGCCAAAACACCGTCCACTCGCAAACCTCTCACTCCAATCCAACGCACTTTCCGACTACCAATTGGCAAGCCACTAGTCCGACCCGAGACATGTTTTTCCGCCCAAAAAATGTAGGAGTGGCCAACCAACCACACCTGCCCGTCTTCTTTTGTCAACACTGCAAAAGAAGAAACCCTAACATGAGAAACCACACCCAACCTGGATCAAAACGACACAACTTAGAACAAAACAGAGCAACTAACTAGCAGGGATGCCAAAAAAGGGGGAAACAGGAACCCGAGTGAAGAAGAAAAAACCAAAAACCTACCCGTGAACCAAATTGGGCCAGATCATGGCTAACGGGAGGAAAATTAAAAAATCCCCTCACACCCCCAATTGTTGAACGCTAACCGTTCAACGATTGGCAGGTAAACAACATTTTCGGGTTATCGCAGGATGCGCACCTACAACTTGTCGCAGCGAACATACTTCTTATAACACCCTGACTTCCAACGCCCCACCTTTTGAATATCCGAAGGAGATGCCCCTGCAAGCGCTGCACAAGTGGCTGCCCCTATTCGAAAGGAATGGGTGCCATAATCTGTATGATCTAAACCCAATTCTATTAAACTTCGCTTAAATAACGCAGTGAACTGAAACTTTGTGAGAGGCTTAGCATCCGCATGAACCAACCACTGAATCCCCCCAACTGGGCGCACTAACATGTATTGCGATGCTAAATGAACCGGGCAAATATTACAATCCTGCTGCTGCGCAAGCGTGACCCATTTACCCCTACCTGACTGATCCGTTTTAGAGAGACGGAGCTTACAAAGCACCGCCGCATCTCTAAAAACAATGTCCTTATACAACAACCCGGAGGACTCAGATAAACTATTAACTGCCACTAATTCGCTAACCCTGAAAGCTCCAAAAAACGCAGCAGAAAAAGCTAAACGAAAAAGAGCAGCCTCAAACGAATCAGAAGCTACCTTCTCCATAACCTTAAGCAATGCTGCCAAAAGCTGGGTGTCCACCGGCCGACGGGAATCGGCGTGAACAGGAGCTTGCCTAGCCCAACCTTTTAGAGCCTTAGCAAGAAGAAAAGACCTGGTTGGGTCAATCAAACCTTTTAGTTTGCAAAAAAAAGAGACTCCCGCAAGCGCCGACGCCACGTAGGCCCTGGACCTCCCCTGCTGATATCTCTCCCACACAAAGGATGACAGCAACTCCTTCGGAGACTTACCCTCCGAATCTTGGCGCGCGCAGTGACTGCTCCAATCCCGCCATGCGGCCGAGTATTTGCGGAGAGTTGATGGAGCGAGCGACTGCATCGCCAAAGCCTCTAAGCCGGCCTGATTATCTGCCACACAAACGGGGGGCATGTCAAACCAACAGCAGAAGCAGACGGTGCAAGCGCCCGAAAACGTTCAAATTGAAAACGAGACAATGCGTCTGCAATCTCGTTAACAACACCCGGTACATGATGAGCTCTAAAACGTATGTTGGCCTCTAAACAGCGCAAAATTAAATGACGAAGCAAACGCAAAACTAACGGAGAGGATGATCGCTGATTGTTAATAGCATGCACCACCCCCAAATTGTCGCACCAAAAAATTACATGCCGGTTACTCAGACGCGCTGACCAGAGTTCCACAGCAACGACAATTGGGAACAGTTCCAAGAGCAACAAATTACTAGTTAAGCCTTTGTCGCGCCAAACTAAAGGCCAAGCAGTAGCGCACCATTCCCCATTGAAAAAAGCCCCAAAACCAGATGATCCAGCCGCATCAGTATACAGTTGCAATGACCCATTTGCCACTGGAGGCGCTGGCCAAATACGTTCGCCATTGAACTGAACCAGAAACTTGGCCCAAACCCGAAGATCTTGCTTAATCTCTGACGACAAACGAATATGATGATGCGGCTGTCTCGACCCAGCAGTGGCCCTCTCCAATTTCCTACAGAAAACCTTGCCCATGGGAATTATGCGACAAGCAAAATTAAAGGAACCCAGCAGTGACTGAACTCCACGTAATCTTACCGTGTCCACTGCTAAACAACCCGCAATCTGTTCTAACAATCTAGCCACTTTGTCGCTTGGTAACCTACAACAACCCGCAACCGTGTCTATCTCAATTCCCAAGTACGACAGACAGGAAATGGGACCCTCCGTCTTATCTTGCGCAATGGGAACTCCTAAACTGCGAAACAGAGCTTGAGCGGAAAACAGGAGGTCTGCACAGACGTCGCTCTCCCCTGGACCTATGAAGAGAAAGTCATCTAAATAGTGTGCCACGCCCGCTTGTCCTGTGCCGGCATGAACACACCAGTGTAGAAAAGAGCTGAATTTCTCAAAATAGGCACAGGAAACCGCACAACCCATAGGCAAACATTTGTCAACAAAGTAACCTGACTCTAGTTTGAATCCCATAAACTGCATAGCGTCTGGGTGCAACGGCAATAAACGGAAGGCTGACTCAATGTCTAACTTAGCCAGCAGCGCGCCCTGCCCAAAACTGCGCACTAAACCTAAGACTTCATCAAAACTTTGATATTTCACTCTACAAAAACTATCAGGAATGGCGTCATTCACCGAACGCCCATCAGGATATGATAGGTGTTGGATCAAACGAAACTTCCCAGGGGCCTTCTTGGGTACCACACCTACCGGAGAGATACAAAGATCCTGCAACGGAGGAACAGGGAAAGGACCCTCCATCCTCCCCAGCAGCACCTCAGCCCTAACTTTCGCTTGCACAACTTCTGGGTAGTCCCTGGCCGAGTGCAAGTTACGGGGAGACCGGACCCATAAAGGACCCACTATTGGCAGAGAAAAACCGAACGAAAAACCTTCTAACAAAAAAGAAGCGTCCTCCTTATGAGGATATAGACCCAACCAGCGAGCTAGTGCAGCTAAACAAATAGGCGAATGAGCCTTAACCAGCTCCTTTTGACCCTTCACGATCCTGGGTGGCACTAGCAGACCCTCTACGGCAATCCTTGGCTGGATGTTCCCCCCCGCAGAGACGACAGGAGTGACGAAAACGACAGGACAACCCCCGTGTACACCGGGAGTCGTTGAAAGCAAAACACTTGCCCTTCATAACTCCCGTCGCCCCCGTCCTGCCACTAGCATAACCCTTGCGAGGATGCATCCCGTCCAAAGGGGGCCTACGCTGCTGCGACACCTCTAACCACACCTCTACGTCTTTTGCTCCGAACGGAATAATCTTGCTGCCATCATGCTTTCTTCTAAATTGCACGTCGTATTCCCGCCATGCCAAGGCCCGCGAACGGACAAACATGTCTAGCACTAAAAAAATATATCTCACTATGTTTACATGTTCATCCGCTCGCGTCTCCAAATAGCACGCCGCAAATACCAGCATGCCCTTCAACCAACTGGTGAAACTACAGAAAGCCTCCTCGCCCATACCCCCCGCCTTCTTAGCCTGACCAAAAGCCTTTTTCATATCTTCGGTAAGCGTAAAGAAGTCGACAAATTTACCTTTACAAATTCTCCCCCTCACACTCTTTCGCAGGCTGCGAAGAACGGCGGTGTTCGCACAATGCACTGAATCAGCCCCTGCCGCCACTGTAGCTAGCTCCACACTAACGCCCTGTGCAGCTGTACTCACTGACTTCTTGGCTAAACGCCTGGCAACCATTTTGGCTATTTTACGCGGGCGCGCAGGGGAACCAGAAGAATGAGAAGAAGAGGAGGAGTCAGACATAGACGAACAAGAAGACTCATGCTCACCAGCACCAGATGGACCCGGAACAGCTCCCTCGACTTGCTCATTCGTCGTGGCCGAAGACTCGCCTGTCGTCCCTTTCTCCGCGCACACCGGATCAGCTGCTGCAACAGTGATTGGTTCGCTTGACGGAGCCTCGATCGCCCTCCTATTATCTGCAACCGGGGTAGACTGGTGAACAACAGGACTGGAAGTCACTACCATCTGCGCGGGGGGGGGTGGGAATGCCGGGCGTAGGCGGAAGGGGTGCAGGCGCGGCTAACAGACGAGCCGGAGGCACCAGCGTGAAGTCGGGCATCGCGGACAAACTGGTGGAGGTTTGACTGTACATGACAGGAGATGCGGAAGGTAGCATCGGCATGGGAGCCGATGATGCGCTTTGCTGCGAAATTGGCAAATAAGGGAAATAAAGCTGCGGATGAAAACCTGAGAAAGGGTAAGGTCCAAAAGTGGCCCCAGAGTAGTTGGGATAAAAAGGCGGAGAGGACACAACTGAGGTGGAGGGATAAATGGGGGGGGGCGCCCCGGAGCTCCATGAAGCCTGACCCCAGGATGAGCCGACTGACAAGGGGGGCGCATTATAAATGGGAGGTGGGGCACTGTTGGCGGGGAACCATGGATTCTGATAGGTGGAAGGGACAGCTTGCCTAGGCCAAAATTGGGCAGGTTGACTAAGCATGGGGCTGATAGACCATGGGGTGCTACTCAAAATGGCCGCCGGGGTTAAGATGGCCGCCGGGCCCGACGTGCAGACCAGGCCTGCGGGACCCCCCGCTCCCCGGGGACCAAAACCTAATGACCCCACGTGACCCGCGACGCTAACCGCCGGCGGGCCCAATGCAGAGTAACCAGCGGGAGGCGCGAGCACTTGCGCCCCCGCCGGTGCAGCGTAAGCGGCAGCCGACGTGTGGCTGATGGGCGCCGGCAAGGAGCGTCCAGCGGACGCTCCCGACGGCGGGCCCGATGCAGAGTGACCAGCGGGAGGCGCGAGCACTCGCGCCCCCGCCGGTGCAGCGTAAGCGGCAGCCGCCGCGTGGCTGGTGGGCGCCGGCAAGGAGCGTCCATCGGACGCTCCCGTCGGCGGACCCGAAGCAGAGTAACCAGCGGGAGGCGCGAGCACTCGCGCCCCCGCTGGCGCAGCGGAAGTGCCAGCCGCTGCGCGACTGCTGTGGGACGGCGAGGAGCGTCCATCGGACGCTCCCGCCGGAGCCGCGTGGGGAGTGAGTCGGCCCGGGGAGGTTGCCGAGTGCACAACCTCCGCCGGGGTAGTAGGACCCGCATGATGCGCTGGTGCAGCCGCACCAGCGTGCACGGGAGGAGGGGGAGCCGATGGGAAGGACGGCAGTATCAGAGGTGAGGTGGGGGGGGAAGGAGGACGTGGGGACAGCACAGGTGGGGAAAGGGGGGGGGCGCGGACGCGCAGGGGGCAAGCTGAGGGGGCTAGCATAATCAGCTAGCTGACGGGGTGGGGGAGCAGAGCGACGTGGGCGAGGCATGATCAAACTAAGCTGCTTGGGCTATGGCACAGGGGCACTGGTACTTAGCTTTCAAAATTTCTTTCAAAGAGGCTGATCCCAAGGACCACAGGCTCCTATATAGTCCCCTATAACCACTCCCCCAAACTATATGACTGGCCCTTGGAAGCAGCTGATCACACCCAAACTAATACTCAATTTACCCAGCAACAAGGCTGTCATTCAAAACACACTGTCAGTAAAAACTAATAATCTTAACACTCCTCAATCCTATTCATATTTCGTCATTCACTCTCAGCATTAACAATCTGAAAAGCCATGGACTAAAAGCTCTGCCATGTTAATGACATTCCCAGAAGTTTACTCTCTTGACTTTAAGTGGCTTCATACTCTCCCAATGATATTTATTCCCATTAACATTCCATGTAGTCTGCCATCATGCTCCAGAAACTGAAGGCATTATATTGTATGGAGTATGCTATAATTACATTCCTGGCATATAATAACAATTTCTAAATTACACGTCAAATGAATGTGACACAGAACTATGTAAATTATAATGGTTTCAATTAAAATTGATGTTGGAAGTGTAATGAGTTTATGAACTTTGCCTGAGTCATTATAAGCTGAGGGAGTTTTTAATTACAGTTAATTAATCTGTTGGTCAGCAATCCATTTAGCAACATACAGTGCTGATCAATTTGGGGAGCGAGGGGAAGTAATATAATTGCAAATTCATGCAACTCCAGTGAACTTAACCAGACCAACCTTTAGATAAGATCCCATTTACAGATCTGAGTAAATTGTTTCATTTATTCATATAGTACCATGTAGTAAGGGCTTTATTCAGGTTGGATCGCACGGCTGCATTCACACGCACCTGCTAGCTGCAGAAATATGCTAATGAATGCAAGCACACGGCGACCGCAGCTCTATACCAAGATGCCCATCACTATATAGAGCTGCCCACTTCCCATGACATGCATCCGCAAGTCAGCAAAAACATTGGGAACATCGAGTAACATCGGAACCACTCGCACAGTTGTGGTAGACCTGACCCTGATTCAGACTGCTAAACTTCCTGTCGCCATCTAGACCTCTGCCAGCATATTCATGCCCCTTTAACGGCGTTCAAACGTACAGACATGCCTGCATTTCGGCGACCACCCCACCTCTCCACCCCCAAATGGTCACTTTCTGTCAATCTCTATGAGATGGGACTGCGTGCTCGCTGCAATTGCTTTCCGATTGCAGTGGCCGGTACGCGCACTGCGATGCATAACGCAAGCATTGACCAGGTGCGTGCCAACGCAGCCTTGCGATACGTGCTGAATCAGGCCCTGAGAGTCCAATGGAGGACTCTGACACAAGTCACCCACCATTTCCCTCGCATTGCATGCACAGAACTTTATGTGTATTTTCATCCATGTGCAGAGGTACAGACACCGATGTGACTGCACTGTAAGTATACGTACTGTACACTCGGTCTGATGGCTTTCATCATTATTTCAAGTCCATGCACTTGTACCAGCTCTATCCTTGGTGTAAGAGATGTATCTAAAAACCAAACATATTAATGCATACACTGAAGGCTGCACAGCCGGCAGTTGCATTGACTTGTCCTTGACACGTCCTCAATCAACTTAACCTATGAGTTAAGGCCCCACTCCAACCCAATTACGCTGTTTCATCCGCAAAGTGCAGGAGAAGCGGCTGAGTTGCTTACAACTCAGCATCGACCATAGATGCATAAGATCGGATCTGGAGCATGCACAGTAAGAAGAACCTAAGACACATCTGCAAAACTGACTTACATTCAAGCCTTCATCGGCCTCATAGCATCTAGGGACCAGACCTTATCAATTGTTAAAAATTTATAAGCCTGTATTGTTATTTGATGTGCATCAGAACTACAGCCCTGTGGCAGTCTTGTACCATTCTGTCCATACTGCTGAAGTTATACTTCTCCATTCTCTCCTACATTATAGTTCATACAACATATCATGGCAGATGGGCTCAATCTGTCCACTTCTTATCAATCCAACACATTGGCCAGCAAAATGTGAGCTGCTTCTGATGTGACTATAATTAGGGTTTTGTCCTGATCTTTTCCCTTGCCATACGCCATTGTCTGTGGAGTGTATCTACTTTCATACTATCAGTGCCCACACAGTGATAATTTCACATATTTTGCTTCATGTGTTGAGTCACAGATTTGATTGGGAAGGTTTTACAATTATGGTCGGCTAATATTCATATCGCTGTGACTGTGTGACTGCACAATCAAATGACCAAGGGGTGTGTAATGGAATTGAGCAGATGAATATTCCCATGGAATAGTTTGATTGCTGATGGCTTGTCAATTATGGTGGGTGTCCTGGATCAGAGCAGTGCGGTGGGTAACATGAGATGTGGTGGCAAGGATGGTTGTCACCTCTACTTGTCACACAGCTAGGCATAGGCCCATGAGGCCGCCTGGGCTTCTTCGGGCCTTCGACAGAACCTTGTGTTGCCTCCACTATGTAGTGACAACTGATTCACTATCAGAAATCTAATTATTATTTATCTGCACTTTTTAGCTGGTATAGAAATTGCTAATCATATACTCAGGATCCAAGGGAAGATACATTTCCCTCTTTATCAGCCTCAGTTCAATTCTGTTCTTTTTCAGAACTAAATATCCGTATTTATATGATTTATTCGCCTCTACTGTATTCCCATTTGTAGTCAAATCAAATGTCAGGTCTTGTTATTGGAATATTGATTTCACTGTTTGCTTTCGTCTTCCAAAACCACTGTACAAATAGGTAACATGGAAGCAAATAATATTAATATTTCAATAAAATATAAGAATCTTAAAAACCGCATTCCCCTGATGTACTTGCCATTCTCTGCACGTCGGTTCTGATGTCAGTTGAAAGCAATAAATATATCATATGTGGATACCTTTGTTGCTTAATGTGAGGGCTCATTTCTAGCAGTTAAACTCAAACACATAATAATCTGATAGACAGATAGTGATATTAGTCATTATTAACTAAACATCTTTATATATACACTACATAGCATGAAGTATTGCACATTGTTGAAGATACATTCTAGCACCTGCAGTTGTCTATGTCAAAACTTTTCCCCAGTAATTCCTCTAGTATGTTCCCTAGTAGTCATACTTTTTCAAGTTAACCACTTAACTGGCTAATACTGTATTTTTTCCAAAAATGTCCCCCAAATTGTTGTTTTTTTAGTTATCAACTTATTTAAATAATAGCTAATTAAACATGATTCATTATGACAGTGTTCTCCCCAGAATTTCCAAAAAGCCAGGCAGCACTGTGAGGCAGCTGGGGAAAGGAGGGGGACACCACACACCCTCATCCCCTCCCACCGGCTTCCCACCCACTGCCAGGCAGGCTCCAGGAAGGAGAAGGGATGGCTGCGAGTCCGCAATGCCTGCGGTGGCGGCACCATGAGGAAGCTAGGGAAAAGAGGGGGGCACTGGGCCCCCTCATATCCTCCCACGTGGCATCCCTCCCACTGCCAGGCAGCCTCTGGGCAGGAAAGGAGGCGGATGCAAGTTCCCAATGCCTGCAGCATGCCTGTTGTGCAGGGTGGGCCACACTCTTTGAGTACCTCTGCTGCCCACGATGCCCTCGCCAGTGCACTGTGGGAGCAGATCAGTATTAGAAATATGCCGGGCAGAGCGCCCATAAAAAAGGTCCTAGGGAGAACACGAATTATAATTATATTAACAAACTAGCTTGTATACCCAGTGTTGCCTGGGTTGAAGACTGGACCCTGAAGTACACCTGCAGCCTGTATTTGTTTACATGGTCCTCGCCTATAACCCCATTCCATTGTTCCTGAACAGGACCCCACTGTTTGCTTACATGCTTGCATACAGCCATGGTTAAAAGTTTTGAGAATGGCACAAGTATTGGTTTTCACAAAGTTTGCTGCGTCAGTGTTTTTAGACCTTTTTGTCAGATGTTACTATGGTATACTGAAGTAAAATTACAAGCATTTCATAAGTGTCCAAGGCTTTTATTGACAATTACATTAAGTTTATGCAAAGACTCAATATTTGCAGTGTTGACCCTTCTTTTTCAAGACCTCTGCAATTCGCCCTGGCATGCTGTCAATCAACTTCTGGGCCACATACTTACTGATGGCCACCCATTCTTGCCTAATCAATGCTTGGAGTTTGTCAGAATTTGTGGGTTTTTGTTTGTCCACCCGCCTCTTGAGGATTAACCATAAAAGTTCTCAATGGGATTAATGTCTGGGAAGTTTCCTGGCCATGGACCCAAAATTTTGATGTTTTGTTCCCAGTGTCACTTAGTTATCACTTTTACCTTATTGCAAGGTGCTCTATCATGCTGGAAAAGGCATTGTTCATCACCAAACTGTTCTTGAATGGTTGGGAGAAGTTGCTCTTGGAGGATGTTTTGGTACCATTCTTTATTCATGGTGTTCTTAAACAAAATTGTGAGTGAGCCCACTCCCTTGGCTGAAAAGCAATCCCACACATGAATGGTCTCAGGATGCTTTACTGTTGGCATAACTGATGGTAGCCGGACAAGTGTTTTTTCTGATTCCCCAAATAATCTGAAAGGGGATTCATCAGAGAAAATAATTTAATCCTAGTCCTCAGTAGTCCAATCCCTGTACCTTTTGCAGAATATCAGTCTGTCCCTGATGTTTTTCCTGGAGAGAAGTGGCTTCTTTGCTGCCCTTCTTGACACCAGGCCATCCTCCAAAAGTCTTTGCCTCATTGTGCGTGGAGATGCACTCACACCTGCCTGCTGCCATTCCAGAGCAAGCTCTGCACTGGTGGTGCCCTGAACCTACATTGCTGGATGTTCTTGGGTGCCCTGAAACCTTCCTCACAACTATTGAACCTCTCTCCTTGAAGTTCTTGATAATTCGATAAATGGTTGATTTAGGTGCAATCTTACTAGCAGCAATATCCTTGCCTGTGAAGCCCTTTTTGTGCAAAGCAATGATTACTGCACATTGGTAATCAGAGTAAGAACAATGATTTCAAACTCCACCCTCATTTTAAAGCTTCCGGTCTGGTATTCTAATTCAATCAGCATGACAGAGTGATCTCCAGCCTTGTCCTTGTCAACACTCTCACCTGTGTTAACGAGAGAATCCCTGACATGATGTCAGATGGGCTTTTGTGGCAGGGCTGAAATTCAGTTGAAATGTTGTTTTTGGGATTAAGGCCCTCATTCAGAGCCACTCGCTAGCGGCAGTACGCTCGTTCCGAGCGATGTTCGCACATCTGCGCATGCGTACGGTTTTTAGTACGCATGCGCGAACCAGTCAGTGTGGCCGAAAATCGTTTGTACGCTATATAGAGAGTGCCTGCTTTTTTGAGTGACAGAATGAGGCGTATGTGGGTGGTAACAGGGGAAGGTGCTTGAAAACGGGGGAGTGGAATTCGAACGCAGGCGTGCTTAAAGGTCAAAACGGGCGTTTTAAGGGAGTGCATAATTAATACAGCAGCGTCATTGACCACGTCACTTGGTTTTTTTTAATTCAGAACTGCTCGCAAAATAGCGGTTGAAATCACCAACCACAAGAATAGCGAGCAGTTCATACGCTGTACGATGTACTCAATTAATCTAATAAATAGCGGACATGACGTATGGTGCGTGTGGCCCGGGGGCGTTTTTATCAAATAAACGAGCGTATGTTTTGCTCGCTCGTTCAGACTTAGAGGTGTGAACAGACAGCAATTTGCGAACGGATCATTTGAATAGCCACCCCTTGTTTTTGAACGAACGACCGCAAATAACGAACGGCTCTGAATCAGGCCCTAAGTTCATTGTCATGGTAAAGAGGGACTTTGCAATTAATTGCAATTCATCTGATCACTCTTCATGACATTCTGGATTATATGCAAATTGCCATCATAAAAACTGAAGCAGCAGACTTTGTGAAAACCAATATTTGTGTCATTCTAAAAACTTTTGGCCATGGGTGTACAGTGGTATAACTACTGTGGGTGCAAGGGGTGCGGCCGCTATGGTGCCGAGCTGCCTCTGTGGCGCTGCACCCAGTCACGCACATGTGGGCCAGTCCAGTCAGGGCTGTCGAGCAGGGCCTGGGTGTCAGCAATGATGATTTTTTTGCTGGCCCACCAACTGAATACACATTGGCAGGCACTCATGGAGAGACAGTGCTGCCTGTGGCAATCAGAGCTCATGGACTAGCAGCCATAGACTGATTAGCAGTGTTGGCTCCTGATTGGCTTGCAACCGGCGCCAGATTCAAAATGCACTGGTGCTGTCTGACCATGTCTGCCGCTGCCTGCCTGTACACCAACTATAATTTGCTGGCAGCCTGGCCCCAAATCAACACCTGGTGGCTGCTAATGGCACACAAGGGGAGGCAAGAGGCTGCTAGAGGGACATAAGGAGGTGATTTGCTGGGCGGGGGGCATAATATGTAAGGGGCACTACTATTGTGTGGAATAATGTGTTATATGGGCACTACTACTATGTGGCATAATCTGTAAAGGGCATTACTGAGTGGTATAATGTGTAAGGGGCATTACTGTGTGGCATTATGTAAAAGGGGCACTACTACTGCATGGCATAATCAATAAAAGGCCACTATTCTGTGGCATAACCTGATTGGGTTCTGTGTGAGGGCAAATGTATGTAGGGGTTTGTTTGTTTTTTTTAACTCTGGAGAGGCCCTTTTAAGATATTACTGTGTGCCCCACAAAGTTCTAGTTAGACCCTTGCATCCAAAAACACAGATGATCTAGATTTAATATGAATTTGCATGAGTCATCAAGTTTGCTCACACTGAGATTAAAAGGCTAAATTTGTAGCTTTGTCACAGGTTTTTAGCAGACTGCCAATTCCTACTGGAGCCAGCCCTAGAGCCTGTGTAATTTAAGTGTCCCCAGTTTTAGCGATTGTGTGACAGTGAGTGGCTCTGACAAAGTTCAAACCTTGGCAAAAACCTAATCCTGGTCAAACTACACCACCATACCAAATTTGGTGGAGTTGATGAGGATGTCGATGATGAGTATGTTTTTTGTGTAAATTAGGCACCAGTCGATGAAACAGTTGTTGCCCATGATAAGGAAAAGCCCATTGTCATGCTTGGGCACAAGTCAAAAAAACTTGGTTGTGTTGACTCATCTGCATCACCAGTGGGTTTTTTTGGGAAAGTTTAGTTTTTCTCGGCAGATGCACTTGCTGGAGAAATTAAAGGAGAAACCACCGCTGCATCATGTGCCACTTGAGCTGACAATTTGCTAACCAACAGCTTTTTGCATCTCTTCAGATCTGTGTCCATTGGGAAGAAAGACACAACGTCTTTAACTCTTCTGGGATGAAAATCCATTCCAAGCAGCAACAGGCATAACGTTCAAAGCTTCCCAAAAAAGATACAACATAAGACTTAAACCTTAAATCTTAAATTTGCTCTGATCGGCTTGTCCACATATGTTTGGTTAAGTGGACAGTGGGTACAACTGCATTTTGGAGGCCTCTAATTAAGTTTTTTTAAATGTTCCTGTACAGGTTAGGAAATGCTTTCCTAGTGAAGTGGAATCTTTGCAAAGGATTGTTTAACAGTCAATTGTTTTTTGAAAGCACTACTAGTAGTCTTCCTGGTCCCCTTCTGGGATGAAAATCCACTCCCAGCAGCAGCAGGCATAGCACTCAAGGATAATCTGTGGCATGGACTGATGTGAATGAGTAAAATATTTTTGTAAAAGCCTCCCATCCTCCTTCTTAAATTTGCTTCTGAATCAATAAATGAAATAAATTTACTACCAATCAACCCGTCCTGTCCCTGCCTTCAACTACATACATACTCCAACTCCATCAGGCCTCTTGAATAATAAAAACATTTATTTCCTGATGTGCCATGTTGGAAGTTGAACTGCCACATGTTTGTGCCGCCCACTGCTGCCGCTTAGCTTAATCAGCCAGCTAGATTGGTGCAAATTTTGGGCCTAAACCGGATGAAAACAATATTGTGAGGTGGTCAAAATTGACTGGAAATGAGTAGAAATTAATATTATTTAGGTTAATAATACTGTAGGAACTAAAAAAAAAAAAAAACTATGTGATTTTAGTAGATTTGATCAATTTAAAAAAAATAATACAGGTCCAAAACCAAAATCAAAACCAAATCACGCAAGGGGCGGTTTTGGCAAATCCAGATCCTAAACTCAAGGACATACAGATCCAAAACCAAAACACGGGGGTAGGCGCACATCTCTACTTTACACACATAAACCAAGAAAGTTTAATGTAAGTGTTTTCTCTTGAGAGAAAGTCTGGTTGGTGATTCCAATCCTGTTTTTGTGGAAAATGCTGTCTAAAGAAACATTTACATGCTCGAACCAAAAGATCCGTAATGTGAGTGTTGTCACTTAGGGGAACACAGAGTGATGCCTTTCTGTTCATGGTGGAAGGTTTCCTTTGGCGCCTATGCGATTATCCCACAATGGACAAATGACACATACTGACTTGGAATGAAATTCAACTTTATCTGTTGTATCCAACTTTGTCTCTCTGCAAATTGCACCATTACTATATTTAGTGCTTTTTATAATATACCTCTTTATGTTTTCTCAAACAGAAATATCATATCAGCACAATAGCTGTTTATTGCCTTTGACCAGGACCGGAATGACCATCTGGCAAATGCCAGAAGGGCCGATGGCTTGAGAGGCCACTCCGGCCCGAAAGCCTAGTCGAGCAGCTCCGCCTCCCAGCTCTCTGCTCAGCCGGTTTCATGCAGGGAGACAGGGTCATGCCGCGAGGTCACATCCCTGTGATTTACGGTAACCCCTGGAGATGTGACCAAACCCCCGGAGGCATTGGCTCACCCCTTTCCGAGCGCACGCCATAGACACATTGGGCCAAATGTAATAGGTAGTCTGTTTTAGTAACAGTACAAACTCGCAAATTCAATAGCCTGCAAACTTTTCAGCTCGAGGCTACTGCATTTGAGAGTTTAGGACTATGTAAACTGACACCTTTTTAATGCGAGTAGCATTAAAAGGTGCGAGTTTTAGAGAAGCCATCACAGATCAGTGAGATCTGTGATGGCTTCTGTGTGTGTGTGTGTAAAAAAAAAAAAAAAAGTGCACCCCTCCCCAAAAGCATAACCAGCCCCGGGCTTTATAAAGCCTTTTCTGGTTCTAAAAATACAGGGGCCAAAATGCGTAGGGGGCCCCTGTATAGTAAGAACCAGCACAGGGCTTTGTTGAGCTGGTCCTGGTTCTGGAAAATCAGGGGACAAAACGAGTAGGGGTCCCCTGAAAATTCCAGAACCAGCACCGAACTCTTCTAGCGGGGGGATAATGCCACAGCCAGGGAAAACCTTTCACCGGTTTCCCCGGCCAAAGCATTATCTCTGACCGCTAGTCAGTCCAGGCCGGGGATCCATGGGGAGTTGGGTACCCCCCCAATAAAGGACCAGAACAGGCTTTATAAAGCCCGGGGCTGGTTATGCTTTTGGGGAGGGGGTGCACGTCATTTTTTTTTAATTTAAAAACATTTTACATAAGTACACACAGAAACATGTACATATCTCATGGATATGTGCATGTTTTTGTGTTAATCTGACCTGCTCAGGATGTACTCGCTAGCCTGAAGCAGGTCTATTATTTGGGGACTTTTGGTAATCTTTTTTTTGCGAGTCTGAAACAGACACTCTATTACATTGGGCGAGTTGATTGTTTTCAATGTGAAAACATCTGGATGCGAGTTTGAGAATGGAGAGTTTTACTAACTCTGAAAAATGCGAGTTTTAGTGAACAGACACCCTATTACATTGGAGAGTTGTGAAAAATTGCGAGTTTAGCACCAAACTCGCAATTTACCAAAACAGACACCCTATTACATTTGGACCCTAGGGTTACCAGGGCCGTTCTGTAGCCCCAGTCCGTCCCTGCCTTTGATACTACACAGTTAATAATTCATGTTTCATACAGATATATATTTCTGAACATCATTATTTATTTTTACCTTGCGCTATGGCTTGTTGTGTGGATTGTATTATATGTAGGCTTTAAGTAAACATATATTTTCATTTGTCATAAATCATCACATTATTTCATATATATACACATCACATTATTGTGAAATCGAAGTGTTAAAAATAAATACATTTAATTTTGAAAAATAGATTCATTATTAAGGTGTGCTGGAATTCATCCCAAGCATACAAAGCCCAATTACAGTGCATGCTTAAGCTATTTACATGTATAATAAACCACATTCATCATTGCAAATCCTCTGGTCACAGAAATATAACAATTTTAGAGCATATAATGATTTTGTTTAATGTGTTATGAACATGTCATCTAAAATAGAATTTAAAGAATGGGCATTGCTAAACAGTATATATTTTTGTCTTTCAATTATTTTAAACAATAGCACAGTCCAATGGGTTATATTTCTATACTGATAGGATAGACTGGAGGAATACAATTTCACAGCATTATAAAGTGCCATGCTGACATGTAATACACACCAGCCAACTTGAAGGAATCGGTATGATATCCCATGGCCGGGAGTTCGAATCCCAGCAGCGGCAGCCCGACAAACCAGCAGAGCCCGGTAGCGGAACCCTGACAGCGCTGGAAATCTCGATCGTTCTAAGGTAAGTATCTACTAACCTAACCCCCCTATCCCTGACCCTCCTTAGGGGTGTCTAACCCTAAAATCCCCCCCTGTGCCTAACCCTAACCCCCCTTCCCCACTGCCTAAACCTAAGTCCACCGGGGGGGTGCCTAACCCTAAGTCTCCCGCAGGGGTGCCTAACCCAAACCCTGCCACCCCCTAGCCTAACCCTCCCAGGGGGTGTCTAACCCTAATTCCCCCCGGGTGCCCTAAACGTAACCCTCCCACCCCCCCGCGGCTGTCTGCTCGCGGTGCCCGGCATCCCTTCGATCGGGATGCCGGGCGCCTGTCTCCCATTGTCGGGGAAATGACAGACGTCTAGATATAGACGCCCAGCATTTCACCCTCACTGGGATATGACAGTCGGCATACCGGCAGCCGGCTTCCCGATTGTATACCAACTTGAATAGGCATGCCCAAAGTCAAAGACATTTTTGCTCAGCTTCTCAATGTCACAAGCCAGACCAATTCTGCTGCATTGGCACTGCAGGTATTCTCACAGTATGCTCCTAAGGCCGCTCCAATTATATATAACACTTGACAATGGCATGACCTACGAAAGATATGCACAGTAGGGAGTGAAGACCCCCTCCCCCCACTAACGGCTCAC
The DNA here is from genome assembly GCA_031769625.1 of Taudactylus pleione. NCBI lineage: Eukaryota > Metazoa > Chordata > Amphibia > Anura > Myobatrachidae > Taudactylus > Taudactylus pleione. Next base: position 10,497,592 of record JAUIMM010000710.1, read on the forward strand.
ACTGTGGGGAAGCACTGATCAATTTTTATAACTTAAACAAAAAAAAGATTTAGGGGCCTATTCATCATTAGGGTTTGGCCACAACTCCAGCCAGGGCTCTGTACTTTCGGCAGGGACTCCCACTTTGCAAGTTGGCCCCACGAGAGGACCCCAGACTGCAATGCGGACTTCGGGGGGACAGGAACAGACCAGAGGTGCTGAGTGTGAACGCCCAGAACTGGCTGGGGGATTCACTAGAGCACCAGGGACACCATCTGGACTGGGAATCCAGTCCAGATGGTGTCCCGGCATGGGAGGTCAGCCATGGGAAGTCAGCCATTCCCTTTCATCGGTCCCTCCCCCAGCTCTAGATGCCATTCCACCGCGGTCTCGCCGCTCAGTGCTGCTCTCCTCCTCAGACCCCGCCCCCTCAGAGATTTCCGGTGGCCATTTTCTCTAATGCACAGCCACAGCTCTCTGGGAAATGCTGGGTCCGGTCACCTTACATACCTCTCCCAGGAGTCAGGTTATGTAACGCTATAGCCTACCAGCCACTGGGTCTTTGTACCACTGGGTCTGTGTAGTTGAATGTAGTGCCCTTTGCAGCCATATTATGTCTGCATTGTATGTGACTTATGCTAGCGCTGTCTGTCTGTTTTCCATATACTGTCAGCTTATATCTTTCCCTGTTTTTCTCTTATAGCCCTAATATACTGGTGTATAAAGGTCAAAAACTACTGCACTTCACATTTACTTGTATTTGTGAAGGTTGTCACATACTGTGCAGTTGCACTCCACTCAGGGCCATATCTGAGCTGTGATCTCCTACAGCTTATCTAAACCATAGGTAGAATCACTATAGTGCATGCCCACTTATGCTTGGTGATTATTGTCACATACTTGGTGGTTGCATATTGCTCCGTGCCATACTGTGTGCTATACTACTCTGCAGCTATGTCTAGCAAGGGCAAGAGTAGCAAGCAAGCGGCTGCACCTATACTGCTATCATGCAGAGCCTGTATAGCTGGTTTATCTGAGGAGGATTTAATTCAGGATGGATTTTGTGCAAAGTGTTATACTTCATCAGGCCTGTCATTCCCTCCAGTCCCTGCCCAAGAGCCCCCCTGGGCCTCCTTGTGGCAGGTGCTGACTAATATTGCGGACCACCTTGCAGTCCCTGCAGTAATTCCCCCTATGGGATTGCCACAACAGGTACAAGCAATACAGGTACCTCCTATGCACCCTCCGTGGGTAGATGTGTTCTCTTCTTTGGTACAGAGTCTGGCGGCTCTCTCTACAGCCTTTCAAAATATGTTGCAAGGTGAGAAGCCCCTACCTAGTAAAACAACTAAGCGTCCTGTGTTATCTTCACAGTCTACGCAACTCTCAAATTCTGAGGTGTCATCTGAGGAGGCAGAGGATGCTGATCTTTCTAATACTGAGTCTCCCTCAGGGGAGGAAGAACTCCAGTCTAGAATCAATATACCAGCTTTAGTGCGAGCGGTCAAATCTGTCCTCCAGATAACAGATGATGAGCTCGCCCCCAAACCAAAACACCACAAGAAGTGGTCTCTCAGAGATATGCCATCTCTTTTCTAAGAAGGCCACCCCAACAATTCTTTTGCGCAGGCCCTCCTTCGGATCTAAACAAGGCCCTGTTCCTCCAAACATTCAGTCCTTGCTGCAAGCGAGGGTAATAGTTCCAGTTCCGCTGTCACAGTAAAGAAAAGGCTATTACTCTACCCTGTTTCTGATTCAGAAACGAAACGGGTCTTATCGCCCTATACTCAATCTAGAATCTCTGAACAAGTTCATCAGGGTGCCCAGGTTTCATATAGAAACCCTCCGCTCTATTGTCCTAGCTATGGAGCCTGGGTACTATTTGGTATCTCTGGACATTCAGGACGCTAACCACATGTACCTTGAAAAAGATGTCCTTGAGACATTGAAACGCGTAGGTGCTGTATCTGCTTCACTGCCTCCCATGGACACGTCTATCCTTGCAAGTAACCTGTATTTGGAGGACTACATGTTTTCCGGACGGCAAATTGGGTCATGAGTGTGACACTGATCCTTTACCGGCTCCCAAATTAGAACCGAGACTGAGACACTGGGTGAGCTCTACATAGCAATTCTTTTACTAACTGCAGAGCACTACACCGGTACAAGACTGATTTCCCACCTGTGGTCATTCACAAGGAATCATCTGGAGCTGTAACGAACTCAGAGCACAACTCCTATCACCGCTGACATACGCGGCATCAGGAACACTTCCACGCCGGTCACTGGCGCGAGACGTTCCCCGCTGGTTGGGTTGAGCGTGTTCACAATTGGACTAGAAACCTCACATATCATAACAGACCTAAAGCTCCTCACAACTACAAGGTACAGTAGGAGCCTTCAGGTAACTCTATTTTTGCAAGGATTCATTCTATCATTATATGGGCGTGCATGCCCTTCTGAAATTTAGTGGCTTTGTTACAAGACTATTCACACTTTCCTGGAGGAAAGAAAGTAACAATATTGAGCCACATGTAGGGATTACGCAGTGTTGCTCTATGTCTTTATTATTCATTTATTCAAACAAGATTATTATTGATTTTTATTTGAGTTTATTCACTGTCCGTGTGACATCATTGATAATTTCTGTTTTATTGTTTTAGAATAAATAAAGGTTATATACCTTGATCTGAGTGCAATAAGTGATACCTCCATACTCTGTGGCTGAGCTTTATATATACACATGGTGTTGACATTCTGACCGGATACCCTTGGGAGAAGATTAGTTTGGAGCAAGTATTTTAATTGTAATTAATAAAGATATATCATTTTTTTAACTGCAACATTCAACAATCTTTTTATTATTTTACTCTTGACACGTTTTATTTGGGCAAGCGACCCTTTACAGAATCATGTGACATAACAGTGATATAATTATTGTCAATAAGCTGATATTTATTAATATTTAATTTCCTTTACAGATAACTATTTTCTTACTATGTAATCATTGGGATATCCCAATACAATATTATTTTATTTGTTTGATATGAATATTCTGTTTTTTTCACCAATTATAAACCACTTGGATTTATGGAAGCATTTTATTTTTAATATGAGTTTGTGCATTTATTTTATTCAGGCAGCGTTCTCCCCTTTCTAGGACGTTTTGTCTTAATGATTTTTGTTGTCCTTCAGATGCACTGTGGCTTCCCTTCTAAATGCAGTTTCTGTCCATATGATCAATTTTTGTGGGATTTACTCGTCTACTGTATCTGAATATATATTTTTGTACATATTTTCTGGACTACAGCATTTTTAATGTTAACATTATTTTCTATTAGCACCTAATTATGTTTACATTTATTTTCTAAAGATAAATAAAAATAAACATTCAGAAATGTAGATGTTTCCTTACATTTTTTTTTTAACAAGGATATAAACAATATGGGTTCCCACATGTCATAACAAAAACATGCCTTGGCCTATTGCCTCTTTTAGCCCTCCCTGGCTGTGGAGACGGGGTATTGAAAAGGTCACATATCCAATGAGTGACCTTTATCACCTCAGTAAACACAGTATAATGTCTAGGACCCCCACCCATTATAATGTATTATAAACAAATAAATAATAAACAATTACACAGGTCTGCGATGAAAAAGCTTTTTTAACAAATTTATGTGATACTTATAGATTTTTGGCTTCTGAACACGAAAATGACTCCCAATTTTGCATATCACATCACGTTTTTCTGCAAAACGAGTATTTATGAATGTCATTATTTTCATATTCTTTAAAGTAATAAATGTATTCTGCCTACATTTATTATAAAACATTGTCTTACAGCTGTGTCCGCACCCTCCACTTCCTTACAGGGACCGACACAAAAGCATCCTTTATCGACTATTCTCCAGTTAGTCTAAGAAAGAATTCCCCGCTACGGAGGATACTGATGAACGGGAACTGCAGGAATCATTACAAGACTATACAGAGTCCACCTCTCCCAGGGTGGAATCTCTAATTTTGGCGGCCAGGAAAATCCTTAACTTACCTGAGGATGTAATTCCTGCATCCCAGGAGTGTGAAAGAGCTCGGCGGTTTTTCCATTCTCACTGCAGCTTCAACAGCAGCTCTCAGTGGCCTGGAACAACCGGATAAACTGTTCCAAATTCCGCGCCAGTTTCTGTCTAGCTACCCTTTTCCATCATCCATGATGGAGAAGTGGGAAACTCCCCCGTCCAGTAGATGCATCCGTCTCCCGTCTCTCTAAGAAGCACTCCCAGTAGCTAGAAGATCCTTCGGATTGTAAATTGGAGACAACGCAAAGATCTATTTATACTGCAGCAGGTGCTCAACTTAGGCCCACCCTTGTTACTACTTGGGTTAACAAAACGGTGGTTTGCTGGGCTGACCAGTTGATTACAGGTACGCCTACTAGCAGAACATATCCGTGAGTCTGCAGTTTACCTGGGAGAAGCGTCAAAAGATATCAGTCAGATTAGTGCTCGCATATCTGCTTCAGCTATTTCGGGTCGCAGAGCCCTCTGGTTGCATGCCTGGCAAGCGGACGCAGAATCCAAGCGTACGGTAGAGGGTTTACCATTCAATGGCGACATGCTGTTTGGCCCGGAATTAGACAAATGGATATCCCAGGCCACAGGGGGGTAAGTCTTCCAGTGTAAGGTCTTCCGGATCCCAGAAGACCTTACACTGGACCTTCGTTTCATTCCTTTTGTGCGCCACATTCCTTTTGTGGTAGAGCCAGAGGTGCTCCCTCAAAAGCAAGAGGAGGTAGAGGTCGCCCACACACGGTTGCACGTAGACAGGAGCCTAAACCAGCTGAGAAACAGGTGGCATGACTGTCTTCCATCCCACCTGGGACCACCTACAGTGGGAGCCCGCCTGCAAACAAAAAAAAATGATGAGAAAATTTTTTCAACAGGTCTGCTAATACCTGCAGACAAGGCCAGGATTCTACAGGAGGCTATCCAGTCTCTAGTAGTATCATCTGTGGGAGTTCAGGTTCCAGAACGAGGTATTGGTTTTTTTACTCAGACCTGTTTTGTAGTACCCAAGCCGGATGGATCGGTCAGGCCCATCTTGAACCTCGAGTCATTGAACCTGTATCTGAAGATGAATCGGTTCAAAATGGAGTCTCTGCAGTCTGTTATTGCGAGCTTGGAACCAGGACAGTTCCTATTATCCCTGGATATCAAGGATGCCTATCTCCACGTTCCCATCTGGGAACCAAACCAAGCCTTTCTGCGTTTCGCCATATTGAAGGATCATTATCAGTTTCGGGCATTGCTGTTCGGGTTTTCCTCGGCTCCCTGCATCTTCACCAAAATCATGTCAGTCATGATTGCTCTCCTTCGATCATCGGGAGTGAACATAGGGCCTGATTCAGACCCACCCGCGAGCGGCTGTCCGCTCGCAAGTGGGTCGATGTTATGCACTGAGCATGGGCACGACGGAGGGAGCTCCGGAGCTTGCGGTTGAAAACCTCAACTGCAGGCTCTGGCTCGCAATTTCGATGGTCGCGATGGTCTCGACCATCGCGGCCATCACAAAGCACGCTCGTATAGCCTGTGGGTGGTGACCCACAGCTATACGAGCGTCCAGGAGGACGCTCCATGAAAATGGAGCCCAGCCCTCATTCAGAGCGTGCGCTCTGCTCAGAGCGTACGGCTCTGAATGAGGGCCATAATCCCTTATTTGGATGACCTGTTACTCAAGGTGAAATCATCCTTACTGACATATCAGAGTATGATCTTTGATACGGCATCACAGAGGATCTTTCTTCCAGTAGACAAAGCCCGGGATATTCGGTTGTTTGTTCAGCTGGTCCTCAGACCAAAGAAGGTTTCCCTACTTCATTGTAGGCATCTCCTCGGGAAGATAGTAGCTACTTTCGAGGCACTACAGTTTGGGCGGTTCCACTCCAGGTTGTTTCAGCTGGATCTACTAACACAGGGATCAGGATCTCATCTGCTTCTACATCGACAGATCCATCTGAGCCCAGCTACCAGAGTGGCCCTTCTCTGGTGGACACAATCCACCAATCTTTTAGCGGGCTGAAGATTCGGAGTGTTGAACTGGATCATCGTAACAATGGATGCCATCCTTCAAGGATGAGGAGCAGTAGTCCTTGATCATCACTTTCAGGGTCAATGGTCCCCTCTAGAACAAAGGTGGCACATAAATGTGTGGGTCCTCAGAGCAATTTACAATGCTGTAATAGAAGAAAGAATTCAATCACGAAGGCCGTCGCGTACATCAACCGCCAAGGAGGGACTCTGAGTCGCATGGTCATGCGAGAAGTAACTCTGATCCTCCGGTGGGCCGAAAGCCAGTCAGTAATCCTGTCAGCGGTTTTCATCCTGGGTGTGAAGAACTGGGAAGCAGATTACCTAAGCCGCCAGGATATCCATCCTGGGGAATGGAAACTTCATCCAGGCATGTTCAACGCGCTGATACATCGATGGGGATGTCCTCCGGTGGTCCTCATGGTGTCATGAGTGAATTGTCAGCTCCCAGTTTACATGTCAAGAACTCGACATCCGCAGGCAGAGGCAGTAGATGCTCTGTCAGTTCTGTGGACCTACGACTTTGTTTACCTTTTTCCTCCGATTCCATTTCTTCCTCGACTGCTAAAGAGGATAAAACACAAGTCAGCCTCTGTCATTCTCATGGCTCAGAACTGGCCAGGGAGAAGTTGGTTCTCGGACCTTCAGTCCCTATTGTCAGCCGATCCATGGACCTTTCCTCTGCGCCCAGATCTTCTATAGCAGGGTCCTTTCGTACATCCCAGCTTAGCGCAACTGTGCTTAATGGGGTGGCTCTTGAAACCGATATCCTAAACGCAGAGGAATCCCAGACAGTTATTCCCACCATGCTATGCGCCAGGAAACCAGTTTAGGCTGCGCATTATCATTGCTTCTGGCGTTCTTATATCTCGTGGTGTTCCAGTCGGGATCTTCCATCTAGGATTTTTTGGTTGTGCCGGTTTTCTGTTTTTTCTTCAGACGGGTTTGGATTCTGGACTTCGTCTTGGAACTTTAAAGGTGCAGGTTTCTGCCCTTTCCATTTTCTTGCAACGGAACTTGGTCCTCATTCCTGAGGGCAGCCGTTTCTTCAAGGGGTCTTGCGCATGCAGCCTCCTTTTGTACCTCCAGTAGTTCCCTGGGACTTGAACTTAGTGCTTCTGTTTCTTCAGTCATCCATGTTTGAACCTTCGGAAGAGGTTAATATTAAGTACTTGTCTTGAAAGACGGGCCTCCTCCTGGCTCTAGCTTCGGGTCGTAGAGTTTCGGAATTGAGTGCTCTGTCCTATAGGCCACCTTACCTGGTGTTTCATGCAGATAGGGCGGAACTCTGGATGGTGGCCGCCTTCCTCCCCAAGGTAGTGTCGGCTTTTCATATTAATCAGCCTATTGTGGTACCGTCTTTGGTGGAGGACTTTGGTTGTTCTACCTTGGATGTGGTTAGAGCTCTCCGCATCTATGTTAACAGGACTGTTTTCCTCCGTAAGTCTGAGTCGCTTTTTGTCCTCTCTGATGTGGTTCGGAGGGGTTAGCCAGCATCTAAGCAGACTTTGGCTCGTTGGATCCGGCTGACTATTCATCAGGCTTATGTTAGTGCCGACCGCCGGCCTCCTTCGTCCATTTTGGTTCATTCCACATGTTCTGTGGGTGCGTCATGGGCGGCCGGTAGGGGAGCCTCCACATCACAATTGTGTCATGCGGCAACTTGGTCTTCAGTTCATATGTTTGTAAATTTTTTACAGATTTGACACATTTGCGGATTCAGCATCTCGTGTTGGCCATCTTGTTCTACAGGTGCCGCAGAGCGCTTCCGCCCGTGGGGAAAACTTTGGAACATCCCCAGCGTAAGCATCTCCAGTGTCCCCTAGTGGACGAAAGCAAAAATGGGATTTTGGTACCTACCGGTAAATCCTTTTCTCTGATTCCACAGGGGACACTGGACACCCATCTCAGTGCTCTCTGCCTGCCTGTTCGGTTGTTCCGTATGTTGTATGTTTTGGTTATTGTGTGTTCTCTTCCTTTTACTCAGTTTGTTCTCCATCTCCTCTTGGTCTTCATTTTCTAAACTGAGGGCTGATGGGGCATTGAGGGGGAATAGCTTCACACTTCTAAATTATTTAAAGTGCCAGCTCCAGCTATCCACGACTATATACCCCAGCGTAAGCACCTCCAGTGTCTCCAGTGGAATCAGAGAAAAGGATTTACCGGTAGGTAAAAAAATCCCATTATTAAAAAGGCTTTCAATACCTTAAGTTTCGCAGACCTGTGTAATTTTCTACTGAAATATTATACACACACATAAATATATACACCTTTCTTTCATTTGCTTGTTCCATTGGTAGGATGATGGGAAGTCTTTCACTTTCATCCAATCAAAATATAAACAGAAATAAAAAAACATAAGAGTCATTGCAGGTAATTGCTCACAAGAAGCCTTCGCTATTCATTGGCTGTTCCCTGAATTGACTTGGAGTGGTATTATCTGCTCAGCCAGCCCCAAGTAATTTCTCACACACGTAGCTACTGTAGCTTGGAAAACTGCTTGTGATTGGCTGAGCAGTTGGCAGTCCCTGACAATGTAGCTTAGAGATATTAATTACAGTAGCTTGTAGTATTGCCTATGCTTTTATTTTTTAATTGTCTTACCCATTGAGTAATAAAGAAATACCAAGGGGGTGATCAATGGAGGTTTATATAGAAATAGCACTGAAATACCCCTAAGAAAAGTAATTCTATATTTATATGGGTGGAATTCCTATCTAAAATACTTCTGATACAAGGAAGGAGGGTTCTACCACAGACAATAAAAGTAATCACAAGGCCAAGAAAGAGCAAGGATTGTCTCTTTGTGCTGCACTTTAGGAAGGAAAATAAAAAAAAATTAACTTTTATTGATTCAAATAAAATGAAAAAAAAAAACACTTTAAATCTGATAAGCAAAATCCAGTAAAAATATTATTACATTAGGATCTCAAAGATGAAAGAATATGAAAATAAAAACTTGTTTCACTGTGTGTCCATTATTTATTAAATATAATTTCATTAATGTCAATTTGGAGACGTGTTGGAGGAATATGTTTATGATGTTTACATTGATACAATAAATGATCATGTTCAGAATTTCTTCTATTTCGCTCTCTGGAATGCTCTCTGTATTGTATGGAGATCTCTGGATGTTCTCTGTATTGTAAAGTGATCTCTGGAAAGCTCTGCATTGTTTATCAGTTTCTGAAATGCACTCTGTACTGTATGGCTGTCACTGGGATGCTATTTTAACTGTATGGCTGTCACTGGGATGCTACTTGTACAGTATGGGGTCAATAGGATGATGCTTTTACTGTATGGTGGTCACAGGGATGCTGTTTGTATTGTGATACAGTCATTTAAATGCTGTCTGTGCTTTATGGGAGCCACTGGGATGCTGCCTGTACTGTATGGTGATCACTTGGATGCTGTCTGTACTGTATGGCGGCCATGTGGATATTCTGTGTGTTGTATTGTTAGTTACATGTTGATATTTGAATTTTGAAGCACCTGGGCCTGGGTCACCTATTTTTCTATTTTCGCTTCCCCTCATGGCAAAAGCTTGCTATGACACTGGTAGTTATGATTACTACTTCAGTGTGGATTCACAGAATAGCATCAACACTTTTTCAGAGACTTAATCTATCAAGAACTCAGAGCATCAAGATAAAAATACTACTGCAGTGCTATATTGTTCAGAGTCACCCTGTACTTGTTCACCTCTCTGCAGGCCACAGGTCCTTGTGGCATGTGTGTTGTGCACCAGTGGTTTGCAGGTAATATCAGGCATATCAGCAGAATTCACCACCTTTCCTAGAAACTGAGCTGTAGTTTATCATGGTTATCTGCAAACTTGCTTATTCTCCCGGACATTTTCAGGGAGTTCTCCCAGACTCCTGGGAGAGTGGGAAATGCTAGTGAAGTGGGTTTGGAAATTTGCAGGACAAAAATGGAGTTGGGCCATGCTTATGCAAATGGTTTTGTCACAACCTCTCCACTTGCCTTTGGACCTCCTCTCTGTGATCTCCAGGAGGGGAGTTCCCAAAATGGTTGTCTAAGGATGAATACTGACTAAGTTAAGGAGTCCTTTTGCAATAATAATATTTTTGGAGGCTATGGTGATGCTACATATATGTATGAGGGAAGAAAGATGGTGGTGAAGGCATAATAAGCAGAAAATGTATTCTGGATTTTGGATTCTCACTGTTCACTAGTTGTGGTAAGGCTGCTTACCATCTCTTTTATGTATGTAATTATACATTGATACTTGCTGAAAAATATAGGTGTGATATATTTTGTCAACATTCATAATGTCAACATGAGAATGACCACGTGCAGCAAGTTGACATGCTCACAGTGTAGAAATTGATCACATTGACATTCATCATGTCAACACTGATTAAATGTCATTATGATGAAAATGTCCCTGGTGGTCTAGTGGTGAGTTACCTCGTTCAGCAGGTCCGGCAACTCTGGCAATGTCTTCCAGGTCCGGCAATCATTTGATGAGGACTTCTATCAGATCTTGCGGCACTTCTTGTTTTGAGTATTGCTAGCCCTACCCCCCCCTAGTGCCTAACACTGACTCCCCACAGCCTAACCATAACCCTCTCCCTAGTGCCTAACCTTAACCTTTCCCTCCCACACCCTAACTCTCCCCCTAGTGCCTAACCCTCCCCTCCCACAGCCTAACCCTAACCTTCCACCTAATGGCTAACCCTAACTACCCCCCAGCCTAACCCTCCCTCTAGTGCTTAACCCTACCCTCCCACAGCCTAGCCCTAACCCTTCCCCTAATGCCTAACCCTAACTACCCCACAGCCTAACCCTCCCTCTAGTGCTTAACCCTACCCTCCCACAGCCTAGCCCTAATCCTTCCCCTAATGCCTAACCCTAACTACCCCACAGCCTAGCCCTCCCTCTGGTGCTTAACCCTCCCCTCCCACATCCTAGCCCTAAACCTCTCCCTAGTGCCTAACTAGGGCTGGCTTGAGGCATGTTTGACCAGTGTGGTCGAACAGGGGAGCTACCCCATAGAGGGCGCACTCCTCCCAACCATTCCCGATTTCAGTTAGACAGTCCTGTTTTTTGGGCACTGCCCTACTGTTCCACCCACGGGACGAAGTGTCCCGTGGGAGATTGGGCACCGCCGCCGCCGCAGCTATGCCAGCCCAAGAGAAGAGGGCTGGGGGCAGCCCAGCTACTGATGTAGAGCTGGGCTTGCCCCCAGCCTGACTTTAACTGGAGTTATGCCATGCAGGCACACCCCCAAATAACATCATTTAGTGGGTGTGGACTAGGGTAATTAGGCCAAACACCCATTTCCGACCACGCCTGGAGCTGGCCATTTACCTAACTCTAGCCCCCCCACAGCCTAACCTTCCCCCTAGTGCTTAACCTTCACTTCAATACCCTAACCCTCTCCCTAGTGCCTAACTCTAACCCTTCCCTCCCGCAGCTTAACCCCAACCATCCCCCTAGTGTCTAACACTTAACCTTCCCTCCCATAGCCTATCCTTAATCCTCTCCGTAGTGCCTAACACTAAAATTCACTCCCACAGTCTAACTCTAACCCTCTGCTGCCAGTCCATGCAGAATGTAGGTTTTTGATATATCAACATTTCCCATGTAGACATGGTGAACATGTCGACATTCTGCACAATGTTCAATGTTGACATCCTTAAATGTTTACATTTTTTGGACTACTTTCCAAAAATCACATGTCTGTATGCCATGTTGTGTGTGTGTGTGTTTTTTTTTTTCTCTCCCTCTCTCCCTCTCTCCCCCCTGGACCTAGAAACATGAAAATCAGGGAGTGTATTTCTTCCATGATATAGGTACCCCCTAAGCAGGGATTTTTCTAAATTCAACTCCTAAAAGGGTGAAAAGGGCTAAAATGTTTCCTCTCCCTGTGCAAGTTCCTGACTGACTGACTCATCGTGGCTGCAGCACAGATGAATAATCAAACACCAACTGTCACTCCAAGTGCTGCCAAACATCCCTGGCAGTTGGTGTGGCTCCCCTATTTGAATAGTGATGGAAGGGAATGTGTTACTGCAGAGGTATGGGAGGGCAATTTTTTTGGACAGGTGTTAGGGAAAGGAACGTGTTACTACAGAGGTGAGAGGAAATTAAGTGACAACAGCAGTGAGAGGGGAATGTGTTACTTTAGAGGTGAGGGAGGGGAATGTGTCACTGCACAGAAGAGGGAGGGGATTGTGTTACTATAGAGGTGAGGGAAGGGAATGTATTACACAGTTATGGGAGGGGAATGTGTTATTACACAGGTGAAGGAGGGGTATGTGTTACTACACAGATGAGGGAGGGGAATGTCACAGGTGAGGGAGGGGAATATTAAATGTGTTACTATGGTCTGAGGGAAGGGAATGTGTTACAACACGAGTGAGGGAAGGGAATATGGGCCTGATTCACTATGGATCACAATATAGAGTACTCACCCAGTTCAATTGCAATAGTATGCTAATCCACAGCAATCGCAATGCCACCGCACAACTACATAAGGATGCCCACTTCACCTACATGCACATCCATAATGGTTAGCAAGACTGTGAAAACATCGATACAATCGAGTAACATCGGACCAATAGACACAGTGAAGGCAGGTCAGACCTCACTCCGGAATTGCTAACTTCAGCGCACGCTATGGTATCGCAGTGGATAATTTATACACATAGCCGCTGCGATCGCAGTCCCGATTGCAGTAGCTGGTTCACATAGGCGCACTGCGATGCATGCTCAGTACACAACAATCGTCCGATTGTGTGCATATTAGCTACTGTGATCCAAGCTGAATCAGGCCCTGTGTTAGTACAGGAGTGAGGGAAGGAATGTGTTACTACAGAGGAGAGAGAGGAAAATGTGTTACTACAGGGTTTAGCTGGGGGGTAATTTGTTACTACCGATGTGAGGGAGGGGGATTTGTGTTACTACAGGGGTGAACGGGGTTAATGTGTTACTACAGTGTTGATGGAGGAGAATGTGTTACTCCAGAAGTGAGAAAGGGGAATAAGTTACTACAGGTGTGAGTGAGGGTAATGTGTTACTACAGCAGTGATGTATTACTATAGAGGTTAAGGATTAATGTATTACTGAGGTGGTGAGATGGAAATGGAAACAGTAAATATCTAAACATCATACATCTTTAGCTATTATGTGTAGCAGAACATTCCTGCTTGTTGGGTTAGCTAGGTATAGCCTTTACACCATTGTACTTTTATTTCTTGCAAAATAATAATGATGGATTTAATTACACCATTTACACTGCAAGCAAAGACAAACATTTTATATTATAGAGAAATAATTCAGCATACAAGACAGTGATTGAACAGTAGCTGTCTCACGCCAGCTGTTCATTGCTGACAGGTGATACCTCTCTCATATGCAAAAAGAGATTAATGGGGTTATCAAAACTGCTCTCATAAATACATGGAAAATGTCAGATATTCTGATGGAAAGTCCCAAATTGCAAGTGACTTATAATTTATGTGACCCTATGTAACTGAATCATTTGGTGCTGGCTTAAATATCAATTATGAGTTTATCAATTTATATTTCCACATGAGTGTTTCAACATACAGTACTGCCTTAGAAACATGTAACAGTTTACTGAAATAATTTTTGGAAGCAGGGTCCCCGGAAAATTGTGAAAGTGTTCTATGTTTATACCAAAATTTTTGAAAAAATGTTTGAGTTTTTTTTTTTTCAATAAAATGAGCAGAAGTTGTTGCATATGAATTATCCTTTATTACTGATTACAAATCTTCCAGAGGACTCAACCTGGCTTAGGAAGCTAAGTGCATATAGGCCATGTGTAGCAACCTTTAATACGATTATTTACAAAGCCTACACCCAAAAACAGCCTTTCAATACCTCATTTCTATATTATGCTACAAAAGCAATTTTGTTTTGCATTGCACTACCAAGCTACAGTAAGTGCATCAGTGAGGCTTCACTCTACTTTACTAGGAATATTACTTATACCCCTTTCAGACATACAACCCGGGAAATTTCCTGCACAGACCCGGGAATTTCTCTTAAGCAAATTCCCAGGTATTTGGTAGAGACCCCCCTTTCACACTACAGTGTCTACCCAGGAAATTCCTAGGTAGACCCCTTTCAGACAAGAGCAGGGTTTTTCTACTTACCTGCCTCTCCTCTTCTGACTGCTCCTCCTAGCCTATCCCCTCTCTGGCTGATGATGATTATGTCATCATTCAGCTGCTGGAAGCCGACCAATCATAATGCAGGATTTATTTTTTTTAATTATTATTTTTTTTATTAATTTCTTTTAATTTCCTGGTGGTACAGCGGGAGTGCGGGTGGCTCGCTATGGCTGGGACCAGTCGGCGGTCTCCAGCGCGGGTGTCCACGGCATCCAGTTGGGCTCCTGTGTGGCTGACACGGCGACTGCCATGGCGGGCGGCCCGCTGCGACAGAGACCCGCCGGCGGGTGTCCCCACCGTCCGGCTGGGGTTCTCTGTGTCCTATAGGACGCTCTGCGCTACCAACTCCAAGCAGCAGCGCTGAGCATCCTATAGGACGCTCTGCGCTGTAACCTCCATGTAAAAGCTGCTTGGTGCTGCCCGGGAGTAGTAAATTCCCGGGTAGCACCATTCAGACAGAAGCAGGGTAATTTCCCGGGACTTAAGTTCCACGAAAAACCCTGGTCGATTGAAGGGGCGGCTACCCGGGAACGTGTTCCCGGGTAGGTACCTTTCAGACAGACGTGGCTACCCAGGAATTTGGCTGAGGCAGGACAAATTCCCGGGAATCTCGAGATATCTTATAGGGGTATTACCCAGACAAGCCAGACCAGACCATCTATTATGCGATCAAGTCTGGGCATCCCAGATCATCATGACTGGCCTTGATGTAAATTGGGCCTGCTCCTTTGCTTTTTAGAGGCTCCAGACCTTTCTCATCCATCATCTATTCCTTCCACCTTTTTTTTTTTTTTTATCTACAAATAATTGTGATGAAGTAAAATGCTGTATAATCTAGAGAAGGCCACATGTGACAATGGGGAGAATCCGGGGGCTGTATATGTGCCTCCGGCTTTACTCTCTCAGCACTGGTGACATATACACCTCCATCATGCTCCCCTTGTTATGTGTACCACAGCCTCCACACCCACCACCATATAGCTTCCTACCTGCACAATTGTATGATACAGGATAGCTACAGTCTTTATAGCAGCTCACACTGCATGTGGGAAAGAACTTCAGAGCACCCACCCTGATCCTTGCTTAAAATATATCCATTTTATCTGTAGCAATGTGAACACCACAGTTAGATGCACATGGAACCCTATTTTTGAGAACAGCAGCTTGAAGCTGGACATGCCTCCCATTTGTCCTGCCTCCTGGTAACCCCCAAAATTTGGGACTATGGCCCTCATTCAGAGCCGTACGCTCTGAGCAGAGCGCACGCTCTGAATGAGGGCCGGGCTCCATGAAAATGGAGCGTCCTTCTGGACGCTCGTATAGCTGTGGGTCACCACCCACAGGCTATACGAGCGTGCATTTTGATGGCCGCGATGGTCGAGACCATCGCGACCATCGAAATTGCGAGCCGGAGCCTGCGGTTGAGGTTTTCAAACGCAAGCTCCGGAGTGATTTTGGCTCTATCAGAGCCAAAATCACTCCCACTGACATCACTAGTGATGTCAGTGGGCCGGCTTTTGACGGGAGGCGTTCCCGTGGGAACACCCCCGTCAGGGAGGCACGCCCCCGGCACGCCTACCAAAGGGGGCGTGCTGTCAATCAACATTGACAGCACGCCCCCTTTGATCGGACACAACGAGCGAAGGACTTTCCTTCGCTCGTCGCGTCTGGCGCATGCGCACGACGGAACTCCCTCCGTCGTGCGCATGCTCAGTCCAGAACATCGACCCACTTGCGAGCGGACAGCCGCTCGCGAGTGGGTCTGAATCAGGCCCTATATCATTAGAATGAGAACAGCTGAAAGACTGAGCTTCTGTTTTCTGCTTGTTCTTGCAGATTTTACTAACTCCTGCTACTGTTTAGTTTAGGGGTGTGCACCGGCCACTTTTTGTGTTTTGTGTTTTGGTTTTGGATCTGGATCTTTCTTCGTGTTTTGGATCTGGATTGGTTTTGCCAAAACCACCCTTCCGTGTTTTGGGTTCTGGGTTTTGTGTTTTGGATCTGTATTTTTTTGAAAAAAAGCATAAAAACAGCTAAAATCACAGAATTTGTGTGTTTTTCTGCTCCTCTGCTATTATTAACCTCAATAACCTTAATTTCCAATCATTTCCAGTCTATTCTGAACACCTCACACCTCACAATAGTGTTTTTATGTCCAAAAGGTTGCACCGAGGTAGCTGGATGACTATGCTAAGCGACACGAGTGGGTGGCACAAACACGTGACCCATCTAGGCGTGATACTGCAGTGGCAGACAGGATGGCAGTTTGAAAAACTAGGCCCCAAACTGTACATAATGCAAAGAAAAAAAAGAGGTGCAAGATGGAATTGTCCTTGGGCCCTTTCACCCACCCTTATGTTGTATAAACAGGACATGCACACTTTAACAAACCAATCATTTCAGCGCCAGGGTCTGCCACACAACTGTGGCTGAAATGATTGGTTCGTTTGGGCCCCCACAAAACAAGCTGCCAATTAATCTGTCCCTGCACAAACTGGCTCTACGGAGGCAAGATGTCATCCTCATCCTCCTCATCCACCGATTCCTCACCCTCTTCAGTGTGTACATCCTCATCCTCACAAAGTATTAACTTGTCCCCACTTGAATCCACCACCACAGGTCCCTCTGTACGTTCTGGAGGCTGGTCTCCCTGGAAGAGCTGATAATTCATTTTGATGAACATCATCTTCTCCACATTCTGTGGAAGCAACCTCCTACGCCTTTCACTGACAAGGTTCCCGGCTGCACTAAACACTCTTTCGGAGTACACACTGGAGGGGGGGCAACTCAGGTAAAATAGAGCCAGTTTGTACAGGGGCCTCCAAATTGCCTCTTTTTCCTGCCAGTACAGGTATGGACTGTCTGACATGCCTACTTGGATGCTGTCACCGATGTAATCCTCCACCATTCTGTCAATGGTGACAGTATCATATGTAGTGACAGTAGACATGTCAGAAATTGTTGCCAGGTCCTTCAGTCCGGACCAGATGTCCAAACTTGGTCCTGCCTGCCCTGCATCACTGCCAGCGGGTTGCTTAGGATACCTAAGTTTTTTCCTGGCAGCCCCAGTTGCAGGAGAAAATGAAAAAGGAGCTGTTGACGTGTCACGTTCCGCTCCAGCAGGTCTTTGCACCTCTGCAGGCTTGTGTCGGCCGGAAAGAGAGACACCACATAGGCTTTAAACCTAGGATCAAGCACGGTGGCCAAAATGTAGTGGTCTGATTTCAACAGATTGACCACCCTGGAATCCTGGCAAAGCGAATGAAGGGCTTCATCCACAAGTCCCACATGCCGAGCGTAATCGCTCCGTCTTAGCTCCTCCTTCACTTTCTCCAGCTGCTTCTGCAAAAGCCAGATGAGGGGAATGACCTGACTCAAGCTGGCAGTGTCTGAACTGACTTCACGTGTGGCAAGTTCGAAGGGCTGGAGAACCTTGCACAACACGGAAATCATTCTCCACTGTGCTTGAGTCAGGTGCATACCCCCTTTTTTGCCTATGTCATAGGTGGATGTATAGGCTTGAATGGCCTTTTGCTGCCACCGCGTCACAACCTCTTGCTTCAGGTGATGGCGGGGCAGGTTCAAGAGTGTTTGCTGGTGCTCCAGTCTTCGGCACGCAGTCGCTGAATGGCGAAAGTGGCCAGAAATTTTTCGGGCCACCCAAAGCGTCTCCTGAACGCCCCTGTCGCTTTTCAGAAAATTCTGCACCACCAAGTTTATTGTGTGAGCAAAACATGGGACGTGCTGGAATTTGCCCAGATGTAATGCCCGCACAATATTGGTGGCGTTGTCAGATATCACAAATCCCCAGGAGAGTCTAAGTGGGGAAAGCCACTGGGCGATGATTTCCCTCAGTTTCTCTAAGAGGTTGTCGGCGGTGTGCCTCTTACTGAAACCGGTGATACACAGCGTAGCCTGCCTTGGAACGAGCTGGCGTTTCTGAGATGCTGCGACTGGTGACGCTGCTGCTGTTGCTGCGTAAGGTGATACATCTACCCAGTGGGCTGTCACAGTCATATAGTCCTTAGTCTGCCCTGTTCCACTTGTCCTCATGTCCGTGGTTAAGTGGACATTGGGTACAATGGCATTTTTCAGGACACTGAGGACACTTTTTCTGACGTTTCTGTACAGTCTCGGTATCGCCTGCCTAGTGAAGTGGAATCTAGACGGGATTTGGAACCGGGGACACACTACCTCCATCAATTGTCTAAATCCCACTGCACTAATGGCGGATACCGGACGCACGTCTAACACCAACATAGCAGTCAAGGCCTCAGTTATACGTTTTGCTTCAGGATGACTGCTGTCGTACTTCATCCTCCTCGCTAAGGACTGTTGGAGGGTCAATTGTTTAGTAAAAGTAGTGGTGTTCCTACTTCCTCTCTGGGATGATGAACGACTCCCAGCAGCAGCAACAGCAGCAGCGGCAGCAGGAGGCGTAGCAATGCAGGATCCTCCGGAGGAATCCGGGATAGGAGAGTCAGTCATGCCAGTGACATGGCCTGCAGGACTACTTCCGATCCTGACTAAGGAGGAAATTGACGAGGAGGGAGTTGATGGTGTGGTTTGCAGGCGCTTGGATACAACAGGACAATGGGATTTAGGTGTCCCTGGACTGCTACGGTCTTAGCCAAAGTTTCTGAACTTGACAGTAACTTATTATGAACGCGCTGCAGGTGCCGTATAAGGGAGGATGTTCCTAGGTGGTTAACGTCCATACCCCTACTTATTCCACCTTTACATAAGGTACATATGGCAAGACAGTTGTTGTCCAGATTTGGATAGAAATATTGCCAGACCAAAGAGGTGGAATGTTTGGTCTTCTGCCCAGGCATGACCGTGATGGGCTTTTTCATCCCACGGACAACAACTGTCTCCCCCGGAGCCTGATTTAAACAAACCACATCACCATCAGAATCCTCCTCGCCAACTTCCTTCTCAGCGCCAGCTACACCAGTATCCTCATCCTGTTGTACTAGAACAGTGACATCTTCAATTTGCATATCAGCAAGTGGACTGTGGGTGCTCCTTTCAGCACTTGCAGGGGGCGTGCAAATGGTGGAAAGAGCCACCTCTTCCCGTCCAGTGCTGGGAAGGTCAGGCATCGCAACCACCACCACACTTGGACACTCCTTGGGGATTTGTGATATCTTCTTAGAAAGCACAGTTCTTCGCTGTGCTTTTGCCAGCTTAACTCTTTTTTGATTTTTTTAGTGGGAGGAGGGCTTCCATCGTCATGTGAAGCTGAACCACTAGTCATGAACATACTAGGGATCGACCTTAGCCGTTCCTTGCCACTCCGTGTCGTAAATGGCATATTGGCAAGTTTACGTTTCTCTTCAGCTGATTTAAATGTTTTTTTCAGGGTAATTTTCCTGAACTTTGTCATTTGGGATTGTATGTGCCCTCTATTATGACATTGGGCATCGGCCTTGGCAAACGACATTGATGGCATGTTATCGTCTATGTCATGACTAGTGGCAGCAGCTTCAGCACTAGGAGGAAGTGGTTCTTGATCTTTCTCTATTTTATTTTTATCGGAGAAAGTTTGATCCTCCATTTATGTTATATCGATTTGATATATACGTGCGGCTAAACACAGAACATATTTTTTTATTTTTGCTGGAGAGTAGTGCACTTTGTGGGTTACACCAGCCTTTAAGAAATGAGCCAGATGGCTCTTTACTTATGGGACACAGGCGCACGCTTGGCGCTGCTCCTTTGTTGATCCACGTGCGGCTACTGCGCACACAATTCACAAATACAGAAAATTATTTTTTTTTTGGTTTGGACTGGAGTGTACTTTGGGGGTTACAGCACCCTTTATCGGTCAAGCCAGCCGGCCCTTTACTTATGACACAGGCGCACGCTTGGCACTACTTTGTTGATGCACGTGCGGCTACTGCGCACACAATTCACAAACACAGAAAATATTTTGTTATTTGGTTTAGAGTGTACTTTGGGGGTTACAGCACCCTTTAACGGTCAAGCCAGCCGGCCCTTTACTTATGACACAGGCGCACGCTTGGCACTACTTTGTTGATGCACGTGCGGCTACTGCGCACACAATTCACAAACACAGAAAATATTTTTTTATTTGGTTTGGACTGGAGTGTACTTTGGGGGTTACAGCACCCTTTAACGGTCAAGCCAGCCGGCCCTTTACTTATGACACAGGCGCACGCTTGGCACTACTTTGTTGATGCACGTGCGGCTACTGCGCACACAATTCACAAACACAGAAAATATTTTTTTATTTGGTTTGGACTGGAGTGTACTTTGGGGGTTACAGCACCCTTTAACGGTCAAGCCAGCCGGCCCTTTACTTATGACACAGGCGCACGCTTGGCACTACTTTGTTGATGCACGTGCGGCTACTGCGCACACAATTCACAAACACAGAAAATATTTTGTTATTTGGTTTAGAGTGTACTTTGGGGGTTACAGCACCCTTTAACGGTCAAGCCAGCCGGCCCTTTACTTATGACACAGGTGCACGCTTGGCACTACTTTGTTGATGCACGTGCGGCTACTGCGCACACAATTCACAAACACAGAAAATATTATTTTTTTGGGTTTGGACTGGAGTGTACTATGGGGGTTACAGCACCCTTTAACGGTCAAGCCAGCCGGCCCTTTACTTATGACACAGGCGCACGCTTGGCACTATTTTGTTGATGCACGTGCGGCTACTGTGCACACTATTCACAAACACAGACAATATTTTGTTATTTGGTTTGGAGTGTACTTTGGGGGTTACAGCACCCTTTAACGGTCATGCCAGCCGGCCCTTTACTTATGACACAGGCGCACGCTTGTCACTACTTTGTTGATGCACGTGCGGCTACTGCGCACACAATTCACAAACACACAAAAAATATTATTTTTTTAGCACTTGGGGGGAGCACCCCTGATGGACAGAGCACCCCCTGGACAACACTACAGCACCCCTTTAGGTCTGGGACACTGCACAGGACTTTGGAGTGGACACAGCCCCTATGGAGAACTGACTGCACAACACAGTCCAGCCAGCCCCTATGGACTTTGAAGTAGTGGACACAGCCCCTATTAACAACAGCAGCACAGCACAACACAGCCAGCCCCTATGGACTTTGAAGTAGTGGACAACAGCAGCACAGCGCAGCACAGCACAACACTACTCTGCACTACACTACACAGCCCCAACCAGCCCTAACTCCCACCCTCCCTCTTCACTGTCCACAGCCGAGTGAGAAAATGGCGCCGACGCGGGTACCTTATATAAGATCCAAAACCCGCGAGACCCGGAAGGCGGGATGATGACGTTTTGCCTCGATTTCAGATCCGAGTCAGGCGGGAAAAGTCGAGCCTGACTCGGATCGGCCTCGGATCGGGGGGGCTCGGGGGGGGTTCGGATTTCAGAAATCCGAACCCGCTCACCCCTAGTTTAAGCCCTGCTTGGATAGGGATTATTATAAACTAGAGAATTGAGTGAACACTTCCCCCAACCAACTCTGCCATTAAATCAATAATACCCATATTTAATACAGATAAATTATTCATCCCATTTAGTCTCCTTATTAAATTATCAGTTCCATAAACATGAGGGTCTCCAGATTAGTACCAAGGTTTCAGTAGGGTTTTGACAAAAAGTAGAGAGGGATAACACCACCCCATAGAGAATGTGACTGCCCAACTGACCTACTTCTTGGCAGCATGGCCAGAAATACCTGCTGTTTGAGACAAGGGCCATGACTATATGCATAAAACTGTGATGGTTCATATTAGAGTCCAGGTAACAGCGGGGACAGGATTCTTGTTTGTAGTAAAGAAACACGGTTCCATAGCACACTGCTTCCACAAACTGAGTCTCAACTAAATCACCATCAAGAATAATAACCCGCCATGGATATATTTTAAAAGTTCTCTAAACAACAGTCTTTACCAAACTTTGCATTCTAGGGGCCTGTAACTGTGTCTGGGAGGGGGTGACTGGAAAGATGGCCTTAAACACAAAGGATGGCCATTTCAAATACTAGGTCATGCCGTTTGGTCTGTGCAAAGCCCCAGCCATCTTCCAAGCATATGTGAATTCTCACTTTAAGGACCTACTGTAGCCTTTATCAAACCTGCATCATTTGACCATTTTCTCTAGCACATTTCAGGAAATTCATGACCTTGTAAGAAAGGTTTTGCAGATCCACCTAGATAATTAAATATTTGCTGAGATTAATAATTGTTTATTCAACCAGTTCAGAATGAGCCCTTTGGGACAATTCACTTTGGCGAAGAACATAGAAATGGAACAAGAGAAGCTTGCTACTATGGTCAATTGACTTGTTCAAAGCAATTCAGAGGTTTGTGGGATTTAACTATTACAGATGTTTTTTAAGCTATTTTTCCAGAATTGTAAGCCCATTAACAGCCTTTACAAAACAGATGACTTGATTCAGATCTGGACGCTAAAGAAATAAAAATAAGGTGTCTGCGCTAATCGCTATATAAGAAAATAGGCTGTAAAAATTTATTTATTATTGAACATATGAAAAAATTAACTGCAGTTCATCTCTAAAAACCATATATAAACATTGCACATTGAATGAAAAAAAAAAATTAAATGTTACATTAATAATCTAAACACATACTGTTTCCAATATATCAAAGGAAAAAAGCTAGATGTTTTAAACTCTATGTAGAGCCTTGATGATAACCAGCATATGTTGCTATTGGCAACCAGAATGATATCAATCTGTAAAGCAGGTATAGTCACTCTGTTGAAACCTGATATAGGGAATAGTGATTCCCTAAATTATACCCCTTTTACACCGGAGCTAAAACACGGGTTATTGCAGGGTTAACCCGGGCAGCTCCCTGGTGTAAAAGGGGAGAGGGTTGGATCGACGGGTCGGCAATCCAACCCAGGTAAATAGCATTGTTTAACACGGCGGTAGCCCGTGAAACCCTGCTGTGAGAACAGCGCACTCCAGGTCACAGTGACCTGGCGTGCGCTGCTAGCTAGCCGATTGGTCCGGCTTCAGTGGCACTTGGAGATGACGTCATCTCCAAGCGTCCACTTTCACTTCGGGAAAGCCGGGTCTATGCAGGATGGTGAGCCATTCGCACCTCAGCAACTCCCGATCAGGTCGCAGGGGGTGAAGGCTGGACAGTCTGCCTCTGTGGGGAATACCCCCATCCAGCGGAGACAACAGTTAGCAGAAATGATGGTCCACACAAACAGGCTCAGCAATGTCCATTGGTGTGTCTCAGCAACGCTGGTGGGTAATAAATATGCAGGTAGTGCAAATCACCAAACAATGGTTCCACAGCAGTGCAGTTGGTCAAGAGTTAGAAAAGCAGTCCAGAGAACACCTTGACATGTTTCTCCCCTCTTGCAGGGGTTTTTTCAATGAAGTCACATTCCACTATGAGGACAGTCTATTTATCCTGCACCTCATTAATTAAATAAAAAGCAACAGTGTAGCTACCAATTAGCAATCTGATTAACACAGCCTTTGGAATGCAATATCATGCACATCAAAAAAGAAAACATTTTACATTCAGTATATAAATTGACACAGCCTTTGAGATACATTATAATGCAAACAGAAAAGGAGACATGACTAATAAATTAAAACTAAACAATATATCACTAAAATAAATATATAAATGAATATTAAATAGCATTGATGTTTATATAAAAAAACCACTACAGCTATATCTTTCTAGCCTATAGGAAAGAGTGCAATGCACACAGAAGAGGAGACACTGCTAATAAATTAATAATGTACAGTATAACACTATGAACTAGAAATATACCAATAAATAATATTTATAGGTAAGCTGATCCAGTAGGATCTATGTGGCTAAAAAGGAACAAAAAATTAACCCATGCACATATCACAGATATTCTACTATGAAGACTTAACAAGTTTATAGGTATGACATAAATTTTTGCAGAAAAATAAGGGGGCTCAGCCATAAATAAAAAGGGAAGGGGAGAGAGGGGGGAGGGAGAAAGGGGAGAAAAGGAATAGGGGAAATGGAAAAAAGAAGAACCCCTTTATCAAAATCCATTTCTATCGTCTCTTTTAGGCCATCTGGAAACACAGGGCCTGATTCAGAACCGTCGCAAGCGGCGAGCGCTCACAACCGGGTCGTGCTGGGCCGGGGGCGTGGCTGCTCAGACGGAGGCGTTCCCATGGGAACACCTACCGTCTGGGGCCGGCCCCTCTGTTAGAGCCGAAATATCACTGTTAGAGCCGAAATATCTCTGGGGCTTGCGGCCACGAGACCCTACCACAAGGGTCTCCGCGCAAGCCCGATGATCGCGATGGTCTTGACCATCGCGACCATCATCATGGCCGCTCACTATAGCTGTGGGTTGTCACCCACAGCTATGCGAGCGGCCAGGAGGCTGTTCGAAAAAAGCAGAAGGCTGGCCTTGATTCAGAGCGAGCGCTCTGTCAGAGCGTCCGGCTCTGAATCAGGCCCACAGTGCGCAATGTGTGCATCAAGAATGCCTCCCGCTTGCAGAGTCTGCTGTATCTGTCACCCCCTCTAGAGGTGGGGGCAATAGATTCAATGCCCATTATTTTTAAACCGCCAGGGTTCTTATCATGGACCAAACTAAAATGTCTTGAGACGCTGTGTTTTGTATACCCATTGAAAATATTCCTCCTATGCTCGCAAAACCTGATCTTGAGAGATGTAGTAGTACGTCCAATAGACTGTAACTTACATGAACATTCAAGTAAATAAATAATATATGTGCTATTGCAATTAATAAAGGATTGGATTGAAAATGTTCTATCTGAATCTTTGGCCATAAAGGTCAAAGTTCTATGACTAATGAAATTACATGTGGTGCAGCGGGTATGGCCGCACTTATAACATCCAATAGTTTTACAGATAGATAAAAAAAAACATTAATGTCAGTATTCTCATTATTGATATTTTTATTTATATTTTTATTTTTATTTTTATTTTTTTTAAAACTTGGAGCCAGTATATTTTTTAAGTTATTGGCCCTTTTAAAGATCACCATTGGAGCTGATTTTAAATCAAATTTTAGGAAGGGATCCATTTGTAGTATCCCAAAGTTTTTTTTTTTTTTAAATATTTTTAATTTTATACGCAAAAGTGTTGTATCTGGAAACAAAAATGGTAGACTTATCAATACCATCTTTATCCACTTTTTTCTTTTTATTCCCTAGCTGGCCGATGTTTGCAATCTGTGCATGCATATGTGAAACCTCGGGAAGCATTGCTCGCTGCGCATAGAGTGCCCAGCAGAGTGAGTGACAGGAGAAGCCGTTTGTGGGTGGTGACAGGGGCAGGACACTAAAAACGGCGGAGTGGAGGTGCGAACGCAGGCGCGTCTGAGCGTCCTAACGGCGTTGTAGAGGCGTGCATAATTAACAGGCAGCGTCACAGTACATGTCTCCTGGTTGTATTTCACACTGAAGTGCACGCAGTGCCTGTGGTAGGGTATAGTCAACCTCAAGTGCTGCGTTCGCTTCCGATGGTGCTCGATGTACCAATGGTTGCATTCACTTCCTGGAGATGACGTGCGCAAGTGGGCGTATTAAGACAGGCTGGTGGGGGTCTACATACACAAAGTGATCGCAAGCCAGGACATAGTGGGAGTGCTTATGCCTTCCTGTGCGATCACCTGCCATGCCGTCTCTTAGCTGAATTTGCATACGCTGGGTGCGAACGTACGCATGTAGCGAGTGGCTCTGAGTGCGCTCCAGAGAACACATAAAGACACATGGACACTTCAGACACAGCAAGCCTTTGACATAATCTGGTACACCAACCCATTTTTTCCTATACACCCAAAATTTACAAACATCCAAGAGTGGGGCAGAAGCTGTTCCCTCCAAGACTGACAACTCTGCCTGGATCAACTACGATGTGAAAAACCAGGAATTGCTATGCATCATCATTGCCCAATGCACCTCCTGGACAGGACCATATTCCCTTTCTCTACCTTCACAAACCAGAAGAACCTGCAGTTTATTCAGGGGGCAAAAGGGTTGAACTATCAAAGGGCAAAATGAGTGCGATTATAAATCAGTTTTGACTTCCTCATAACATACCAGCCTGGATTCAGCAACATGCAGGATGATGCTCTCTTTCAAAACTTATCACATAAATGATCATGGAGTCATGTAGGATAAAGCTATTTATTCTGTTTGGCTGGACAGGATCCAGTTCAAAAGTTTCATAATGTCTAAGGATATTGAATTTGAACCTCTATACACTCCTGCCTATACCTTCTAATATCCTGCCTATACCTTCTAATATCTTGCCTATAAACCTCTAAGGATGACGCTATTTTGCGTACGCAGTCATATAGTAAATAAAGACTCCAGACCTTGAACCTGTGGTTCCAAAGCACAAAGTGATATTTCAAGTAAAAGTACAGTCAGTTACACGCTATGATATAAGTACAATTTAGCGCAAAGAATTATACAGACCCAAGTACAGTTATACATACACAGCGCTTCTGGACCAGATGTAGGCTTCAGCAAGAAACCCCCCGTCAATCAGCATTCAGCAAGAAGACTCAGACTGGGGTCACAACACACACGTTTATACTCTCACAGAAACAGAAAACACAATAGAGAGGTTTGTCGCTGATGCCATTGGTTCCCGAGGAGGATGCATCTGTTGCAGAGCATTTCACAGGTTGATTCAAATAGACACAGTCCAGCCTCTAACAACTGGTTGTCTCTGGTTTCCTGCCTCATGCACATCCTAACAGTTGGTCATATAATGTACATTTCGGTGCTTTAAGTCTCTGCGGTCCATAAGTTGAGAATGCATGTTGCGATGTTCACACTGACAATACCAGAATGCTGTTGAAAGAGTGCAGATCAGTATAATATCAAACATGACTTACTTATCATGTATTAAACCTTATCTACCAAATAACCTTTATTTCACAGCAATTATAATAAATGAACAAACTTGAATCTTATACTTTAAAGCTTATGAGACCTTTTATGTGAATATGTACTGTGTAAGTATTTGGGGTTTGATATAAAGACGCTAGTTAACTTGGGGCAGATGCGTGCGCATGAAGCTAACAAACAGCGTTTTCATACAGGATCTTACGCATTTGCTAATATGCGACTAGTTAACAGTGCAATTGTGCGTATTTATGTGTGTATGAATAATGGTGTAAGATGCAATCGCATGATGCTAATAGTAACATCGCCATATGTACTTAAGTGTGAGTTTAGCTAAAATGGCGCTGGGCGGCCATTCACAAAATGGCGTTTTGCGATCTGATTTACAAGATGGCATCTTGCGGCCAGTCGCAAGATGGCGTCGTTACGATCTAATTTTAAGCTGCTCTTGTCTCAGCCAATTATCCAGCTTTGACAGTCCTCCCTTTGATAGCGAACAACATGCTATCACAATCTGATTTTAAAAATAAATTTAGGCTTACATTTGTATATTATTTAGTGTTATTAGGGGATGGCACAAGGTGGTTCTTAATCCATCAATAATGTGTCTCTGAGTGGGGACATAAAACTACTATTATTATACGCACACCGCGGATCTTGGAAGATCATGTGAAAGGTCTGGGGATACACCAGTCCTATAAAGGCAGTCTTGAAGGGGAATTTGAGACTTTACATTATCTGAGGTGTTTTAAAAAGAACATTTCAATAATACATTCTATGCTTGTCTAAATATAATACATTAAATTATGGTATTTCCTAGTTCAGGGTTGTAATGCAGTTCTATATTTACCTCAGTATTCATATTGCCATTACTGACCACAATCATAATTTCGTTCTTTTGTTTTACTCTATTTTTAAATTTTCAACACTTCAACACAATAGGAACACACCGGACACATATGCCAATTATTATGATGACAATCAGTATAAGGATCAAGAATTTGCCTATGCTGGCGATCACTTCCTGGACCCATTCCCCTAGGCTTGAGAACCATTTCACTGGGTTCAACCATGAGACCCATCCTTCTATCTTCTCCCCTACTTCAGCCACTGAAGCATTATGGTTCTTATGAAACTCCCATTTTAGCTGCAGAATTTCATCCATCTTCCGGTCTATCACCTCCTTGGGGTCGCTGGTATCATTGGTGACATAGGTGCAACATTTTACTCCAAATTGGGTGGCCAAAGTTACGCAGTACACTCCAATAACAGCAGTTAAATAATTTAACACTAGCCTGTGTTGCACCAGTTCTTTCTTGTATGCTTGCAATTCTCTCCCTGTATAACTTAATGTGTCATCATACATCTCGGTGATATTATCTATCAATTTAGCCCTGGGGCTATCCAATAAGCCCGGCCCAACTCCAGAACTTATTGGGAATTTTTTTTCGGGACCTGATGTGTCCTGAAAAATTATCCCCGAAGAGTTTTTTTTTTTCACCAGCGCAATGGCGACAACACATAGGTCCATGAACTTATCACAGATCCTATGTGTTTTCGGGTGAATTATCCGATTTGTTTGCCCAAAACAAGTAGGATAGGATAAAAAAAATATCAAAATATGGGGATTATTGGGGAAAAATCCCTGTTTTCCACCCGCAAAAAAATATTGGGGCTAATTGGATACCGCCAAAAAAATTCTAATACACAATAAAACATACATACTGTAAATACATAATAAAAGAATAATAACTGGCATATTTCATTCAAAATTGAGAGATGCCATATAGAGCGTATTATTTGTATAGAGTAGATGTAATGATTGGTTTCACAACGAAAGATTTTTGCAGAGTATCTGCATATTCTTTGAGTGATCTGACAATTAAAATACCTTTTACATGGATCCTGTTATTACAAAGAAAGAAGTATCTAAGAAACCCACATAAAGATCCTTTGGGCCATAAAGGCACAATACAGTCTCTGAATAGGTTTACTGGTAATCAATCACAGCAATAATATAGAGGATCACTAAAAATAAACCCAAAATGAGAGAGATTAATGTGTATAGAATAAAGGTTACAAATCACATAGAATAAGCATCAACACAGACCCACATCAGAGCTCCTGGTTAATGGAATCATAATGTGCCACTAGAAATGCAAATTGAAATATCTAGTGTGATGTTACATATAGGGAAGGACGGGGGGGGGGGGGGAGTACAATCTGAGAGAGACAAAGACTTTCATTGGCAGATGGAGAACATGTTACCAAATTTAAAGAATGAGGAGACCCAGAAAAGTTAGTGTCTGAGGTTAAATAATATGCTTTATCTGTCAATTGATCTAAATTATTACACATACAGGGACCCGAAGAACAGCAAACAAGTACATTTTAATGTCAACAACTTACTTCCGAAGGAAGCATATCTCTCCACATCCGGATCAGTGATGAGAGGGAGTGTATTCCCTTTATTTCCAAGTTTAACAATACATCCATGAGCACTAAAAGGATTGTTAAGTCGAACTACAGCATTATAAAACAGGACCCCCATATTGTCTACTTGTCTTCAGGATAATCCAAACATCATCAAAAAGAACCCAAACCTAAAAAATATCCTAGCATCTAGCGAGCTTAAATTAATAATAAAATTCAAAGGATTATATCATATCAGAATAGAAAGGATTTCCTATAAAAACCTTTTTAAACTGTGAATCTCAATATTGTATAATGTATATATGTATTAGAATGTCCTGCCACTTACAATATGTGGGCAGGATGACCAGAGCAGAAAAAACTTGATTTTGAGAACATGGATGTAACATTTTCAAAAAGTTGCTAATCATAGGGTCTCTGGACATTGTAAGGGGTTATCCCTCATGATTGTAGAACAATTTGAGAGAACCAAAATAGGAGGGAATAGATATCATAAGCTCTGTGTAGGAAAGTCATCTTGGATATTTAAACTCGATACTTTGTATCCAAATGGGTTAAATGTGG
Organism: Taudactylus pleione; assembly: GCA_031769625.1. Classification (NCBI taxonomy): domain Eukaryota; kingdom Metazoa; phylum Chordata; class Amphibia; order Anura; family Myobatrachidae; genus Taudactylus; species Taudactylus pleione. The sequence continues at coordinate 10,527,712 of JAUIMM010000710.1, forward strand.
CACTTGATTATACATGCATAGATTAATTATGATCTAACACAGAAAGGGAGGGGTGGGGACAAATGTGAAGATGTCGTAAGTGGACATCCGTTGCTGCAACTTCATTTATAGACGCCCTGCCTCCGTCTTCTTCCTTTTTATAATTCCTTTCCCTTCCCTTCCTCCCTATTCATTCTTCCTTCATTGTACCCCTTTTCCTCTCCACTCCACTAACCTATATGTGACATCACACTAGATATATCAATTTGCATTTCTAGATCCACATTATAACTCCATTAACCAGGAGCTCTGATGTGGGTCTGTGTTGATGTTTATTCTATGTGATTTCCAGCTTTTATGCTATATACATTAATCTCTCTCATTTTTGGTTTATTTTTAGTGCTCCTCTGTTACTGCTGTGATTGATTACCAGTAAACCTATTCAGAGACTGTATTGTGCCTTTATGGCCCACCACATCTTTATGTGGGTTTCTTAGAGCTTTCTTTCTTTATAACAGTGATTACCTGTAAAAAGGTATTTTAATTGTCAATGATCTTAGATCACTCTAATAGAATAGGCAAATACTCTACACAAATATTGAGTTGTTTATTCTACTCTAAAAAGGAATACAATCATTACATCTACTCTATACAAATAATACACTCTAAATGGCTTCTCTCAATTTTGAATGAAGCATGCCAGTTGTGGTTATTATTATTGTATGTATTATTGTAATGTTTTATTGTGTAATTGTATTTTTAATATGTATATTTGTATAATTTTTTGCTTTCACTATAATGTTCCTTTTGTTTGTTGGCGAATATCTTCCACAGCTCTCAAGGTAAAGCTGCCAAATCTTACATAGCTTAATTTTTCGATACTAAATAACTATTAGACCACCTAGCGACAACGTGACAATGCGACAAAGCGTCAAATCTTATATAAAACTAGTATGGCCGTGGCGAACATTTTGCCAATTTGAACCCAGAACATACTGTGGCAGTATCACAAGAGATGGTGCTGGTTAGCAGCAGATTCTGTGTGGGGCAGGAGAGATCCGCCCACACAGAGTAGAAAAGCATTGTGGGAAGATGCCTAATGGCTGCCAGATGACCAGAGCGCAGGTGATGCTGCTGGTGTACAGTCAGACAGTCCAGGTGGGGCTGCATTCAGAGCAAAGCAGACCAGGTGGTCAGGATCATACCTGCAAGGAGGCAGGGAGATCCCTAAACCTCTGACACTGTCCCTGTGAGACGCGGTATAGCTAAGAAAGCTATACAGGCCAGGAGGACAGTGTCCAGTCCTGCATGTGGCAGGAAGGACCTAAAATCTCAGAGACTGTGAGAGACTTTCATGCAGAGTAGCTGCTTCTGTAGAGAGTGTTCAAGAAGTGAGTTAGTGCCCTAAGAGAGGGCTAGGTTGCTTGTTATTTTCAATTTTGGTTTCCTAGTTTCCATGCTGGCAGTAAAGCACCATTTTCATTTACTTTTACTGGAATGCCATGTGTGGACTCTAATTCTGCACCTAATAACTGCACCACTGACACCAAGCTACTGAGCTAAATTACCCCAAGTTATCACACTACGTATGGAAAATGCTTAGCTAGATAATGGCTAGATCATATGTTAACATGATGGAATCGGGTAATAAAAGATATTCAAATTCAAAGAGCGTTCCGGACAAAGGGACTAAGCAAATTTTATATATAGATATTAGGGGTGAGCGGGATCGGATTTCTGAAATCCGAACCCCCCCGAACCCCCCCGATTCGAGGCCGATCCGAGTCAGGCTCGACTTTTCCCACCTGACTCGGATCTGAAATCGGGGCAAAACGTCATCATCCCGCCTTCCGGGTCTCGCGGGTTTTGGATCCTATATAAGGTACCCGCGTCGGCGCCATTTTCTCACTCGGCTGTGGACAGTGAAGAGGGAGGGTGGGAGTTAGGGCTGGCTGGGCTGTGTAGTGTAGTGTAGTGCAGTGTAGTGTTGTGCTGTGCTGTGCTGTGCTGCTGTTGTCCATAGGGGCTGTGTCCACTACTTCAAAGTCTATAGGGGCTGGCTGGACTGTTTTGTGCAGTCAGTTGTCCATAGGGGCTGTGTCCACTCCAAAGTCCTGTGCAGTGTCCCAGACCTAAAGGGGTACTGTAGTGTTGTCCAGGGGGTGCTATGTCCGTCAGGGGTGCTCCCCCCAAGTGCAAAAAAAAATAATATTTTTTCTGTGTTTGTGAATTGTGTGCACTGTGGCTGCACGTGCATCAACAAGGGAGCAGCGCCAAGCGTGTGCCTGTGTCCCATAAGTAAAAGGCTGGCTGGCTTGTCCGTTAAAGGGTGCTGTAACCCCCAAAGGGCACTCCAAACAAAATAATAAAAAAATATTTTTTTGTGCTTGTGAATTGTGTGCGCAGTAGCCGCACGTGCATCAACAAAGTAGTGCCAAGCGTGCGCCTGTGTCCCATAAATAAAGGTCCAGCTGGATTGACCGCTAAAGGGTGCTGTAACCCCCAAAGGGCACTCCAAACAAAATGAAAAATTTTTTTTTTTTATGTTTGTTAATTGTGTGCGCAGTAGCCACACGTGCATCAACAAAGTAGTGCCAAGCGTGCGCCTGTGTCCCATAAATAAAGGGCCGGCTGGATTGACCGCTAAAGGGTGCTGTAACCCCCAAAGGGCACTCCAAACAAAATAAAAATATATATTTTTTTGTGTTTGTGAATTGTGTGCGCAGTAGCCGCACGTGCATCAACAAAGTAGTGCCAAGCGTGCGCCTGTGTCCCATAAATAAAGGGCCGGCTGGCTTGACCGTTAAAGGGTGCTGTAACCCCCAAAGTACACTCCAAACAAAATAAAAAAATATTTTCTGTGTTTGTGAATTGTGTGCACTGTGGCTGCACTTGTATCAACAAAGGAGCAGCGCCAAGCATGCGCCTGTGTCCCATAAGTAAAGAGCCGGCTGGCTCATTTCTTAAAGGGTGGTGTAACCCACAAAGTGCACTACTCTCCAGCAAAAATAAAAAAATATTTTCTGTGTTTGTGTGCGCCTTAGCCGCACGTATATATCAAATCGATGTAACATAAATGGAGGACCAAACTTTCTCCTATAAAAATAAAATAGAGAAAGATCAAGAACCACTTCCTCCTAGTGCTGAAGCTGCTGCCACTAGTCATGACATAGACGATAACATGCCATCAACGTCGTCTGCCAAGGCCGATGCCCAATGTCATAGTAGAGCCCACATACAATCCCAAATGACAAAGTTCAGGAAAATGACCTTAAAAAAAACATTTAAATCATCTGAAAAGAAACGTAAACTTGCCAATATGCCATTTATGACACGGAGTGGCAAGGAACGGCTATGGTCTTTCCCTATGACTAGTGTGTGTCATACTAGTATGACTAGTATGTTCATGACTAGTGGTTCAGCTTCACATGACGATGGAAGCCCTCCTCCCGTTAAGCTGGCAAAAGCACAGCAAAGAACTGTGCGTTCTAAGAAGATATCACAAATCCCCAAGGAGAGTCCAAGTGTGGTGGCGGTTGCGATGCCTGACCTTCCCAGCACTGGACGGGAAGAGGTGGCTCTTTCCACCGTTTGCACGCCCCCTGCAAGTGCTGAAAGGAGCACCCACAGTCCACTTGCTGATATGCAAATTGAAGATGTCACTGTTGAAGTACAACAGGATGAGGATACTGGTGTAGCTGGCGCTGAGGAGGAAGTTGGCGAGGAGGATTCTGATGGTGATGTGGTTTGTTTAAATCAGGCTCCGGGGGAGACAGTTGTTGTGCATGGGATGAAAAAGACCATCACGGTCATGCCTGGGCAGAAGACCAAACATTCCACCTCTTTGGTCTGGCAATATTTCTATCCAAATCCGGACAACAACTGTCTTGCCATATGTACCATATGTAAAGGTGAAATAAGTAGGGGTAGGAACGTTAACCACCTAGGAACATCCTCCCTTATACGGCACCTGCAGCGCGTTCATAAAAAGTTACTGTCAAGTTCAGAAACTTTGGCTAAGACTGTAAGCAGTCCAGGGACACCTAAATCCCGTTGTCCTGTTGTATCCAAGCGCCTGCAAACCACACCATCAACTCCCTTATCGTCAATTTCCTCCTTAGTCAGGATCGGAAGTAGTCCTGCAGGCCATGTCACTGGCATGACTGACTCTCCTGTCCGGGATTCCTCCGGAGGATCCTGCATTGCTACGCCTCCAGCTGCCGCTGCTGCTGTGGCTGCTGCTGGGAGTCGTTCATCATCCCAGAGAGGAAGTAGGAACACCACTACTTTTACTAAACAATTGACCCTCCAACAGTCCTTAGCGAGGAGGATGAAGTAGGACAGCAGTCATCCTGAAGCAAAATGTATAACTGAGGCCTTGACTGCTATGCTGGTGTTAGATATGCGTCCGGTATCCGCCATTAGTGCAGTGGGATTTAGACAATTGATGGAGGTAGTGTGCCCCCGGTTCCAAATCCCATCTAGGTTCCACTTCACTAGGCAGGCGATACCGAGACTGTACAGAAACATCAGAAAAAGTGTCCTCAGTATCCTGAAAAATACCGTTGTACCCAATGTCCACTTAACCACGGACATGTGGACAAGTGGAACAGGGCAGACTAAGTTCTATATGACTGTGACAGCCCACTGGGTAGATGTATCACCTTACGCAGCAACAGCAGCAGCGTCACCAATAGCAGCATCTCAGAAACGCCAGCTCGTTCCAAGGCAGGGTATGCTGTGTATCACCGGTTTCAGCAAGAGGCACACCACCGACAACCTCTTAGAGAAACTGAGGGAAATTATCGCCCAGTGGCTTACCCCACTTAGACTCTCCTGGGGATTTGTGATATCTGACAACGCCACCAATATTGTGCGGGCATTACATCTGGGCAAATTCCAGCACGTCCCATGTTTTGCTCACACAATAAACTTGGTGGTGCAGAATTTTCTGAAAAGCGACAGGGGTGTGCAGGAGACGCTTTGGGTGGCCCGAAAAATTTCTGCCCACTTTCACCATTCAGCCACTGTGTGCTGAAGACTGGAGCGCCAGTAAACACTCTTGAACCTGCCCCGCCATCACCTGAAGCAAGAGGTTGTGACGCGGTGGAACTCAACCCTCTATATGCTTCCGAGGATGGAGGAGCAGCAAAAGGCCATTCAAGCCTATACATCCACCTATGACATAGGCAAAGGAGGGGGTATGCACCTGACTCAAGCACAGTGGAGAATGATTTCCGTGTTGTGCAAGGTTCTCCAGCCCTTCGAACTTGCCACACGTGAAGTCAGTTCAGACACTGCCAGCTTGAGTCAGGTCATTCCCCTCATCAGGCTTTTGCAGAAGCAGCTGGAGAAAGTGAAGGAGGAGCTAAGATGGAGCGATTACGCTCGGCATGTGGGACTTGTGGTTGAAGCCCTTCATTCGCTTTGCCAGGATTCCAGGGTGGTCAATCTGTTGAAATCAGACCACTACATTTTGGCCACCGTGCTGGATCCTAGGTTTAAAGCCTATGTGGTGTCTCTCTTTCCGGCTGACACAAGCCTGCAGAGGTGCAAAGACCTGCTGGTGAAAACACTGTCAGCTGAAGCGGAACGTGACACGTCAACAGCTCCTTCTTCATTTTCTCCCGCAACTGGGGCTGCCAGGAAAAAACTTAGGTATCCTAAGCAACCCGCTGGCGGTGATGCAGGGCAGGCAGGACCAAGTTTGGACATCTGGTCCGGACTGAAGGACCTGGCAACAATTTCTGACATGTCTACTGTCACTACATATGATACTGTCACCATTGACAGAATGGTGGAGGATTACATCGGTGACAGCATCCAAGTAGGCATGTCAGACAGTCCATACCTGTACTGGCAGGAAAAAGAGGCAATTTGGAGGCCCCTGTACAAACTGGCTCTATTTTACCAGAGTTGCCCCCCCTCCAGTGTGTACTCCGAAAGAGTGTTTAGTGCAGCCGGGAACCTTGTCAGCGAAAGGCGTAGGAGGTTGCTTCCACAAAATGTGGAGAAGATGATGTTCATAAAAATTAATTATCAACTCTTCCAGGGAGACCAGCCTCCAGAACGTACAGAGGGACCTGGGGTGGTGGATTCCAGCGGGGACGAGTTAATACTCTGTGAGGATGAGGATGTACACAACACTGAAGAGGGTGAGGAATCGGTGGATGAGGAGGAAGAGGATGACATCTTGCCTCCGTAGAGCCAGTTTGTGCAGGGACAGATTAATTGCCAGCTTGTGTGTGGGGGCCCAAACGAACCAATCATTTCAGCCACAGTTGTGTGGCAGACCCTGGCGCTGAAATGATTGCTTTGTTAAAGTGTGCATGTCCTGTTTATACAACATCCATCTTGCACCTCTTTTTTTTCTTTGCATTATGTACAGTTTGGGGCCTAGTTTTTCAAACTGCCATCCTGTCTGCCACTGCAGTTTCACGCCTAGATGGGTCACGTGTTTGTGCCGCCCACTCGTGTCGCTTAGCATAGTCATCCAGCTACCTCGGTGCAACGTTTTGGACATAAAAACACTATTGTGAGGTGTGAGGTGTTCAGAATAGACTGGAAATGAGTGGAAATTAAGGTTATTGAGGTTAATAATAGCATAGGAGCAGAAAAACCTACAAATTCTGTGATTTTAGCTGTTTTTATGCTTTTTTAAAAAAAAATACAGATCCAAAACACAAAACCCAGAACCCAAAACACGGAAGGGTGGTTTTGGCAAAACCAATCCAGATCCAAAACACGAAGAAAGATCCAGATCCAAAACCAAAACACAAAACACGAAAAGTGGCCGGTGCACACCCCTAATATATATATATATATATATATATATATATATATATTTATATATGAGATTTCATTGGTCTGTTTGTTTGTCATGCATTCAGAAACCCCTGCCCCGACTGGGATAAAACCAATTTGTGGTGGTCCATTTGGATCCTGGCCAGGTTTTAGGGGAGTTCCGTTGGTGTATGCTGGGCAGAACTTTGACGGGAGCCTGTTCTAAGCCTTCCACTGGATGCATGTGGATTGAAACTTCACAGAGTGGTAATATTGGATCCCAGAGAGCATACTAGGGGGTTGAGGTCCGGGTCGGACCTCCCATTGGTGTACGCTGGGCAGAACTTTTACCCAGAGAACATGTTCTGGGCCTTTCACTGGATGGATTTGGATGAAAATTTCACAGAGGCGTGGCATTTGGTCTGGGAGGCCTAATGGAGTGGTTGGAGTCCCGATAAGACCTAACGGCGGAGTACCCTGGGACGAACTTTGACCCAGGGAGCCTGTTCTGGGCCTTCCACTGGATGGATTTGGACAACTAATAAAACTCAATAACTTGAAGATTTAAACGTCGGGTACTTCAGCTAATATAAGTAATTTCTTTATTTCACATTTATTTCTATGCATATATATATATATATATATATATCTATATATATATATCTATATATATATATAGTGCAAGTGCTGGCTCCGGGGATGGCGCGTGTCTATTAAACCACCACCAATTAAAATAACAAATTTGTCTAACAATTTTGTTATTTTAATTGGTGTTGGTTTGATAGTTCACTTTCATTTGCACACAGTGGCTCCAGTACGGACAGCGTCTGGTAGCCATGACAACCAAAGAGACTGCCTTCTGTTCACGTCATCACCGGGAGACGCTCTCTGTAATGTGCAGATGCGCGCTATCCCCGGAGCCAGCACTTGCACACTCGGGTGACAGTATTTAAGGTAAGACTTGTTTTGGTCTTATGTAACCTTGATAAAAAAGGGCTGTATATGCCCTGAAACATTGGAGTAAAAACCTTCTATTTTGCATTTAGGCCCTCCAGTGCCGCCTACTTTCTTCCCACTGTATTTACCATTTTAAGGAAGGCACGGAGGCCAATACATATGAAGGAATAGAGTGCCGGACAGTGTGGACTTTTTTATATATATATATTTCAAACAAGCTTACTCTAATACTGTTGTTTATTTTTAATATTTTTGATATCTCTGTATGTGTGTAAGATTAAAAGTGTTAAAATGTTGCAACTGACTCAACTGATTCAACAAGAGGTTTCCCAATAAACAATCTTGACGGAAAATATTTTATTTCAGTGTGATTTAACAACTAAGACTACTACAGATACGGGAAACATACAGGTTGGCATATGTCTTGAATTTTTTTTTTTTTAAAGACGAAACGCATTGATCCTTAGCCACCCCATTCTGACACCCACCGACTGTCAGCTCCCAGTGCACCTGATTTGCTCTGCTCAGAGAACTACATGGACTGTCAAACACGCTGATCAGATGCTATTGTTGGAGTTGGGCCGGCTCTCCTGCACATACTGAACCAGTATACTATCAGCCCAGACCGCTGGAAGAAAAGCAGCCTCCTGGAGTCATTGTGCAGTGAGTTACCAAATAGGCACACTAGCTAATCCTACTTTGGAATATCCTATAATAAATCTGCAGACTTTAATATTGCGGCAGTGACTTCCTTTAGTTGCATGAGGCGAAGATTCTTTTACCAGGGCTGGCTCCAGGAGGAGCCGCGCCCTGTGCAGAACGGGACATAGGTGTCCGTTACCTGCAACCAAAATTGGGGGCATGGCCTAATAGGGCACTCCCCCAAAATGTCATTTTGTTTTTTTGGATGGGGGGGCATGCCCGTATGGCATGCCTCCCATTAACATCAGGCTGGGGGCGAGCCCAGCACTACATCAGTTGTTGGGCTGCCCCCAGCTCTCTTCCTGCACTGATGGATGCGCGTGGCATCCATTCCTCCTCATCAGGGCCGGCACCACCACACAGCTGTGGCGGTGGAGATGCCCAACCTCTGGAACAGCAGGGCAGTGCTCGAAAAATTGGACTGTCCCGCTGAAATCGGGAATGGTTGGAAGGGGTGGACCCTCTATAGGGTGGTGCGCATGTTTGATCCTACTGGTCGAACATGCCTCGAACCAGCCCTGTTTTAACCTACTTCAGCACACCTTGGGGATAGTTTACAACAGTATACTCTCAGAGATCTGGAGTTGCACTAAATATTTATTTGAATAACTTTTCATTGGTGCAATCTACCCTCTGACATCTGTGTAGTTTTTTCTTAGACCTATTGGCAATTGGTCTTTCTTAGATTTGCTGTATATGGGGTTCAGTGACTTTTAAACACTTTACATATTGACTGGCGCCGGGATCTGGGAAAGCTAGATTTACTTCTGTTTGTTTTCCCCCTTTTTTTCCAGAAAACTACGCGATAGCCCCATCCTCCAATACTATAATCCACCTACACTATGGGCTTCACTCAGAGCCGGACGCTATTTGCGCTCGCTCGTTCAGAAAAATGGGGTGGCTATTCAAATGAACCGTTCGCTCTTTGCGGTCTGTTCACACCTCTAGGTCTGAACGAGTGAACAAAACATGCGGTCGTTTTTTGGAAAACTACGCCCCCTGGCCGCTTGCATCCTACGTCATGTCCGCTATTTATTAGATTAATTGAGTACATCGACCAGCGTATGAACTGCTCGCTATTCTTGTGGTTGGTTTTTCCTACCGCAATCTTGCGAGCAGTTCTGACTATAAAATAACCCAGTGACGTGGTCAATGACGCTGCTGTATTAATTATGCACACCCTTAAAATGCCCGTTTTGACCTTTAAGCACCCCTGCGTTCGGATCTCCACTCCCCGTTTTCAAACACCTTCCCCTGTTACCACCCACATACGCCTCATTCTGTCACTCAAAATAGCAGGCATTCGCTATTTAGCGAACAAACGATTTTCGGCCCTACTGACTGGTTCGCGCATGCGTATTACGATCCGTACGCATGCGCAGTTGTGCAAACATCGCTCGGAACGAACGAGCGGCCGCTTATGAGCGGCTCTGAATCAGGCCCTATAATCCCTACAGTGGATGTGGGTTTGAAAGAGAGTGTGGCCAAGGTATCCCTAAATTTCTTGTACAAAAATTGTAACCCTAATGTGATTGTGCCTGGTTCAATGTGATCACCACCCTCCTAATTTTCTAAGTGTTTCAATTAGCAGAGCATGTAAACAGGTTTCTAGTTACATTGTTTGCAGACTGTCAGAATCTGTGAATCGTTCAGACTCGGAAACTTGGACCACTGGGCTATACTGGTTGGTGCTGGAGTGAATGAAGTGCAAGAGTTGTAGGATGCTTTTCCAGAATCAGTTCTCAAAATGGAATGACAGAACAGGATGGGGAACAGAACAAATTGTAGGCAGAAGAACTGGTCTGTTACCCGGCAGTGGTGATTGCACAATCTGAAGCCTAGAACACTGATATATGCAAAATGCTCAAATAGGAGGTGTGTCAGTAACACGGATGTATGAATGGTGCTAAGAATAGGAGATGTGTTAGGAACACTATATATGAGTTCAGTCCATTTGGTACTTGCTAGAGATGTGTGTACCATACTTGCCTACCCTCCCGATTTGGTCGGGAGCCTCCTGAAAATCGGGTGCCGCTCCCGACCTCCTGGGTAGGCAGGCAATCCTCCCGGCTGCCGCCCACCCCTCTTAACCCTCCTGCACTTACCTTAGAAACTCCCGCAGTGGGTGGCCGTGATGCGATTCACGCTGAATCACGTAATTTTGGCTCCTCCCCCTGCTTCACAATGCCTGTAATATCTGCATTGTGTAGCTGGGGCGGGACCAAAATGGCGCGATCACGTGGCCCCGCCCCCCCTCCGCCCACAAATGAGCATCACCTGGCCGGCCCCACCTCCTCGCGATGGCCACGCACCCTGTAATGCCAATCTGGCTGCTCCCTCCCGGAAGGGGCAGCCAGAAAGTCGGCAAGCCTGGTGTGTACTCTGCAGAACATTATAATGTTTATAAAAGTTTATAATGCTGGTAGCCTGCAGGCTGAAGCAGAACCTGCACGGAGGTATTGTCAGACTGTAGTTGGTACTAGCAGACAGTAGTTGGTACTGCACTTTATATGTAAGCTGCAACTGGAACTGCACGCTGGGTTTATGCAGGCTGTAGATGCACGCTGGTTTATGCAGGCTGTAGATGCACGCTGGTTTATGCAGGCTGTAGATGCACGCTGGGTTTAAGCAGGCTGTAGATGCACGCTGGTTTATGCAGACTGTAGATGCACGCTGGTTTATGCAGGCTGTAGATGCACACTGGTTTATGCAGGCTGTAGATGCACGCTGGGATATGCAGGCTGTAGATGCACGCTGGTTTATGCAGGCTGTAGATGCACGCTGATTTACAGTATGCAGACTGTAGATGCACGCTGGTTTATGCAGACTGTAGATGCACTCTGGGATATGTAGGCTGTAGATGCACGCTGGTTTATGCAGGCTGTAGATGCACGCTGATTTACAGTATGCAGACTGTAGATGCACGCTGGTTTATGCAGACTGTAGATGCACTCTGGGATATGTAGGCTGTAGATGCACTCTGAGATGCACAGGCTGCAGCTGGAACTACACACTGGAATATGCAGGCTAAGGCACAGAAGCGCACTAAGCTGCAGCAGGACGCAATAAGAAAAGTGGCCATAGCTGAGAACTGACGAGCACAGAAGCAATTGCAGTAGAAACAGGTGTCAGAAGGCAGAGTGGCCCTGAGCAGGTGCAAGTGAGGGGTTTAAATAGGGTAATGTCTAAATCCCCTTCACGGAGAGGACCCTAACGTCATCAGCCAGTGTCATTCCCTACCATCCAAGTGGGCATAGAGGAGGAATATAACCTTGTGGCGAGCGTAGCGAGCCACCGAGCCCAAAGCGTGGTGAGCGCAGCGGGGCCGTGAAGGGACAACTTTCTTCTTTAGGTGGGGACAACTTTCCTCTTTGGGTGGCCTTAATGGGCATGGAACTGCACTTCCGCCCTCACTCACGTCACTTCCAGGTTCCTAGCATGAAGGGGAAATAAGCTCTACCGTTTAGGAAGGGTGCTTTGGACAGTTATTGGTTGCACAGGTCATATGTAAACTAATTCCTCAGTGATTGGATAAATCCGGAGCCAGTTGACGAAAGCAAGATGCCATGCCGACCTCAGGAGAGACTCCAAAGCACAAATACCAGGTTGTAAACGCACTTTGGGAAGACTGGCCAGTGGGGACATGTCAGTTAATGAACTGGCAGCGCCGGGTGTGGTAAGAGGTCTGAGAGCTCACTATGTGACAGAGACAAAGCATGCCAATGGCATATCTATGTATAGGAAAGAGTTTAGAAATTGATTTACCAGATTTCAACACCACATAAAGTGCTCATTATGACGTGGCTTATGGGCTCCAACAATTCATCAGATCAGGGGTTCCCAACCATGGTCCTCCAGGCACACTAATGGTGCGTAAACACGTTACAACTTTTAGGAGCGATTTGAACGATATCATTCATATCTTTATCAGTCATATCGTTCACTTTTTTGTAGTCACCAACCAGACAATGACCAATGATGCGCGTTCCCACATGAACGATAACGATATCTATGGTCTTTCATGCTTGCAGGCCAACTTGGACGATATTGTAAAGATTTGCCTGTAAAAAGATAGTTTCACTGATACATCTATCATAGATATCTGTCAGTGTGTACAACCAATATCGGTTGACCTACGGTACACTACAGAAAGTTGGAGGGAAATCTATCAACGATATCGATGGTTGTTCAAGTTGTTCCGTGAGTATGCAGCATAACAGTCCCAGTTTTAAAGATAGCCATACTTGAGCACAGATGTGTTAATTAGTACCAGAGTTACTTTATTTTGATTTAATCATCTGTACTTAAGCATGGATCTCACTAAAACCTGGACTGCTAGTGTGCCTTGAGGACTGAGGTTGAGAAACACTGCATATTAGATTGTTCACTTAGTCTAGATATGGATGTTTCTGGTTATTTCAGGTCTGTGTCTGACACTTTTAACCTCACTTTACTTACAGCTTTGTAAAATGTCATTACACTACATAGTTTAACTTTATGCTTTTCATTAATAATTTTTTTTTTAAAAATCAAAAATTATCAAAACAAAAAAATATTAAATTGTCAGTATCAAGCTGTAATAAACTATCAAACACTAAATAAGAAATGACAGCAATGTGATTGCCCTTTTCCTTTCCTCATGTAATTTATGTCTTATTGACGATCTAGCCCAGGACCGTCTTCATTGTATTTCTTACAAATGTCTCTTGCTTTGGCTGCATGCAGTTATTTCATTATTTTCTGCCTCTTCAGTACATAGGATCACAGCAGGTAGAGAATACATACAATGAAGTCTTCTCATACAGTATACGATTGCCGTTTCTCTTCACCAAACAATGCATTTTGTATTTGGGAGAGTATCATTTCCTGCAATTTACCACTTAGGGGTATACACTAGTGAAATAAATTCTGGACACTTTTACTAAATTTTAAAAATTTTGCGTTTAGTCATTATTTTTACATTATAATCACTTATAATTTATATTCCAATCGAAGTATATGTGAGTATAATCATTACTATTTATTTTTAAGTTGTCATTTGTCAAATTTCCAGTGAAAAAAATCCGTAAAACCACAGTTTTACAGGCATGCTGTTATTACGGAAAAAAATATGCAATTTCAGCAATACACAAAATTAATATTTCATTGGATATCCTCTGTTTTTAAGAACAGCTTTCATTAGTCAAGGCATCGAGTGAACCAGACGTCCAAGATCTTCAGGTGAAATCATGTGGTACCAGGCCTGGATTATGGCTTCGACCAGCTCTCTCTTCTTACTTGGATTTTTTTGTGATACCATCACTTTAAGCCTTGACCAAAGATTTTCGGATTTAAATCCAGACATATTTCCTGGCCAAGGTAAGACAGTGATTTGGTGATCACCGAACCACTTCATGGAACTGCTGGCGGTGTGGCATGGCGCTCTATCCTGCTGAAAGATACACTTATGTGGGTCAATTTCGAACAAATCCTTGATTGTGGGCAACAGTTTTACCTCCAGCACTGCTTCTTGATACTTTTTGACATTGATATTGCCATCAACGACAGCCAAACATCCCACACAATGGCTGGCCATGCTGCCCCACACCATCACACTTACTGGGTGCTTCATAGTTGCCGTGGTGCACTCGGGCAAAAGATATTCCCCAGGCCGATGCCGAACAAATTTCACTCCATCACTCCCGAAGATGCTGATTTTGGTCTCGTCGCTCCAAATAATCTTGTCCCAGTCTTCTTCTGTCCACTCATTCTGTGCCAGAACCAAATCTATACGTTTCTGCCTTCTTTCTTGGGTCCTAGCTCGCAAACCATTGTCACAAAGTTTATTTCGTATGGTTCGGTCACAAACTTGGACACCAGATGTTTTCATTATGTTATGTTGTTGATGGCTTTTGCAGACCTCCAATGGTCCTGCAGGGCCAGGCGACAGATTCTGCGCTCATCTTGTTTTGTAAGCATGGGCTTTCTCCCCGTTCTTGTGGCTGATTTCATTTCCTTACACCTGGCTATGTTGCCCCACCGCCCAACCTCTTTGCAATTTCTTCGTAGGTATACCCTTCCTCATGAAGCATCATGGCTTTGCCTCTCTTCCCAGGCGACCAGTCAACATGTTTTGAGGTATTCGGAGCCATTTTAGTCGTTGTTCACACTTTGACCAGAGCTGCAGCTAGCTTTGAGGATTGATTGTAAAGGCTGCCACAGTCTGGATGAATTGAATGCTGAACAGAGCACATGAGCCTGCATGGACGCTGTGTGGGACGCGCTCCCGGATCCTGTTAGCATGCTGCCTGCTGTGACTGGTGACAGCCTGCATCTTCACCACTGACAGTGGCTGGTAAGTATATTTCAAAATCTTTTCTCTCTCTCTCTTTTCTGTCCCGTACTCTATCTCTCCATCCCCTTCTCTCTATTTCCTCTCTCTCTCTGACAAATCATGTTAAAATATAAGTAGAAACATCATAGATTAAAATAAAAACATCGAAGTATTGATTTGGTACAGCAGAATATGAATTTTCTGCATAAATATCAAATAAAACATTTTTTTATTAAAAGTGTCCAGAATTAATTCCACTACTGTGTTTACTAAAGTGAGAGTTTTTAGGAGTGGAGATGTTGCCCATAGCAACCAATCATTCTACTTAACATTTAACTAGCACCTTCTAGATTATAATAGCTAGAATCTGACGGGTTGCTATGGGCAATATCTCCATTTCTAAAAACTCTCACTTTAGTAAATTTACCCCTTATAATGTAAATTACAATGTTGAGCTAAATGCCATATTTCAGTGATTGATAAATGCTCAGAGTTGAACGCTAGTTGTCCGTAATTGCTCCCTTATTGTGTGCACAGAACTAAATGTAGATATATGCCCA
The DNA here is from genome assembly GCA_031769625.1 of Taudactylus pleione. Classification (NCBI taxonomy): domain Eukaryota; kingdom Metazoa; phylum Chordata; class Amphibia; order Anura; family Myobatrachidae; genus Taudactylus; species Taudactylus pleione. Next base: position 10,543,006 of record JAUIMM010000710.1, read on the forward strand.
TATACAGAGTTCTACACATCTGTAGACTGCACCATCCCCATCTATATGCTTGCAGGGCTGGAGCAGGACTCTAAGGGACAAAATGATTAAGAATCGAGGCCCTGATTCAGAGCCGGACGCTCTAACAGAGCCGCTCGCTCTGAATCAGAGCTGCCCTTCTTGATTTTTAGAGCGGCCTCCTGGCCGCTCGTATAGCTGTGGGTGACCACCCACAGCTATAGCGAGTGGCCAGGAAGATGATCACGATGGTCAAGACCATCAGAGCTGAAAGCACTTCCACTGACAATGATGTCAGTGGGGTCGGCCCCAGACGGTAGGCGTTCCCTCCGTGTGGCCAGCCATGCCCGCGGATCGCCCACCAAAGGGGGCGTGCTGTCACTCAACATCGAAAGCACGCCCCCTTTGGTGCGAGTCCCAGAGCGACTGTTTGCCCGTCGCTATCCGGGTCTCGCGCATGCGCACGACGGAGCCACCTCCATCGTGCACATGCGCACTGGGCCAACATCGACACGCTTGCGAGCGCTCAGCGCTCGCGAGCGGGTCTGAATCAGGCCCCGTGTCTGTCCGAGTATTATACACATTGGGCATCGCAGGGACATGAGTGAGCTGAGAACTGAACCCACCCGAATTTCGGGGATTCGGGGCGATCCAAGCCAAGCTCGGATCTCCCTGCCTGCCCCGGATCCCTCTCCCGAGTTAAAACCTCACGATCCCGCTGTTGGGTCGCAAAGTTTTGTATTGAGCGGGCTTAACTCTGATCGGCTGAGAGAGCTATCTGTCATGGCTCTCAGCCAATCAGCGTTTAGCCCATTGAATATGGACACAGGAAGGAGAAGAAGATGCTGCCCACCCATCCCCCGCTGCATGTCACCGCCGGCACCCCCTGATGCCGACTCCCACTGGCAGCATCCCCTGCTGCTGCCACTGCTGGCACCCTGCATTGAGGACACCACCAGCAGCCATGCACTGCCGACACCATCAGTACCCCCACACTGAGGACACCGCTGGCGCCCCCGCTCTGCCTGCACCCTGCACTGAAGACACTGCCGGCACCCCTGCACTGCTGCCCCATGTACTGAGGACACCGTCAGCAATCCCACCGGCAACCCTGCACTGCCGACACTGTCAGCACACATGCACTGAGGACACCACCGGCACCCTGCACTAAGGACATTGCCAGCACCCATGCACTACTGCCCCACGTATTGAGGACTCTGGGCCTGATTCAGAGCCGAACGCTCGGACAAGAGCGCTCGCTCTGAATCAGGGCCCTCCTACCTAAACTTGGAGCGGCCTCCTGGCCGCTCGCATAGCTGTGGGTGACCACCCACAGCATATGCAAGCGTCCAAAAAGATGGTCGCGATGGTCAAGACCATCGCGACCATCGGGCTTGCGACTAGACCCTGCGGTAGGGTCTCGGTGACCACAAGCACTGGAGTGATTTTGGCTCTATCAGAGCCAAAATCACTCCCACTGACATCACTAGTGATGTCAGTGGTGCCGGACCCAGACGGTAGGCGTTCCCATGGGAATGCCTCTGTCTGGCAGCCACGCCCCCGGCAAGCCCACCCTCTTTGGTGCGAGACCCAGAGCTACGGCTTCCCCATCGCTAGCCGGGTCTCGCGCATGCGCACGACGGAGCAGCCTCCGTCGTGCGCATGCGCACTAGGGCACCATCGACCGCTTGCGAGCGCTCAGCGCTCACGAGCGGGTCTGAATCAGGCCCTCTGTCAGTGACCCTGCACTGCTGCTACTCCCACACCAAGGGCATCCCTGCACAGCCGACACTGTCAGCACTCCTGCATTGAGGACACCACTGGCACCCCCGCTCTGCTGACACTGTCGGCACTATGCATTCAGGATGTTGTCAGGGCCCCCACTCTGCCAACACCGAAACACTGCCAACACTGACAGCATTTCCACAGTGAGGACACCACTGGCACTCTCGCATTGAGGACACCGCCAGCACCCTGCACTGCCGACACAGGGCCTGATTCAGAGCCGGACGCTATTTGCGCTCGCTCGTTCAGAAAAAGGGTCCGGATATTTAAATTGAGCAATCGCTCTTTGCGGTCTGTTGACGCCTCTATGTCTGATCGAGTGAACGAAACATGCGCTCGCTATTTTATAAAGATGCCCCCTGGCCGCTCACATCCTACGTCATCTCCGCTATTTATTAGATTAATCGAGTACATCGAAAGGCGTCTGAACTGCTCGCAGTGCTTGTGGTTGGATTTTCCTACCGCAATCATGCGAACAGTTCAGGCTAAGAGACAACCAAGTGACGTGGCCGATGACGCTGCTTTGTTAATTATGTACACCCTTAAAACGCCCGTTTTGACCGTTTGGCATGCCTGCGTTCGGATCACCACTCCCCGTTTTCAAGCACCTTCCCCTGTTACCACCCACAAACGCCTCATCCTGTCACTCAAATTAGCAGGCACTCGCTATTTTGCGAGCGCTTGATTTCCGACCGCACTGACTGGTTGGCGCATGCGCATTACGACGCATGCGCAGTTGTGCGAACATCGCTCGAGGCGAACGAGCGGCCGCTTACGAGCGGCTCTGAATCAGGCCGACTGTTGTCACAGTAAGTGCACTATTGGTGTATCCAACCCACACTGTATAACACACTGTATCCATGTTGGAATTTGGAAGCTGAACTGCCTCATGTTAGTGCCGCCCACTGTGTCGCTTATCTTAGTCAGCCAGTTAGCTGGATGCAACCTTTTGGCCTTAACTAGATGAAAAAATTTATATTGTGAGGTGGTCAAAATTGATTGGAAATTACAGGAAATAAATGTTATTGAGGTTAATAATACTGTAGGAACAAAAACAGGCCCATTTTACGTGATTTTAGCTGTTTTTATGTTATTTTAAGAAAAAATCCAGATTCAAAACCGAAAAACAAAACACGGAGGTGAGTTTTTGGCAAAACCAATCCAGTTCCAAAACCAGGGGAGATCCAGATTCAAAACCAAAACACGAGGTCGGCGCACATCTCTAATATATACTGTATATGTGGCAGTATCATGAGAGAGGGCGCTGCAGCTGAGCCAGTGTGGGGCTGGAGTGATCCGCCCACACACAAAGGGTGTGTGTTCAAGACTAATGCCTGCCATATGAAAAGAACCCAGGTGAGGCTGCTGGTGGACACAGTCAGACAGTCCAGGGGCTACAGTCAGAGTGAAGTAGGCCAGGTGGTCAGGATTCATACCTGCAAGGAGGCAGGAAGACCCTATTCCTCCGACACTGTCCTTGGGAAACTGTGGCAGCCAAGATACTGAGAAAGCTATACCAGGTCAAGAGGCCAGTGTCCAGTCCTGCACGTGGCAGGAAGGACCACTAATATCCAAGAGACTTTCATGTAGATTGCCTGCTTTTATACAGAGGGCTCAAGAAGTGAGCTAGTGCCCTGAGTGAGGGCCAGGTTTGTTTATTATTTTCTGTTCATTTTGTTTCCTGATTTCTATGCTGGAAGTAAAGCACCATTTTAATTTCTTATTTACTGGAATGCCATGTGTGGACTCTGCACCTAATCACTGCACTACTGACACCCATCTACCGAGCTAATTACCCCAAGTTATCACAATATGGTGAAGAATGTGGGCAGACAGGTCTACGCAAAAAGATCTATGCAGAAAATGTGGAATACAAATGGAAATATGATGCTCACAGCACTGCAAACTGGAAACCCTTCCAATGTGCACCACTGGAACACTTACAGAGATGTGCAGTGGTTTGAAACCACCACAGGATGTTATTCTGGTAAATAGAGGATTCCTCCAGAGAAGACACAAGTGAAGATATCATTCAGGCTGGATGTGACTCCGCCAGCACTGATGCGCATCCAGTTCATTCTGAGCACAAGATCCATCTTCCCACCACACCTGGACTGGAATTATTACAGCAGATCAATAATACACTCTCTGTATACATAGGTAAACATGTAATAGAAAGCAGCAAGTTGTTGATCGGGTCTATAGCTTGGTGCAGAGAGGCCTCACTGCTGCAGTCCAGAATCTGCTAGTGCTAATCTTGCAGAAATGTTGGTCAGCATAAAAATCCTGAGCCTATGGCAGAAAAGGTTTTTGTTTTGGACATATAAAACTTGTATCATTGGCAATGAAGCAATAATGCTATTTTTTTTTAAATACCTGCAGTCCTAAGCTGCAGGACCAGCATGAGTGGTGAGAGGCCCTGGTGGCAAAGAGAGTCTCGGATGGGCAGGTAACCAAAAGGCTGCTGATCTCAATCAATCATTGAGAGGAAAGGGGGAATCAAAGCACAATGTCAGAGTCTGGCAACATAGGTTATATAAATGATTAGGAAAAAGAAAATAGAAAGGTAATCAACAGGCATTGTGCTAAAATGAAATGCTATTGCCTGCAAGCTGGGAGCCCATAGTTCAGTTTATCTGGTTGGTAAATCTGCTGACCAATTACATGGTAAAGACTTGTCATTTGCCGCAGTCGCATCTGCGTCTTATGCTAAATCGGCGGACGATTTTCATAAAACTGAGACACCCACTTGCAGCGTCTTGAGAGAGTGCATTTCTGTCTCTGTGCAATCTTTAGACTTACCATCGGTCGCACCATCTAAACTTGCACCAATTCTATGGCAGGTGTAGCTTCTCCATCTGAGTGTGGCCTCTGTGCCTTTTTGGATGCAGCCACTTTTCAGCGACATGCCTACAACACATCCGCGTCGGCTTAGCCACCCCCCTTTTATCTCCCGGGAATGGCCACTAAGAATGGCATACCCTGCTTCCAATTCTGTACTGCTTCTGTGGTCGCTGTCAATCTGGAGGCATGTGTGATGCGACTTGGATGCATGCATAGACTTAAAACATTGGCCAACTGCGTGCGGCATTGACACTGTTGTTACCCCTATGTACTAGCTACAGAACCCTAGTGACACAGAAAAAAAGGTTGGCGTCACAATCATGATGGTTCATTAATTTGAACTTTTCACCTTCCTCCACTGCTCGGTAGTACATTGTGGTCTTTCCATCACTGAGCTGACAAGTGTGTATTGCTATTTTGTGCCAGACTGTCATGTGCAGCTTTGTGGAGTTCTTGTCAGATTGATGAAACTGGCTTCCCATGCTACAGGCTGGAATGTATCAGTTAATCTGCAGTTACATGGGTGTCTTGCACTTCAAATTAATATATTTGTATATGTTTTGTTGTGTGTGCTTCTCTGTATAGTCTCTAGTGGAGCTTATCTAGAGGTACCTATATATATATATATATATATATATATATATAGGTGAAGATGTATGAAAAATTCTACAGAGGACAAGTGGAGAAGTTGGCCATAAGCAGCCAATCAGCTACTAGTTGCCATTTTATGAAATGTACTAGATAACTGATAGCTATAAACTGATTGGTTGCGGAATGCGGTTATTTACTGCTGCCCAGAATGCCAGCCATTGGAATCCCAATGTCAGAAGGCCAACCCAAGACTTAAGATAGGCGTCGAAATGCCGACACCTATCTTTAGCCCCACGCCAAAATCCCGACGCCCGACATCTCGAATGAGGGAAGCCAGGAATAGTTAAGTTGTAGCCGCGGGGAGGAAGGGTTAGGTTTAGGCACCACCCGAGGAGAGTTAGTGTTAGGCTAGGGGAAGGGGCAGTTAGGGTAATGCACCCCCGGGGGGAGCTTAGGTTTAGGCGCACCCCGGGAGGGTTAGGTTTAGGGTGCGGGAAGGGGGACGTCTGCATGTTTCATGTTGAACCACGTCAACATTCTAACATCGACATTGTGATGTCAACATTATAAATGTCGACATGGTTACTGTCAACCATATGACCGGTTCCCAAAAAAATTGTTGGTAGAACAGTGGTTTCTAACACCTCCACTCCACAACTGCTTCTCAAACAAGTCCCATATTAGATCATTATTTGGCAAGAGATCATCTTAGCTTTCTAATTTTAGTTATGATGTGTCCATTGGTGTTGTCACACATATTGTTTCTGACATTCCAAAGTGATTGAGAATTGTACCAAATTTAGCAGACTAATTGAGTAGAAAACTTCCATCTTTTTTCTCACTGAGGGCCTGATTCAGAAACTGATGCTCTGAAAGAGCGCTTGCTTTGAATCAGGGCGTTTTTGTTTTATTTTGGAGCGGCCTCCTGGCCGCTCGCATAGCTGTGGGTGAGTTGATGGTCGCGATGGTCAAGACCATTGTGACCATCGGGCTTGGGACGAGACCTTTGTGGTTAGGGTCTCGTGGCCGCAAGCCCCAGGGAGCTTCTGGCTCTAATAGAGCCCGAAGCTCTCCCACTGACATCACTGGTGATGTCAGTGGGGCCGCCCACAAACGTCAGGCATTCTCTTGGGAACGCCTCCATTTGTGAAACCACCCCCTGGCCACGTCTACCAAATGGGGCGAGCTGTCAATCACTATCGACAGCTCGCCCCCTTTGGTGCGACACCCGGAGCGACGGAGCACCTGTCGCTAGCCGGGTCTTGCGCACGTGCACAATGGAGCTGGCTCCGTTGTGCACATGCCCAATGGGCAAACATCGACCCGGTTGCGAGCGCTCAGCGCTTGCGACCGGGTCTGAATCAGGCCCTGAGTGTGGATGCCTCGATAATACAGTATATCACCTCTCCCAGGTCTTTAGTAACAAATTGCGAGTCTAGAACTCCACTTACCTGTAGTTTTGTGATCTTCTTTTTCTTCATGGGCAATAATCAAATTATCCACATATAAGAACAGATACATCCATTTTGCTTTTTCAAACTTTGAAGGCATGGATCTGCGTTACTTCTTTGTTAATTTTACAATTTCCATGCTCTCACCATTTGCTTAAATTGACAGAGCGATTTTTGTAATTTGCAAACAAGATGTTCTTGGCCCTTTTTTAGAACTTTCAGACTGTGTCATGTACAAGTCCTATTCTATATTAAGTTTTATTCTTATCACTATTTTTCCTTTTGCAAGTGTGTGTCTACCATTTATAATAATGGATTTATGGCCTTTAAATGTCACAGCATGCCCTTGCTTGGTAAGCTTTTTCACAGACAAGTGGTGTGAAGATTAGGCACGTGCAAGACATTCTCATTCTGGTAAATGTTGGATAGAATGGACAATAAATATGACCTTCTCCTTTTCCTTATAAGACTATCTAATTACCCTTAACTTTAGCTTTTATTTCTGAATTACTTTGGTCTGATTAAAAAAAAATCTTACAATTTATCATATGACTTGTAGTTCCTGAGTCACTACACCAAGCATTTCTTACTGTGCCTGTGTTTGTATTGAAAGCACATTCAGCATTAGAAGTATTTTCCAGCTCCTTTATAGCACTTTTTGCTTTGCATCTTGTTTATTTAGCTGATTCATTCTGGTTTTCCAGACTCTGCAATCTGCCTCTAAGTGACCAGGTTTCTTGAACACAAAACATTCATGTGTTTCTGGTCTCTGATTAGTGCTTTCAATAATAGAGCCCTGTTCTCTCAATGCTGTATCATTCGTATTTGCACTTTCCATCTTATTGCGATTGATTTAATTATCTCTAACATACTTTTATGTCGGTTCATCATCTGGTCTGGCATCAAGTGCTGTTACAAGTGTCTCATAGTTCTCTAGTAGACCACTGAGTAGCAGAGCTGCTATATGAAAGTCTATTTGTTTCTCCTATGCAGAGCAGACATTCTACCATCTCTAGTGTACATCTTATATAATCTTGCATATTCTGACCTTTATGCAATTTAGTCTGGTAAAACTTTCTTATTAAATAGCACTTATTGCTTAAGTTAGTTCTCTCATGCACTTTCTGCAATACATCCCACACTTTTCTTGCAGTGTCACAGTTACATATTTGCACAATCTGATCATCATCTATACTGAGAGATATTGTACTCTGTTGATGGGTCAGGCTTTGCCTCTTGCATATATTTCCACATACCTTCTCTTATTAGCAGCATCATTACTTTGAATTTCCATGTATAATAGTTCTGGTTAATCAGACTCATTACTGTGGATTTTGACTATTATACCTTTTCTCTCTGCAGTCCTGGGCCCATAACCTGTTAGCAGATACACTATTTACTGTAGCAACAGCAGGATCAAACATACAGTGCAAAATTTAACATGCTGCTACCTTATTGTTTATCTAATTTCATCAGCAGCTGAACACTGGTGACATCGGCATGTAAATAATTGCGTTTGCGTACCCTTTGTTCCAGCGCATACAAAGTGCAAAAACATTCAAGATATACACTGCAAATGGACTTGGCTTCAGCTCTACATCAGTCCCCACTGTGTACATCCATCTTTGTGTGGTATTAGAGAGCAATGGAGATTCCTGCAGTGCTGGGAATGCAAAGATTAAATGAAATAAAATGTTCCTGAAAAAAGGTTGCCAGTTTTGACAAGATAGGAATAAAAGACTGCTACTGTATATTTTGGCTTTGGTTATACTTAACCATCTTGAATATCTTGAAAACCATACTACTTTCCACATAAATAGTTGCTATTGGTAAATTGCAAACTACAGAGCAACTGAAGTTTGCAGAAGTGGAATGGATAAGGGAAAAAAGTTGAATGTATTACAGAAAATTAGATTTAAAAAAATCCATTATATTTTGTTTATCTGCAGACCTATGTTCTGTATGATTTTTTATCATAAACCCGGTTTAATCTGTTTGCTCTCAATTTGAATTAATCAGGCTCATTTGAAGAGGTCGTTTAATAGAGTTATTGAAATGATAAATGCCATCTAAATATATTTGAAAGATTCACATCAAAACCGAGTTCCATCCACTAAATTCAAGCTCTTTTCTCAATAAGATTATATCAAGGAAACTGGGAAATTATTATATATTTTTTTTATCACATTCATTTCAATTATGTATTACAATGGTACTGAATCCTTTGTAAATATATTAGGATATACTGATAAAGAATTGGTTGGTTAGCATCTAAGGTTAAATGAAAATGATAAAGCACTGCTGCATATTTTAGGCAAAGACATAGGATGTGGGCGAAAGTGGATTGATTTATTCATACTTGAAAGAATTGTGATAACAGTAAAAAAATATAGTGAATAGAGAGATTTTTTTAAAATATAAAATAGTTATTTTAATTTGAATTTCCCCATTATATTGATAGGGGAAGCTCTGCACATATATTGGCCTATTTATCAAGGAATATCTCACCAAGAACAACTGCATAGATTTTTTATTCCCTGGATGTATCTATGGGGGATCCCAAGTATATTGATAGGGGAAGCTCTGCACATATATTGGCCTATTTATCAAGGAATATCTCACCAAGAACACCTGCATATATTATTTATTCCCTGGATGTATCAATGGGGGTCCCCAAGTATATTGATAGGGTAAAGCTCTGCACATATATTGGCCTATTTATCAAGGAATATCTCACCAAGAACAACTGCATATATTTTTTATTCCCTGTATGTATCTATGGGGGATACCAAGTATATTGATAGGGAAATCTCTGCACATATATTGGCCTATTTATCAAGGAATATCTCACCAAGAACACTTGCATACATTATTTATTCCTTGGATGTATCTACAGCGGCCCCAATTATATTGATAGGGGGCGCTATGTGCATTTATTGGCCTATTTAACAAGGAATATCTGCCCCTGGATGTATCCATGGGGGACCGCAGCTGATATTGGAGATGTCTGCTGTGATCCCCCATTTTCAATTGCAATAGTAGCCCCCATAGGTATTTGCAGATTTTTTTTGCATTCCAGAGCTTGGCCTGGTAGCTGACGCCATCTCCATAGGATGCTTCTTCAGCACTTTTCACACATGCAAAGTACTGCGCCCACATTAGCGATCACTTCACTTCTAACACGCCATAGGACCAAACTCCTATCGAAGCCCTTGCAGGTGTATTTTATTACATCCAAGTGATCTTTAATTTCTTTTTACTGTGGTAAGCACTGACAAGAAATTATAATTATTGGGTCTAAAACCCGATTATTAAAAAATATGCCCCATAGGCAGAGAGGGCGTGATCAACGTGCAAAGAGGGCTCTCCCACCCCTCATACATTGGTTGGCCTTCCTCTGATACTCATTTCTCTGCTGAAGGAACTGATTCTGAGTTGTGCTCCAGTCCAAATATGGCTGCATCGAGAATTTTTAGCAAACTGTACAACATACTTGCCGACAAACTGGCAGCCACTTCCGGGAGGCAGCCAGCTCGGCACTGCAGTGGGGGAAAAGGGGGCGTGACCCATTTTGGTGGCGGAACAGGGTGCGTGGCCGCATCATCGTGTCATCGAGGCCCCGCTCCCGCTTCACAACGCATATATTATCGGCGTTGTGTAGCCGGGGGCGGGGCCACAATGACGCGATTCAGCGCAAATCGCGTCATCAGCTCCCCCGACCCAGCCACTTTGACCAGGTAAGTGGTGATGCCGGCGGGGGGGGAGCGGATGCAAGCGGGGGGTGTAGGCGGGCTGCACCAGCCGGGAGACTTACCCTCTCTTCCGGGAGCCACCCCGATTTTCAGGTGGCTCCCGACCATTTCGGGAGGGTAGGCAAGTATGCTGTACAAGTGTCGTGGGGCTGCATACACTTTGCTAAGAACTTACAGCGTTTCCGAGTCATACGCGTGTCAGTCTTTTCTCTGCAAAGGCTGTACGAACGTCTCTGGGCAGCAAAGGTCGTTCGCACATAAAACAAACGTCCCGTGGGTGTGTAGCCAGTATAGCGACATATTCCAAGTAGTACATATATGCGCAGTGCACGCCAAATCCAGTCGCATCCCCTGCACCTAGCATGGGGTAGGTGTAAGGGCTGATGACAGTGATGATGGCTGCTCTGGTAGCCAGAGGGCTGGGGGGGCGGATCGATTGCATGTATGCAGCAGCAGGCTCCTGCTCTCTTTGGATGAGGAGGGCTGCTGCTGCCTGCACTGCAGGAGGAGAGGAGGAGACAGTAGTCCCAGGCGGTGAGACCTTGCATGCGCAAAACACCGACTTCTAGGGACTGCATCGGCTGCAGCCCCTACTAACCTGGTAGGGTTGCCCAAAAGACAGAGCAGTGGCTTCCCACTGGAAACATACTCTCGGTTAATCGCAACCTGAACTTGCAGTACCTGGGGGAGAAAACACCTCCCCCTGAGACTGTCTGCCCTGTGTGTGATTGGCAGGTAATGGGAAGCCACTGCCAGTCACAGTGTAGCCAGTGCAGTCATGGACTGCAACTAGCTCACTTAGACGGCAGAGTTTAAAAGAGTGGCTGCACCACTGCATATACTGTATGCGTATAACTCAATACAGGCAAATAGTCGCATTACAATTCCGTTGGCTGTCGGTGTCCAGAATTGCGACTGCATTATTTGTGACAGACTCAGGCCCATACCCTCCAGTATACCTCCTTTGTTGCACTCCCAGCTGCTTGAATAACTGCAAGGGAGTAAGGTTACCATATGAATTTAAAACAGCTCAGACAGAGTATAATAAAATAATTTAGTGTCTGATGGAAAATTGGTAGCTAAATGGACGTAAATGACTCAAAAGAAACATGCATGGAAATATAGCCTTTTTCTACACATATGTAGATCCGTACACATCTGGAAATGTATATGCTCCCGCATCCGCAGCATTTGTGCCTAATTTAACTCAATTCATCATCATAATCATCAATGAATGTATGCACCTGCTTGTAACCAGTGCAAAATATACACCCCCCAGCAGGCATATTTGCGCTTTACTTGCTGGTCTACATGAGCTACACAGAGGTGAACCCACCTTTACTGAATAGGAGGCAAGACTGGGAGATCAGTATTGCTGGAGAAAAACGGAAATGTTGCCTCTTTCCTAAAATGGCAGCACATTGTGCTTTGGGCCTGATTCAGTACGGATCTCAACAGCGATCAAAATAGCGATTACGCACGCAGCCTAACATAAGGACACCTACTTTACCTTACACACATCCGTAATACTTAGCAAGACTGCAAAACCATCGGTAACATGGAGTACCATCACAGCCTCACGCAGACTTGCACAAGGTCTGACCTTACTCAGGAATTGCTAACTTCATCACACGTTGTGAAAGCCCAAGCTGCTTTATGGCAACGCATTGGGTAATTTATGCACGCCCTGTAACGGCACACCTACGTTTCGCTGACCAACCCCCCTGTTACCACCCTCAAACGATGCTTCCTGTCAACCTCTCTGCAATGGGTCTGCGTAGTCACTGCGATGGCAGTCCCAATCGCAGTACAGTCTTCGCGCATGCGCACTGCGGTGCATATGCATTCGCAGAATGAGTTAATCAGCTGATTGCATGAATATGAGCAGTTGCGATCGCTGCTGATCAGGCCCCTTGTGCACTTTAAGCATTTCCACCTTTGCACTGTGCGCCGCTGATATTCACCTGCTCCCGCTGAGAAACACTTCCAGGTTGTAGAGGTGTCGCCGGAGAACACAGACGAGACGAGCAATGTGAACAAAAGGTATTTTACACTGCACATCAAACACTTTGCTAATGAGCCCCAGAGTGGATACCACAAAGCAATAAACCTCACAAACATACAAAATGCTACTGCTATATAATATTTCGGAACCAGCAAAATACATTTCATATTAAATGAATTATTCTTGTCGATCCACAGATAGGAACATGTGTCTTCTTCTTAAAACAAACCTGCCAACCTCTTAAAGGCGTCTGGATCAGACTTTGCGCAGATGTATTTAAATTTGATTCGAGTTTAAATGCTTGACATTGACACGCATGGCATGTGATACATTAAATGACAATTTAAAGTTTGCTACATTTGTAAGTCAGTGGCAGCGGGGTGGGATTAAGAGCGAACAGCATGATCGATGTAATGTGCATCTGGTGCGCGATAGCGTCTAAAACAATCATACTCCATCTGTCGATATAAGACCCAAAAGAGGTTGGAAGGACAATTGGGGATTACAATCTTAAAGCTAGACAGCTGGGATATATATTCATAACCTATAACTGCCGCTTATCGTAGAGTGGCAGTAATGTCAGTTCCCATTCTACATTTGATATACATTTCTTTCATCAGCTTTTGTCACTTACATTGCTGCCTGCGTGTTTGACTATTCCTACATACAGTATGGTGACACTGACTCAGAAGCCATCTCGGAATATTGTTCCATGTTTTATTTGGCTGACTAGGATCACTGAATTATTCTCAGACTGCAGTGATTTTCCTTAACGGGGCTACAAGGAAATAACTTATGTATCAGATTTTGGAGCCTATTTCTCAAATTGAGACTGCCTCCCTGGCGACGATGGCCGGCAGCGGTAAGCCTACTCTTACCGATTTTCAGGTCAGTTAGGGATCAAGGAGCCAATGAGAAGTTATATTGACAGCGCTTAGGATGGTCTTAAAAAAACGATCATCTAAGTGAAATACATATATGACTGCAAGATATTATAACAACATATAGCTAAAAATTGGTCAGGGGAATATTAACCTTAGTACTTGTGTAAGCCTTCAGGGAAATCTAAAAACATAAAATATGATGATTAGCAGAATTCCTCATTTGGAACACCATAACATTTGTAATAGTAGAAACTATCAGAACAATTCAGTTTGGTATATAATAGACATGTGCTCTTGCTCTTTAAAACTGTTGCAATGAGTCTAAATAATAGCAATGTAAATCTTTCATAAGAAAAGAGAATACATTTGCAATCGCAAACTGCCACTTGCTGTTCTAAGGATGTATACTTGCAAATGTAAGTTAATTCTTAGTCTCACAACACAATTCATCCAGTTGAGTAAAGTGAAAGACAATGTCTTGTGCACAATTCCCACATAGGAATGGGGGTAGATATTAAACAAATGCATGCATGATGAATGTATGTTCCTGCCAGTTACAGCATCGTCATCAGTCAATATCAGCTCCGCTCAGCCACACAGCCTATTCAAAATAAATCATCAAGAGCTGCTAGATATGAGGATGATAGTGGAGTAGTGAAAGCCGTCTCATAGGTGAATGTCTCAGCAGAATATTGTTAGTTGCCCTAGTAAATCCCAAAAGCTGACGCGTTTCATCACTTAAATTGTGATTTCATTATTGGGGTGTGTGAAGTAGTCTTACAGATGGCATCTCAATTAGGTGTCAAGAAGCTGACTTACTGGAACCTGCATGCACCCTGGGTATGGAAGCCCAGTCTATGGCTTCCAGCTCCAGATTCTAGCAATAAATAAAACACAATCTAAAAATATATATAATTTGAATAATTAAGCATCTTTCCTGTGGGCACCCCTGGCAAGTACCATCCTTAGATGATGTCAGCTAACAGAGACCATTGGTGGTACTTGTACCCCTCATTGATTAATTGAAACATGCAATGTCCAAAAGATACTGCTGTGCTTTTGACCATACTTGCAAGTAGAAAGGGGGAATGGGGGAATTGGAACCTACATCATTTAAATGCTATTAATAGCATTTAGAAAACACTAATGAATGCATGATTGTTAGCACCAATGAGTAAATGGCTTTAGTTTTGTTCATATAATCTGGATTCCATTGCATTCCCTTGAATACAAATAAGTAAAATACTGTATTGAAGCAAGGTTCATGATTCAAAATATTTTACCTGATTTAGTGGTCAAAGATAGTCAGAGGATGTTCACATACAGGGGAGGATTTGTCCCCCACAGTCAGGGGGCATATCCATGGAGGGGGGTGATCAATGCGATCAGCCCACCCCCCATAACACTTGCAGGGAGAGAGAACAGACTGCTGCTGCTCAATGGCAGCAGCCTCTGTGTACTCTCCGCAGCATGTGCTGGGTTCGGGAGAGAGAATGCTGACACTGAGCAGTAGCAATCTCCTCTCTCTCCCTTCCCAATGTGCTACTGACCTGGGCCCCTGCCGGGCACCTCCGACTGGCCTCGTCACTTCTGTTTACAGGCCTGACCTGTGCAGTAGTCTAGGATTTTCATCCAGGCAATTCAGGTGAATGTTTTGCCTACTTTGTGCATTTATAGGTGAAATGGAAACTATAACTGTAACAGACACTCGTCTCTTTGAGCACCTTAGAAATCTCTTTCCATACTGCCCTCTTGGTAAGGGTGGTAGTATACCTTGAAAACGGTATATTTGTGGTCTTCAAATTCGTCTACAGACACTTTCCAAGTGGCTGTTTTTTCCTAGGTCTTAAGTATCTGACAAAGTCGCACAGGATGTTTGTATGATGTAGTGTTGGGTGCAAGGCCTTATGTGATCTTCTCAAAAACAGTACAGGGTCTGAGATCAGGGACTAGATGTAGATAAAGACTCTGAGAAAGGGGACAAGATCAGCCTACATCACAGATGACAGAGAGGGTGTTGGTCTAATAGAGAGGTCATCCTCAGATTTATAATCCTCTGTTTGTTTCAGTAGTAAGAGGAGGCATTTCAAATACTGGATACCTATCTTTGTTACTCCTCTTCTGCATTCATCCATGAGTATATGAGCAGAGGTGGAAATATGAATGAATGAATGAATGAATGAATAAGGCCCAAATCTGAAGACCTCAACTTCTTCATATCATTTTATAGAATGTACATTATAAATGCTCACTAGAAGCAAGTGGCAACTTTTCCACTTGTTCACTTCTCCACTCTTCAGAAGGTTTGATACATCTCCTCCAAAGTATTGAGTTATTGTCTGTAGTGGCTCTTTATAGCTCAACTGGTCATGATTGCTCCT
The DNA here is from genome assembly GCA_031769625.1 of Taudactylus pleione. Taxonomy (NCBI): domain Eukaryota; kingdom Metazoa; phylum Chordata; class Amphibia; order Anura; family Myobatrachidae; genus Taudactylus; species Taudactylus pleione. The sequence goes on from JAUIMM010000710.1 coordinate 10,558,696, forward strand.
GAACACAGGCCTCCGACTCTTTATGGGGATTGAAAGATACACATGCTAAGTAAATTATACATAGGCTGGCGAAAACTAGGCAACATCTTCTATTGAGCCCAGGCCAGGCTCCAGCGATTTACAGTTTGCTGTCAGCATTGACATATAAGGGTAACATTGCATTGTGACGTTAGATGCTATCGTGTTTCTCTGTTTCCTGCGCCTTCAATAAACCAAACTTTTTTGTTCAAAATATTCTGGATGTCATCAATGTGCACCAACCCACAAAAAGTTGCAATTATATTTTGGACAGGTTATAATTTTCAATCCTCAAACTAGTTCTTACCGTACATTTGCTGGAATGACTTTCAACATGTTTTCTGACACCATGATCTGCTAAACTATACATTTTCAAAATAATACAGTACTGTACATGTTTTCGTGGGCTGGTAATGTTAATGCTTGGGAAAACCTTTACCATTTACTCTGATTTATTCTGCTTCTGAAATGACAGGATCCCAGTATGTTATTTAAAGAAGTGTCTTCTTGATTCAATCCATTATCAGCGCTAAGCATCATCAAGTGTAATTATACGTGTCCTGCGCCTCTGTACTGTACATCATTACCCCATTTAGCATATACTGTAATACTGAATATATGAAATATCCATGCACAAATAAAGGTAAGGCTATGTACCATTTTATTGTGCAATCTCAACAGCTCACATTCATAATGCTCATTTTGTAATTTATCGTTTCCTACGTCATCTTCTATACAGACAATTTTTTAATCACTTCTTTGTAGTGCAATGATATTCTTGCTCAATGCCGCAGTATATAGATGTGTCCTCACTCGTCTTTGCTGCAGTTGTGCCAAACAGCCCCTCTCGAATTGCCTCGTCCTGTGAGACTCTGCTACAGCCGGGCATATATTTTGCATCTTTTTTTTTGCCGAAAATGCATCTAAGTCCCAACATGATGTGACCAGGATGAACCAGGCAACTGTGCTAATTAATTTGATATGCAACACTTGTATATCTGTGTGCGACTGAGTCTCTCAATCAGCAAGCAAAGTGTTAGGATGCTGCAGCTTGTTTCCATGCCAAGTTCCGTTTATAGTCTCAGTCACACACAGATATACAAGTGTCACATGTCAAATTAATCAGCACAGTCTCGACCATACTTGCCTACACTACTTTTGAAAATAGCATTTCAGGGAGACTGTGAAAGCAACACCTATGAGCGCAACGGTAAAGTGGGCGTGTACTGCTACATCTGAGAGGCGTGTCATAAACCTGACTTACATCCAAATGTACAGTAAATGAGTCCCAAAGCAGTTAGTAAGATCTACTGGTTGATGAAAACACACTGATACTTTTCAGGAAATGCAGGTAGCCATAGGGATCATTGGGCCTGATTCAGACCCGGTCGCAAGTGCTGTGCGCTCGCAACCGGGTCGATGGTGGCCCAGAATGCATGTGCACGACGGAGCCGGGCAATCCGTCGCTCCGGGTCTCGCACCAAAGGGGGCGTGCTGTCGATGTTTAGTGACAGCTCACCCCTTTTGGTGGGCTGGCCGTGGGGGTGGCTGCCCAAATGGAGACGTTCCCATGAGAACATCTACCGTTTGGGGCCGGCCCCACTGACATCACAAGTGATGTAAGTTGAGAGATTCCGGCTCTGTTAGAGCCAAAATCTCTCTAGGGCTTGCGGCCACGAGACCCTACCACAAGGGTCTTGTCGCAAGTCACAATGGTCTTGACCATCATGACCATCATCATGGCCACTCGCTATAGCTGTGGGTGGTCACCCACAGCTATGCGAGTGGCCAGGAGGCCGTTATAAAAAAAAAAAAAAAACCTGGCCCTGATTCAGAGCGAGTGCCCATTGTGCCTTATAACCAATGCAGGGAAATTATACTAATGATCCCATTTAAATTTATATATCTCTGTTTTTTATATAACAGCTACTGTACATAATGGGGGTAAGGTGCAATCAGGGAGATTGCTAGACTCTTCAGGGACTCAGGGAGATTGCTACTATTTCAGGAAGTCTCCCTGACAATCATGGAGAATTGGAAAGTATGGTCTCAACACATTTTCGGCAAAAAAAAGACACTAACTGAGCTTCACAGGACCTGGCGGCTCACTCACACCAGGCATATCACACTGCATGGCATATTGAGGCTACAGTAGACAGGGCCTTAGCTAGGGTAGTGTGCCTGGTGCCATCGCAAAGGGCACCACAGGCCTTTTTTGGGTGCATTATGTCCCTTTGAAAAATGAGGGGGCGCCAATGCTCTTTCTGGCACAGGGCACCAAAAAGTCTAGTTACGGCTCTGACAGTAGATGAGCAAGGACACATCTGTAAATGCCTCCCGTCACTGTCAGGTGATTAATTTCCTTAATAGAGTTTAATGGAATGAGCAACTGATTCCGCAGCCACTGAAAATTGCTTTTGCAGCCCTGACGTAATGGGTTTCGAAGTAACATTAATGTATCAGAATTACTTGCTGTGGTTGATGTTTTTCACTCTTAGGGGTAAATTAACTAGGGGTCGATTTAGATCAATTTAAAATCGAATTTAAATCCATCAACATCAATGGGCTTTCCGAATGTAAAATCTGCATATTTATCTTCTGTACGGGTTCAACTTTAATTGAAGTTGGAGCCCTAGTGATCATAAATATGCAGATTTATGTTCGGAAAGACCTTCGATATTGATCAAATTAGACAATCTTAATCAACCTTTAGTAAATTTACCCCTTACACCCATTTTGATGGCAGATTAAAGAAAGTACAGTATGTGTTTGGAGTTGGACATTATAAAAATATAAATAGCATTGAAAATGTAATTGCAGGTTTAGACAATTTGTGATAAACTGTATAATTGCCAAATACAAATTATAATAACAATATGAAATTTGCAATAGTTACAGTATTCTTTCATGAACTTTTCTTTTTAGGAAAAAAAACCCCCATAAGAAACAAAAAGGAGAATAAATAAGCCATGCTGTGACCTAAAATATGTACTTAGTTAAATGGGCTATTCTTCTTGTAACAAGTACAAATAATGGCAATTAAGTGTTGAATAATTGGGATTATGCTTCTATTCTCATTTGATGACGTTAAAGTACCTTTGCCACCTTCCAATTGTAAATTCTCGTAGGTGTTCTGAGTAGCTTAAAGGGAAGAAGCTTAATTTTAAAAAAATGAAAATAATAAAAATTTAAAAATCAGATTTATATATTTTTTTTCCTATAACATGATTGACTTCTAGAAAGAGTTATCAGTCCCTTGGTTTTCATTTAAAAGAACTGAGGGAAGAAATTCCATATAAATCCAGGAGGTTAGAACAATGAACTGACCGGAATAAGGTGCTCTTAATACTACAAAAGACAAGGTTTCTGTGCAACGAGGGACTTACTGGGAAGATTTGGACAAGGACTTGGTGCATTGGAATATAACTGATCAGATCGGGGGAGGGGCTTAAACTATTTTGTCCTGATTTTCTTTTCTGTGAAAGGCATGTACACATGGGGATGCAGTCACCATGGCAACATTCGAAATGTCAATAGTCATAATGTTCGACACCAGCTTGTTTGGAGTTATGATGTTGACATTGTTGTCGAAATGTTCATCATGAAATGTTGAGTTGTCGACTTCTGCAGAATGTCAACATTAGGGTTAGGCTGTGGGGGGCGGGTAAGGGTATGGGTGAGGGATACCGGAACTCCGCATTGGCTGACTCCGCCAGACCCAGAAGACACCGCTGCAACATTGGGGCTGAATGGAGGTGGTTGCCGCACTTGCAGGACTCACTGTTTTGTGGATATTCTGAGCTCCTCAACATTTCATCTGTGTCATCATGCTGAATGTCGACATGGTAAAATGTAAGTCTGGCTTTTAGAATGACCAGTTTTACAGTAACACAACAGCAAATTATTATTGGACTTCTAGATTCTATAGCATTTAAGAAAAACATTTATTAGTCAAATTTTTGTGGGGCCACCAGGCTATTAGGCACTGAAAATCAGGTGGAGATGTATCAAACTTTCTAAAGAGGACATGTGGAGAAGTTGGCCATAGCAACCAATCAGCTGCTAGATACAATTTTATAGAATGTACTAGATAAATGATAGCTGGTAGCTGATTGGTTGTTATGGGCAACACCTCCACTTGCCCTATTTAGAAGGTTTGATACATCGCCCCCTCAGTTTCCTATTTTAGTAGTAGAACAAGATAACATATTAGGACAAGACATACACATGCTGTAGGAAGACCCCACATCTGCATTGGATGTTACTTCTTATGAGTGTTCTGTACTGAAACAGAGGAATTAAGACATTCATTCCTTTGAATATATTTTACATAAATCCAAATGAAACCACTCCCTAATAGTCTCTAGGCATGATAGCAGAGGTACGGAACCTTGATCCTCATATTGATGGGTCTACTCTATGGGGAATGGTTCAGCCTTACTAGCTGGTAGGAAAGGCCAAGGGTGGAGCCAGGAAAGTTGACTTTCTGAGAAAGTCCATAAATATATTAGAAATAGACAGGGCTAGTGCCACTCTATCCATCTGTATATCCATTATTCAATCAATCACTTTGTCTAGCACTCAGTCCATCAGTCTGTCAGTCTATCCATCACTCTATCTATCACTTTATCAGTCCATCATTTTAGATATTTGATTCATAGCTGTAACCGTTTAGTCACTTTTATATGTACTTTTTTTCAGTAACTTTTAGTCACTACAGTAAACAAGATACTCTATGGCAGGGGTATTCATCATGTGGCCCTCTAGCTGCTGTACAAAAACACATTCCAGCATGTCCTGCCATAGTTTTGTTGTTTGAGCATGCTAAAATGGAGGCAGGGCATGCTGGGATACTACCACAGCAGTTGGAGGGCCGCATGTTATAAGCCCTTGCTGTATTGAATCATTGAGTGACTTTTAAAAAACATACTAGTTGACATGTAAGTGTATAGTCTGGGTATTGGTACACCCAGATAGTTAGTTTTTGTTGAAAGTGGAGTGTGCTACTGCACAGACTCCATCTTACTCCTCCAGGGAGGCTTCATTCCCTGTTCCAAGATGGTCGCCGACCTAAGTACTGCGCATGCATGGTGCCATCTTGTCATGGTGTTTGAGCGCCACACTGAGAGACAGGTACGGCTGTACCTGTTATATCTCCAATAACCCACTGAACTGTTCATAGATTCAGGGAATCCGCTGGTGTGTACAGGAACTCTGCTATACCTACAAGCCTGTACACACATATTTCCAACAATATTGACCAGTTGATGGGTGTTGAACACCTATATAGGTGATGACAAAAATGTTGGCTTTAGAATTTATTTAAGTACAGAATTAAATACAAGGGGCTGAGGCATTTTACCAAATTGCCAATTTTTACAAACCTGTTTGATCCAATAGAATATGAGTGGGAAATCCACCACTGTGCTGGCGTCATTTTCCTGAAGTAAGCACCTGCAAAATTTTCACTACCAGCTGCAAGGTCCTTAAATGTAATTGGCACAGGCTGTGTGGTATGCCCCCCCATCCCAATTCAGCGCCACACACCCTGCACCCACTGGATGTAGCGCTTGCTTAGTCTACAAAAGCATCCCACTGCAAATCCAACAAAGACCTTGCATATGTAAGCAATTTTTCCACTTGCTTTACTCTGAAGACACATTAATAATGCAGCCATCAGTCATCTGTGTTCTTAAAACATGTCTACATTGATGATCCATGTTACCTTGTGTTCTCAGAGGGGTCATACAGCATTTGAATGTCCTGATGCCCAAGGTTTCATCTAGGTTTACCATAAGTTTGTAAACTTCTGGTAAAACGTGGTCTTCATGACAACTATCTTAATTACAGTCTTGTCACATTATTGTCAGTATGTCCTACAGTAGTCTGTACCAGTTTATGGCTGGCATTTATCACCTTATCTTAGTTACTGTGTCTGTGTCTCCTGCTTCCTTGTTTACCAGTTACCAGGTCAGTACAGCCAGCCTTGTCTGTCCATCTGTAGTTCTGATTATACCTGAATGCTATAAGGTGTGCTTAGAAGTATACAACCAAGTACATGACGAGACTGTCTCTTTTTATCAGAGGTATCTGTGCATCAGTTTACCAACTACAAATGCCTTACCTCTGTTCTACTGCTATCAGCATCACCTGTTTGCTAAATTTAACCAACAGGATCCTGAGGTTGGAGAGACTGAGGGGCCTATTAATCATTTATAAATGTCCCGGTAACCATGAGGAAATACCTGTTTCCGCATATTTTACTTACTGGGCTATTCATCACCAGGGGACTGATAGGACCCCCTGATATTCAGCAAACTCCGAAAACTGAAAGTTTTCGGAGTTTGCTGCAGAGAACAAGCACCATGTTCAGTCGGAGCTTGCTCCCGTAGCCCCGCTCCATCCTATGGGAAGGATTTCCGGGGATGCGAAGAGGGATCTGAGCGGATCCCTCCACCACCTTCTCATCGACTCCCCGGCAGCTGTGCGCATGCTTGACCTCGGGTCATGCATGCGTAGCCTGGCCTAGGGGGAGGAGGTAACTACTTCTGTACCTGTTACTTCTGTACCTGCAATACTAACCGAGGGGACAGCTGCTTTTCGGAGCAGTTGTCCCCTCACCAGAGCATTGATGAATTGCTCTGGTGTAATCTATCCCCTGCCGCTAGTTGGATACTTAAGTATCCCTCGCAGCGAGATCGATACTATATCATCGGACGCCATATGGCCTTCGATGATGAATAGGCCCCTGAGTGCTGACAAGAGGGTATTACAATGTAAAAGTCACAATGTACCATAATACCACCAGCCATTCAGGCAAGCAGGGGTTACTTATGAGTATGTGGCTAACACATGAAGATATTCGTTATTCTCTAGTGTCTCACATGCTCATTCCATATTCTCTCAAATTTACAGGCAGCCATAGCAGTCATTGGTACTGTGGCAATACTCTGGAAAACAGGATGATAACTTCGATGTTGTTTCCATACTATAGTATAGATAAATATGGGGGACATTTGTATACAAATGCCATTTTTAAATCAAAACAAGACTTTTTAAATATGGAAAATCTAGAAAGTATAGTCAAAAAAAATGTTTTCATGAGGTACTCTACCTCTTTAAAAAAAAAAATATTGTTACTATGCCAGGTACGCATAAAGTTTTACAAACTGAATTGTCAGTAGATACATACAGCGCTGCAGATATTTGTGGCGGCTTATTAACATAAGATAATAAAAATAATTAAAATAACATTAAGCCTCTAATTTACCTTCATGAGAAGATATCTCTATCTCTTGATTGAAATAGATTAACGTAAAATAACTTAGTAAGGGGTGAGCATGCTGTTTACTGCACACTTGGATACATTTAGTGTCTTTGGCTTGCTGATTTATTCATAAAAGACGTCGCTGTCTCCGTGGCAACAATAACTGGCATCTTTTGTCTTCGATTATAAATGACTTGAAACACGCCGGAGGGCTGAAACTTCTGTTGTGCAGGTAATGGATCTCTGAGTTCTGTAGCTTCACTTCCGAGGATTAATGTTGCAAAATGCGTTACGCTAAAGCGGAATGTTCCAAGTATGCTGCAGAAATCTGTTTTCTTTTTTTTTTTTTATTCTCTTGGTCATGTCATTTTCTGATGCGTTTATTAGCCCCGAATTTCAGAATACAGCAGGCTGGCTGCTAAATATAGACTCAGAAAATTGATATTTAATTGACCGCTGTCTGCAAAAGCAGCATGGGCAGAAATAAACCAGCCATAAGCATTGATCTAATTATGATTGCAGAAGATGTCACATGTTGCCAATATGTGGTGTTACAAAAAACAAAAAAGCAAAAGAAAGGCTGACAAGTTACGTGAAAACCTCAAACATCAGTATGCTGTAAAAATATACTTCAAACACGTTTTGTTTCTAACACTCTTAATGATACCGTGCATGCTATGATTGCAGTCTCTACAATGATATTTGTATTTTACTGTTGAACTCATGTAGATTTTAGATTAGTCCATGCTGAGTCCTTTCCTCATTTGTTCTTTATAAGATAGAGTACATTACATCTGCTTATTTTGTGAACTCAATGGTAGTAATATATAGACACATTGGGAGCTCTCTACAACTCTACTGGAGTTGAGTATGTTTGCTAAAGCGCATCAACCAATGAGATATTTGCTTTGATTGTCTAGCAGTTTAGACTTATGACAACAACTGTCAGATTGGTTGCTGTGGTTTACTTAACAATTTAACTAGCAAAGATAGACCTACTGTAGATTACAAGTACTGCAGCCTAGGCAAATGCATAGGGTTGGGGGAGATGTGCTAAGCCTTGGAGAGAGATAAAGTACCAACCAGTCAGCTCCTAACTGCCATTTTTCCAACCAATCAGCTCCTAACTGTCTTTTTTTCCAACCAATCAGCTCCTGTCATTTTACCAACCAATCAGCTCCTAACTGCCATTTCTCAAACACAGCCTGTAAAGTGACAGGAGCTGATTGGTTGATACTGTACTTTGTCTCTCTCCACTTCATCTCTCTTTAATGCTTAATACATCTCCTCCCTAAAGCTGTTAGGTCAGAGACAGGTTACAAAACTGGATTATGACTCTGTGGTCACACTGCAAATTAGTTTCACTGTTCTTGTTCATTGCTTATTTTTACATTGATATAATTTGCTGATGCCAGACCTCTAAATTCACAAACCTTAGATCCTCTCATCCCATTTACCTTATTGGGGCAATTCAATGACTTTAAACGCCAGTTGCCTTGCACATCATTTAAATGCTGCTAAAATGCAGAGACAAAGAAAATGATTTGTCCCATAATCAGCATCGCGCCTGGGAGAGGGGTTACTATCCCTCTTTTTCAGCGCAGCTCAGGATGGTGTGAGCAAAACTGAAGGCTATTAAGCCCTACTGCAGGACATTCATATCCATTAAAAAAAATAATAATAAAAGAATAGATACAATTTTTTAAAACTTCTCAACATTGAAACAATGCTTTTTTCATTTAATCATTTTTGTTAAGTAATTTTCCACTATTATCGCCATCCTCATATGAGTGGCAGAAACCCCTAGATGTATAGGACAAAGTACGGCAGGCAGTAAGTCAGCAGTTCTACTGTGTCTTGCAAAGGATGCATTGTTGCAGGAATCCTAAAGTGTACTGAAGGGATTGAGCTATGAACTCTAATTTGTAATGGTGTCATTGAGCTAGACACTCGAACCTGTCCTGGAGTAATTGAGCTAGGGGTTCTAACCTGTACTGGAAGTATTGATCTAAGAAATCTAACTTGTACTGGAAACCTTGAGTTAGAAGCTATACTTTGCAGTTGAGCTATAGACCTTGGAGTTTTACCTAGCACTGGAGCGGTTGAGCTGGAAGCTGTATCTAGTTTTGGAGGCATTGAGCAAGGAGCTCTAACCTAAACTAGAGTCTTTGACATAGAAGCTCTACGTTGCAATAGAGATATTGAGCTAGGGGTTCTACCCTGTGTGGAGGCACTGAACTAAGAGCTCAACTTTGCACTGGAGGCATTAAGCTAGAAGCTCATCCTGTCTCTGTAGGCATTGAGCTATGAGCTCTAACTTGCATTAAAGGCACAGATCTTTGAGCTCTACCATGTACAAGAGGCAGTAAGCTTTCAGCTTTACCTTGCACTGGAGGCACTGAGCTTTGAGTTCTACCTTACACTTCAGGTACTACTGAGCTTCGAGCACTACCTTGTGCTGGAGGCACTGAACCAAGAGCTTAACCTTGCATTGGAGGCATTGAGCTAGAAGTCCTACCTATCAATGTAGGCATTGAGCTGTGAGCTCTAACTTGTGCTGGAGGCACTGAACCTGAGCTATGAGCTCTAACTTGCATTGGAAAAAAAAATCTGAAATGATAAAAATATCACAAATCTAGAAAAATATATGATAATCAGGACCACATTTTAACATCAGCCAGGAGGCATTCTGATACAAGTAATTATAAAAGTATTCATGATATATCTATACACACGTTATATTTTTTAAATTAATTTCTATTTTTTTAAGCAATGATAATCATGTTGATTACCTTTATTAACACAAATGCAGGTACATACTGTATAATGCAAACTCAACAAAAGTATTTGTGCATTAAAATTAAAGGGAACTTTTAATGCCAAATTGTAATCCGTACTTTGCACTTAAGTTATGTTCTGCAATACACATGATGCATGAATCAAGTCACTGTTGGAAGCTCAGAAAATAAGGAAAATACTATAATAGGAGACAGAGTAACTATTTCAAATGGAGCATTCTGTCTTCCTTGCTCACAAAATTATGTAGCAGGCTTTTGCCACAGACCAAAACTAAAATGACTCCTTAATCAATGTGTAAGTTAAATCAGAGTTGAGGACACAAAGGACAGGAAACAGAGACAAGGGGGAAAATGTAATAGGCTGCGGACTGCAGGCATCGGCAAGTTCCATGCCCGAAATTTGAAAGTAGCTGTAATTTAAAATGCAATAACAGGTTGATTTTGCCTTTTAAATAACTGATACTTCCAAATATCGGGCAGTCTCGCACAGAACTCGCCGATGACTGCAGTCCGCAGGATACTACATTTACCCCACAGCATCTTTCACCCTTTTTACAAGTATTTACAGATTATGCATTCATAAACTGATTTTAGTGTAAAAGCAAAACAAAAGCAATTATTTCCATACTAAAAAAGTTAAATATTTAAATTATATTTTTTGTTTAAAGTTTAAGAGGGGTATTCAATATGAAACGTAAACTTCGCTGTCGAAGTTTACGTTTCATATCGGAGTTTTTACCTGCATTAAAGTATCAGGCGCGCGCCCGCTTATCCCCGTATTCAATATGAAATTAACGAAAACGAAAGCCTGCGAAGTTGGATTTGCGTAAAGTTACGAATTTTTCCTTAAAAAAATTGTAGGACCCCCCTAAAGTTGTAAAAACATGGGGGATCACTATGGGTACCCCCGTTTTAGCCTGTAATTGAAAGTCGGGGATTTAAATAGCCGCAGCAGGTGTTTTTTCCCGACATTGAAGAAGTGATGCAGAAGAGCACTTAGGTTATTTTTTTCATTTTTTTAAGTGGTCCCATCAAATTTGGGGTACATGAAAATGGGTACTAGCATATTTTGATGTCCCTAAAGTAAGTTTTTAAAAATTCTGCAATTGTGCACCTGCCGCTATAAATCTATTCTAGAAAACACCTGCCGCATACTTGCAGAATAGCCCTGAACCTATTTCCCTATTGTTAAACAATTTTTTCCCATTTTTTTTCACCCCGATTTTTAAATTAATTTTTTGGGGTGTCCCTATTTTTTTTTACTTTTTTTGACACAGTTCTTTTTTAAATGTCATTCCCAGGGGTGCAGGCTATTTTTTTTAAGCCTGCACCCCTAAACCCCAATTCTGCACTTTTTTTCGACACCTATTCAATGGTGAAAAGTTATCCCCGTTTTTTATCAAAGACTTTTTGAACCTGCGAAAAATCTTTGACATTGAATACAGTGTAAAACTAAAACCTGCGATAATGATGTCATAAGTGCGATATTAACGCAAAAACTATGTTTTCGCTCCCATATTGAATACCCCTATAAATCTCTTTTGCCAGACAAGATCCAGCTTTTGTTGTTTTATGTAGCGTCCTGTATGTATGAATTTATAGTGAAGCATATGACACAAGAATATCTCAATTATATATTTTTAAGCAGTACTAATAATATTTTATATATATTTTAAAAAAAAAAGCTTAGCTAAATTGTACATTCTGTATTACACCATATATTGCAGATAAAACATTTTTAGTATATAGAATTGTAGATTTCAGCTAATATTAACACATGTGGGAGAATTACATTAAATTATTTCTCATTTACATTAATATTGTTTTGGCCAAATTTGTTTTACATAAAAAAAACATCCCTTCAACTTTAAGCTAAGTCAACTTTAGAATTAAAACAAAAACTTTCACCAAATACTTCAGGTCTTTACCGGTAGTGCAGGATGTGTATTGAAATACTTGCAAGGCTACAGTATGGCTAAGAATGTGCAAAGTTGCAGAAAAACAGGATTTTGGGAGAGATGTGAAATTCTGATGATAAAATCTTCTACTTTTGTTTTGCTACTACGGAACTTTGTAAATTCCCCTCGGCGAGGTGTCATTCTTCTCTGTGCTTTGGTTAGGGTGTAATAAGGTTATGAGGAAAACAATTATGGGGGAAATCTGGGTGGAATAAAAATTAGGGGGAAATTCTGGGTGGAACAAAAATAATTGGGGGAATGATTATACAGAACAGTTAAGGATAAGGGCCCTCATTCAGAGCCACTCGCTAGCGGCAGTACGCTCGTTCCGAGCGATGTTCGCACATCTGCGCATGCGTACGGATCGTTATACGCATGCGCGAACCAGTCAGTGCGGCCGAAATTCATGTGCTCGCAATATAGCGAATGCCTGCTATTTTGAGTGACAGAATGAGGAGTATGTGGGTGGTAACAGGGGAAGGTGCTTGAAAATGGGGAGTGGAGATCCGAACGCAGGCGTGCTTAAAGGTCAAAACGGGCATTTTAAAGGTGTGCATAATTAATACAGCAGCGTCATTGACCACGTCACTGGGTTATTTTATAGCCAGAACTGCTCGCAAGATTGTGGTAGCAAAAACCAACCACAAGAATAGCGAGCAGTTCATACGCTGGTCGATGTACTCGATTAATCTAATAAATAGCGGACATGACGTATGGTGCGAGCGGCCAGGGGGCGTTTTTAACAAATAAACGAGCGTATGTTTTGCTCGCTCGTTCAGACTTAGAGGTGTGAACAGACTGCAATTTGCGAACGGATCATTTGAATAGCCACCCCTTGTTTTTGAACGAACGACCGCAAATAGCGAACGGCTCTGAATCAGGCCCAAAGTCTGCAAATGGTACAAAGGAAAAACCTTCTGCACACGTATATAGATTTATGGTTTGTTAATACTCAATAATACCCGTATTAGATATTAGTATCAATACATTTCCATCGGTAGTGCTGCCTAATAACAACTCATAAAAGCATCATACAAAAAGAAGAGAAAGTGTTGTCATACAAAAAGAAGAGAAAGTGTTGTCATACAAAAAGAAGAGAAAGTGTTGTCATACAAAAAGAAGAGAAAGTGTTGTCATACAAAAAGAAGAGAAAGTGTTGTCTTTAGTGGAGCACATCAGTTGACTGTAGACCCATGGTGTGGACAAAACTAGTTGTCTGAGTTTACTGAAATGCTTTGCTGAAGAGCGTTGGGAGTAATTATATAGGCATTATATACAATAACTGAAACAAGCATAAACGTATGTTATGAACCATATATCTTCAGTTTAATTAATGTTAATAAATGGTTACATTCATAGATATTTTAGTGCATGTTAGGAAAAATGAGACTTTATATTTTGGACCAAAATAAGTCTTATATGTGTGATATTTTGGTCACCTCTTGGCAATTGCTTTTTTTTATATAAACCAAACAAATTACATAATTTTTCTTAAAATTTGTGTTAGAACTTTAACAGTTGTCTAACAAAAATCCTAAATGATGTCAATCATACATCTTCTACAGCCTTAAAGTGACTATATAGATGACTCTGAATACACTATATACAATAATAATGAAATGATGAATAACAACGCGTTGAGACTTATGGCACTTACAATAAACCTAAGATAAAACAATCATATTACAGAATAAATTTGATTGAATAACAAATAATACCATTTGTAGATAATTTTAGGAGCTCCTATGACGATACCTTACCATGCAATTATCGGGTGTTTTATGTTATACATATATTTTTATATATATATAAATAGAAAATATGTAAAGACAGGTCATGTACACAACAGACACAATGTTCTCTAAAGTGATCATTAAACATTGTTGTTAAGCTATGAAAGGGCAATAAATAAGCTTCACTTTACAATGCATAAAAACAAAATCAACATTATTGTTTTTTATTATTTGGCACGAATGCCTCTTCACCTGTTTATTTTGGGTGTAGTTCCTGACAGGATCCTGCTATTGCTGTCTATGGAGAGATCTGATTGCTGTAGAACTGCAGTGATGTCACTGGTTCCTAGAGAATCGATTGGCTGAACATTCATGCAGTATACAAAATTGTTGTTTCCAGGATAATTACTTTAATGGGGATGCGGTCAGGATGCCAGCTATAGGGATGGCGGATGTCAATATACTGACGGCGGAATCCCGACGCCCGTCAGAATGCCAACGCCACCATCACGAAGACATCAAGATACCAACACCGGCATCCCGATGGTAAGTATGTGGGTTAAGGTTAGGCCGGGGATGGGGGGTTTAGGTTTAAGGACATCCCGGGGTAGGTAGGTAGGATGCAAACAATTGACAAGTGATATTAATATACTCACAAACTAATTTAGGCAACATAATGTTAGCATAGTATAAAAGGTGATTTGTGATATCTCCCAAAGTTTCAAAAGGACAGGAAGATTAGTTACTGTTGCTTGTTTGCACACACCCACACGTGTTCTCACCTAGAACCACTGCGAGGGATCTAGACATACACAAGTATGGCGCAATCCGGTGAGATACATTTTTTAAAGCAAATCGAAGATTCCATCCACAAAGATTTATAGCGTTCCTGCTAGGCTGTTTAGCGGGGCGCTGCGCCCTGCCCTCCTCCTGGAGGGCAAAAAGCACCCTGCCCTAACCGCGCAGCGCACCGCTAAGACAGCCTGCGGGTGCCGTCTTCACCCGCGGGTCGCAGTGTCCCGCGGGTGGGGAAATGTGCGGGGACCCGGTCACCGGCGGAGAATAGACGCTGGGCGCATGCGCCCGCCATCTATTCTACCTGTCGGCAGCGCTTAGGGACTGCCCGGCGTGTCCGTAAGTGCCGGGCACGGCCCCGAGTGACGAAAAGGTGACGCGTCTTATAGAAACGCCCCCTTTTTAATAGCCATGCCCCCTTCAGCACACGCGGAAGTTCCCTCTCTGGCTCCGGCGCCCTGTCTGCCGCCAGAGCTAGAGTGAACACTAGATTTACATGTAATGGACAATTCGTTAACAACAGAGTTTGGGTTATTCATATGGTTATAAATCCAGAACAGATTGCTTGGTTCAGTTAATCCCACTATTTAAATATGGCATCTCTGCTTTTTTTGTAGTAAATGTGTATATATTTCAGATTCTACTTTTACATAAAATTGGCGAAGGGGGTGTTTGAATGACTTTGTTTTGTGTAGAAAACACTTACCACAAATTCAATATGGCTTCTATTCAAATATTTGGGAAACTAAGTCAACTTTCCAAAGCAACTCCAGAATAACATTAACTTACATCTCCAGCTCATATAGGGCTCTATTTATGAACATTATTTTAGTATTACCTATAGTTATTACAGGGCAATTGGAGTAGATAAGGCTCCGAAGGGGATTCGCAGGGACAGAGCTTTCTCGCAAGCTCTGTCCCTGCAAGGGATTTGTAGTAAATCCCTGTGATATTGCCTGAATTCGCAATGCGAATTCAGTCGTTAATATCATGCTACAATCTGCATTCAGTATGCGGATTGTAATAAATAGAGCCCAAAGTATCTGTCAGACCTTCTAGCTTCTTCCCTTTCCTTCTTAAAGTTCAATCATAACATACAGTAGCATATTTTCTCCTGGACTCCGCATCCATTTAGTGACTGTAACTTTTAGTGTATGAACACATGCAGCACTTAAACACAACTAGTAGGATCATTTGGGCCAGACTATACTTGCCTACTCTCTGAGACCACAGAATTTTTGGAAGGGTCTGTTAACCACCCTCCTAGACCCCGCTACCCTTGGTGCATCATCGTAACCTCACAATCCCCACTGTGTGATTAATGGTGTCAGGGGCAGTGCCGAATTCGGACATCACACTCCCCACACTTGCCCTTTTGACTTCCACTTTGGGATCTCCTTGAAGGGAGTTCCAAAAAGTAGGCCAGACCTTAAATGTCCCTAACATAACTCAAACATTCACTACATGCACAACACACGGACTATAGGGCCTGATTCTCAGTTTAACATAATGCAAATTCAACTCTGGATGCCGGCTGTGCGAATGAAATGCAAACTGAATGCCAAGGTACATTCTAAAGCGTACGTATCTATGCAATAGCATGGGCCTCTCTCTCTAGGATGTGAGAGAAGCTGTCAGAATTATCATCGGCACTTACAGTATACCTACCCCAAGTGATACAACTGAATTTGGTACCCACCATGTATTATGAATGGCTCAGAATAGCAAGTAACATTGGCTACATGCTCACGACACACACCCATGTTACAGCTCTCTTCTATGAGTTCGCACTATTGCCGCCAGCTGCCACCCAAAGATGCCCATCTGAGCGACCACATGTAGACAGCTGAGATATGCCTGACTCTGAATCGTTTGTACATTGACAAAGAAATGTATGTAGCCCACGATGCATGAGCAGTATGCAAAAAATCGATACATACTGTATGGTTGCATTTGAAATTGCCAGGCCTCTTGTGTATAAGCCCATATTATGTCTATAACTATGAAAAGAGTGAGTCATTAGGGGGACAGGAAATGCATGCACATGACTTGCAAAAGCATATTGAAGGCGTGTGAGGAACATCCCGAACCATCCAAGATAGCCAAACATATGCACAATGTCATACTGCAGAGAGAGTCCTCTTCTCAAACTTAAAGATAGTCTATGGGCACTTTTGCTTTGCATTGCCTGTTATAAATGACAGTGATTATATTGTGCAAATATTTCTACCGTACAGATTTTTATTAAATCTTTCCATAGACAGTGGTAGCAACATCGATCCCTGTGTCCTATAAGTAAATAATATGCAACATGAACTGAAATGAAGAATACAAATCATAAATTATCTAAGCCAACAAAATATATGCATTTCAAGGAGTTGATAACCAGTCTCCAATACTCAATAACTGTGATTTGTAAGTACAGTATTTGGTGAACTGCGTTAATGTCGTCATGCATGACTCTACGGGCCAAATGGAGTAGCCTGCGGGTAGCGGAAAGTGTAGCTGTTTCAGCGATTCAGCCGCAAGATTTAAACCAGGAATCGTTTTAAAGGCAATACCTTTTAATTCAATTGACGCTTTGTACCCTGCGACTAAATCAACCAAACATCAGCACTTCCTGAACCTGTAAGCTATTACTATATACTGTATATGGTCCTTTGTGTGTTATACACACCGTCATTATATAAAAGAGAAAAAATAAGAATATTCAATTATTTTCTACTTATTCATTATGTAGGAAAAAGGATGTTCACCTGTGAAATTTCAAAGTTGACTACTGTAATATTTGATGATTTTATATTCAGAATAACAATTAATATTTCAAGACAAACTTCTGAAGAGATGCTCTCACTTGTACAGGCCTCAGAAGCATTAAAAGACCTAGAAATAGGTCATTTGTTTTGTACTGCTTGTCCCGAAAAGGGGAGAATATCTCTTAAAGTGTGTCTTAAGATGAAGGACCTGATTCATGCAAAGCGAACGCACCGCCGATGTTCATGTAGCTGAGCGATTATTTGCTACTGCGCATGCGCGAACATTTAAAAAAAAAACCCCTACGACGCATGCATTACCCAGATTGTACGCACAACGATTCTATTGTGAGCAACACAGATGGTATGATAAATGGGGCGGCAAATTGAAATGCTGGCTACTACACGGGGACGGCTGACACTAGCGTTTGCAACAGCGCAGCACTGACGCAGCAGTGAGCACAGCTGAATCAAGTCCGAGATGTTAGGACAAAGTTAAAAACATAAAATAAATATAAAAATAAACATAAAATAAGCATCCGACATCACAGTACTCAATTTGGTAAGTTAGTACAATTAGGTTTGTACTAAGTGTTCAGAAATGAAATAATCAACATTCTTTTTTTAAATGTATTCATATATTTCTTTAAAAAATGATAGTAAATTTCGTAAGGGACTAAATTTTGTTTTATAAGCATGGCTGTTAGGATAGAGAAATACTTATAATAGGTATTAATGCCATTTGTTACATTGACAACTAACTATTTTAATGCAGTGATATACAGTGAGTCACGCGTTTCTCCG
This sequence comes from Taudactylus pleione, assembly GCA_031769625.1. Lineage (NCBI taxonomy): Eukaryota > Metazoa > Chordata > Amphibia > Anura > Myobatrachidae > Taudactylus > Taudactylus pleione. Next base: position 10,576,822 of record JAUIMM010000710.1, read on the forward strand.
AAATTTTTAAAATGTTTGTACCTATCGTTATATACACTGATGAAATTGATGAAAGGTTAAATATTTCAATAGAAATGGTCAGGAAAATGCTTTCCTGTTTACAATATAACAGCATTTAGAAATTACATTCAGATGCTATGGTGGTCAGTTATATTCTTACCGTACACACTCATGTGATGCTGCATATTGAGTTTTACATAACTAGACATAATTAAAATATATATTATTTTTATACACATGCTGATTAAAAATCCTGCTTATGCGGGTAAAACTAAATGAAAGCAACAACCAGAAACCGAAAATTCGTTAACACTACATTGAAAATAATCGCCTACTAATGTAGTATGACAGCTGCGTATTGCACAAAACTATGACATCATAACTTATGATGATTATTGTGTTACAATTATATTGGCCATGGTAATATTCCAAATTGAAATGAGTTTTATATAATTACGGGTCACTTAACCAACAATTGCACGTCACTGTGGGGTTTGGCTATGAAATCCTGGTTGGGTACAGCTGCCATTCACATGGTGAATTTCCGAGGTGTTCACAAGCAGATGGCTAAAATCAGGTGTACAAACACTGTGACAAAATATAATCTAAAATAGTCTGTTATTATTATAAGTATGAACATTGTGAAACATTTTGTGGACTCCTAGATTGGATATTTTGGGGTGAGATGGTTCTTTGTTCAAATGGAAACACCAGGGAACGGAACTTCTGGGTTCTATCCTCTGTGTAACACCAGCTGGGTTCCGGACACGTGTCACTCACCACCAAAATAAATAATTATTGCCTGGCTTAATGCAGAGTTCTCAGCATTGAGTTCTTTGCAGTTTAATGGCACAGAAGGATGCTCTACACTCCTGTCTTGACCCAGTTAAGGGTTTGTGCTTTTTTTTTTTTTTCAAGAGTCTTTGATCTGTAGAAGGTTTCATACGCTTGTCTCCCTCAGGTACATAGTGCCAATGTTGTAAGAAACCTTTCTCATTCTGACGGATGTTATTGAGTGCTTTGGCTGTTTTTGACCACCTGTCACCTCCAAGAAATAGCAGATCCCGGAGATTTCCTTTGGAAAGTTTTCTGGAAGCTCCTCACGTGACCGGGGAATGAATTCAAAAGTTTCTTCCCCTTTTAAAAGCCTGTGTACAGGGAAAGAGAAAACAAACATATTTACATAAAATACATCTACTGTATTAAAATGAATTAAGGAGCTGAGAAAAAAGAACAGGCCATGATGTGGAGAACTTTTGAAGGTTAGAGTGCCACCCGTGCGGTACCTGAAGTTTAGCAAGTTGCCCGTCACTGAGCTGAGGTTAATTTCAAAGTAAACTGCTTATAGCAATATCATGTAACAACTTTCAATCATCCTAATTCTCCAAACCTGTGGTCTGCCCACCATACCACAGATGGATAAGATCCTTCTCTTCTCCACTGTATCAAAAACTCCACAGTTTACAATTAAACTATACAGTACAAGTGTATTTGTTCTGATACTTATAACATGAACTTATTTGCAGACACAGTAACGACAACTGACAGTCGTGTATCTAAGGCGTTTGCAGAAGCTGCCGAAAATGTCTAACTAAATACATTTACTTTTATTTTTTCACCTGAAATCAACATAATACAGTGATTATCATCTACACCTAGCCAGTGGGGTAGATATTTGGGGATTATTTATCGGTGAGTAATTTAAAAAAAAAGTGGAAGTAATTAGAGGACCCCCCTGTGCCATTTTCTCACCATGCAAAAAAAAAAAGAGCAATTAGCTTGGCAAAAAATCTCATTAGTATTCATCCTTTTAAAGAAGTGCTATAATTATCTGTAATATGAGCGATTGTTGTAGAATCACAGCTGAAGGCTATTATGATGTTGAAAGCAAAAACCTCCTGGAAATGTTATCCATTTCTGCATAATAATAAATAAAGTGTTCTACATTCCGCACACTTGTTTCCAGACACAGCCAAGGATTACATGCATTGATTTTACATTAGCAGTAATATCAGGTTACATTCAGAACTAAATAATACAGAATTGACAAGAGAAAACCTCATGTAAGGTGGCAGTATGATAAAGCAGAATAAGATTATCTATTCTAATGCAAAATGGAGTTATCCCTTTTTCTAAAAACCATAAGGAACAAGTAGGGTCTCATTTCAAAAATAAATAAATCAATGCCACCGGGGGCAAGGTACTCTCCCTTCCATCATGGACTGTAGAGTTGTGGATGTTGGTTCCGTAATTGATATTTTAAAGGGGGTGGAAAAGGTTTGGTTGTCAACACTGTCAGGAAAAGTAAATCCGTGCATACTGGAGTCTAGCAGAAGATGTTACAGTAGCTGCACTGAGACACAAGCCCACATATGTCGAAAGGCTACATAGCATATTTACCTATGCGGCTCCGTGAAACACAACATTGAGTCACTAGTATGCCACGTTGCGCAGAACCCACAGAACGTCATCTAGTGGGGCTTGGGTACGATAGGTCCACAGTCATCATCATGTCGACATGAGAATGTTGACTTGCTCATAATGTTGACCATGTCGACATTCACCAGTTAGACAATGACGTGATGTCGACATGTTAGAATGTCTACATATCGTTCCTGGTTGCCCAGGTACAGCTATAGGGGCCTATTCATCAACACTAAAATAACGGTTTTAAGGACATTTTCCTTAATTACCATTATTTTAGTATTCATTAACACAGGAGATATCACTGATACCGTATCTCCTGGTTAAGTCCGCCTGTGTTAATTTCCACACTCCCCATACATTAGTACATTAGTATGGGGATGTAGAAATGAGGCTATTCAACAAATTCCGAAAATGATGTATATTCGGAATGTGATGTTGTTACTATACGCCACTCTCAGGTGGCGCATAGCGGGTTACAGTTACCTGCTTTCAGCTGGGCATGTCCTCCTCCGTCTCGCTCCGTCGCTCCCTGGTCCCTCCTCCGGCTCCGGCTGCTGCTCCGACTGTTGTTCTCCAGGCAGAACAGTTTTACTTTACTGTTTTCTCCTCTTCAGACGGGAGGTCGGGGTCCGCGGCTGCAGCGGCCAGGTAGGTGGGGGACAGGGAGGTGAGCATAGGGGGGTGGGGGGGACACAGAATTTTGTGAACGTAACGGTGCATGTGCAGCACTGATTACAGCTGCGGTAAGTTAGTGTAGAGAGGGAAAAGTAACTATTTCCTGAAAAGCTGTCATCGCAAAAATGACAACTTATCTCGAATAGATAGTTATGGGGAGGAGGAATGATGAAATCCTCCGGTAATTAGGTAGAACTCCATGTGAGTTCTAAACCTAAATACTTCCATCTAATGTTTTAGTTATGATGAATAGGCCCCATAGTCTGGCACAGGTGAGGAAAGGCTACTATTAGCACAGCATGGAGGATCACATCAGTTGTGTGCTTATATGGAAATTCTCCCAACTAACAAATTTACTTTACCTGGAAAACAGCAGCGTTATTCATTTTCTTTTTAATTGTCATGTGTGACTAAAGACTGCGGCTGTTATCATCTATACTGCTGAATAAAACCACCATAATACAAATTACTTGCATAAATAATTTGACAGGGTACAATAACTAATAAGGCAGTACAAAAGTGAGGCCAGTTTTTTACCAATCAAAACCTTACAGTATGTATTTGTTTTCCTTTGTTTGTAAAACACTGAGAAATTAGAATTGTGCCCAATAGACATATCCGTTGCTTTTGATAAAAATGTTTGGCATTAGTAGAAGACCCTGTGCCTGATTCAGCAGCGATCACAACTGCGATTACACGCGCAATCGGCCAATTGTTGCGTTCTGCGCATGGGTGTGCATCGCAGTGCGCGAACACTCCACTGCGATCGGGACTACGATCGCAGTGACTACGCAGACCCATCGCAGAGTGTTTGACAGGAAGTACTGTTTGGGGGTGGTGACGGGGGGTGGTTGGCGAAACGCAGGCATGCCAGTGTGTTTGAGCACCGTTGCAGGGACGTGCATAAATTATCCACTGCAATGCCATACGCAGCTTGAGCGCACTGCGTGCGATGAGGTTAGCGATTCCTGAGTAAGGTCATACCTTGTGCAAGTGTGCGTGAGGCTGCGATGGTACTCTGGTACGATGGTTTTGCAGTCTTGCTAAGTACTACGGATGCGTTTAAGGTAAGGGGGGTGTCCGTATGTTAGGCTGTGTATGGCATTGCGATTGCAATCATTAGCATATCATTGCAGTGACACTGTGTGCGTAATCGCTATTGCGATCGCAGTTGCGATCCTTACAGTATCATGCCCCTTGTGCCATTGCTTCAATCCTGTCTTGTAAAATAGAGAGATGTCCGAGGGTCAAGTTCCTGGAAAATTACTAACATAAGGGCACTTCAATCTATAGAATGCAGTTAATAATCTAAAGAGGTTCGGTATATTATGTAGAGAATGTAGACAACAAGATCGAAGTGTGGCATGTCGACACTATCCACAAATCGACATGGTGAGAATGTGACAAGCAATTGTAAAACAAACCCTTTTATCGCTAACCCTGACGCCTAACGTAAACCCTAATCTTAACGCTAACCCCTAACCCTAAAACTACCTAATCCTAACCTTAACGCTAATCCTAACGATAACCCTAATGGTAACCTTAACCCATATCCTAACACTATCATTTGTATTGACAATATTTTGTCTATAGTATGTCAGCATGTCAAGTTGACATTTTAAGTGTCAACATTTTGTAGATGTCGACATGTTAGATGTCGATATTTTATCCATGCCGACATCATAACATTCGGCACTCTGGTGTCAACCTTATTACTGTCGATATTAATGTACTGACTGCATACCGATGTAAAGAGGATGGGTACATATCCATTTAACAGAACACTGCAATAATATCATAAAAAATTGTTTGATTGGTTGTAGTTATGCTGTTTAAGCTTCTTACACACTGGGGCTTCCCTTGCATCTGTGGTACACTCAATCTAAGCTGTGTCCATCTGTTTGGATGTAGCTTAATTTGCACTGCCAATTGGGATAACTGAACCCTGTATGAAAAGAACTCAAAGTTAATGCAGGCAGAGCCGGCCCTTACCAGTTACCTTACCATTAACCAGCAGAACAGATCACAGCAGCAGACAGCAACATACATTACTCCTCACCTATTGCAATCCTCATCCACAGGGCTGTAAATAGACAATTTGGTGCCCTGTGCCAGCAAGAGCATTGGCGGCCCTCACCCCACTGTGTGCCTGCTGGACTTTGCAAAGGTCCATGGGACCTTTGCTGCTGCGGCTGGGGATGCCCAGTAGTCCTCCTCCAGCAGCCATTTTTGTTACAGCCTGCTGCCCTCACTCTCTGTGGTGCTGGCTGTATGAGCTGCCGTCCGATCAGAGCTGAGCTGAGAGCTCCAATCACGGTAGGACAGCAAAAGCAGAGGCGCAGTCTCGCTGTTGCCCGCTGTCAAGCTGAGCTGGCCCTAGCCTTAGGGCTGGCTCTGAATGCAGGACAGACCATCGTTGCAGCATGTCCTATTGCCTTTGTCCCATTGGCAGTGACAGCTGATCTGTATTCATTAAGACAGCCCAAATATAATAGCCGCTAAGATGGGGGCAGCAGGGAGATTTGTGTGATGTAGGCACTAGATTTAAAGGGGCAATGATTTTGGCTTAATAAAATTGTCACTCAAATTCAAGCATCTACATCACCGAAATCTCCCAGCTGTCCACATCTCGCAGGCTATTATTTATGGGCTTGGATGTACAATGGCACAGGGAAAGCATGTATGGTTCCTTTGTGTGCTGTTATATGTGATAAGCGTGTGCATGTCCATTTACAGAATAGAGAGGCTTAAATTGCATTTGAACATCACCAACTGCAGCTATGTATCAGACAGCAACACACATGCTACCAAAACCTATATTGCCCTGTACAATTCCACACCACCATCCATAAAGTGGTTTCCAATATACAGTACACCTTCCTGGTGGAGACAACAAATGCTCCTTACTCTACCTCTGCTTCCTCCCCCATCCTCAAGTGGTCTCCTTGGCATGTACACTGTATATGAGACTGAGGGCAATGGAGCTACCCACTCTCAGCACTGGAGTCTGTTTCTGTCCTTTCTCTTGTGTTTAGCCTTGCTGAAGTGCTACAATCCGCTCCTCCTTCGGGACCATCCCCACTAAGCCTCGTTGTCTCATGTTATATATTGCTTCTGTAGATTTCCCTGTATTTGGCTGATTTATTTCCGTGTATTAATTTCCCCACTGATGTTCTCCTTTACCCTCTCCTTCTCTTTTTTTGTACCCATTCCTCATTGCTTTTGAAAAATCTCAAAAAAAACTATTGACAACACGAACCATTACACATTGAGTTTGCTGGTAGATGGTGAGTAATGACCGTAGTCTGTAGCAGTGGAACTCAAGAGTCAGGACTTGAGTGAATTTAAGCCCCAAAAGGGGCTATAGACCTCAGAAATGGGTGAGTACTCCAGGGCATGATGGTTTGGTAGCATTAAAAGATTTTCTGTTGACATTATACACAAATTATGAGGGTAGTATGGGGTCAATAAGAGGTTGCATGGTGGCTTATAAGGCTATTGGGGAGATGTATCAAACCTTCGAGAGAGATAAAGTGGAGAAGTTGCCTATAGCAACCAATCAACGTCTAACTGTCATTTATATAGCACAGTATATACAGTAATAGAAGATAATTGCTAAGGGCAACTTCTTCACTTTGTCTCTCTCGAAGGATACATCTCCATCTACATGCAGAGCTGTATGACGGACAGCAGAGTTGATTCACAAGGATCAGGTAAAGTCACTACAATTACCAATATGTGTTCATACTCTACAGAACCTCACTTATTTCTTTATTCAATGAACTCATGTTTAAATCTCTACCACTTGATCCAACACAACACAGTTGTAACTTATCAATGTTTCTGAGCAATAAAATATGTTTAATGCTGTGTGTAGGTTTTCTCTCTCATATTCCCATATCAAATCCTTATTCACAGGAAAGATAAATCTCTAAAATATGTCATTCAATTATCCCGTATCTTCAATCCCTGGACAGCCCCTGGAGAAATTAGTCTGTTATCTCTACGTTTATATACCTTTTGCTGCTAAACCGAACCAGAAGATGGATTACTGTACGTTCCAGTAGACTCCTCTATATATGTAGACCCTATCTCTAATTTAATCCTATTAACTAGCCTCAATACTCAGCTGGAGGTCGCATGAAGCATACAAATAGCCTGAAGCTAAACAAGTTTTACTTACAATAAAAAATGTTCATTCCTAAGCCACCTCCTAACTGAAATGGAATTTTTCTGTAAAATAATATATAATACAGGTTGAGTCTCCCATATCCAAATATTCCAAAATACAGATTTTTTTTTGCTTGACTGAGATAATGAAACCTTTGATTTTTGATGGTTCAATGTACACAAACTTTCTCTAAGACACAAATTATTAAAAGTAATGTTTAAAATGACCCTACAGGCTCTGTGTATAAGGTGTATATGAAACATAAATGAATTTAATTTCTGTACACAAACTTTGTTTAAGCCACAAAATTATTGAAAATATTGTATAAAATTACCTGCAGGCTGTGTGTATAAGGTGTATATAACACATAAATGCATTCTGTGTTTATATTTGGGTCCTATTCCCAACAGTTTTCATTATTAAATGCAAATATTCCAAAATATGAATATTCCGTTATCCAAAATACCCCTAGTCCCAAGCATTTTGGATATGGGAGACTCAACCTGTACACAGTACAATAGCAAAGATGTGCACAGGCTCAGGGCAGAGGGTGTGCAATAACCCACCAAACATAGCTTGATTTACCAGAACAATGAAGTATTATATATCACAGTATAATAAGGTGATCATGGCTACTGGTGGAAGTTTGCCCATGGCATCAGATTAACCCATCCCACCATACACCACCCAAATGTCCAAATCTGTGATCCTCCCCTCCCATAAAAGACTCACCACTAGTCTCTTGCTCGAGGGGACGAGGGGTTGGGTATACAGTGTGCAAACAGCCCAGGACTGAATATACTGATATTCCTACCTACCCTCTCTGCACCCTCCCCCCATACCTTGCTCCTGGAGGCAAACACTTCTGTTACCTGTGAAAATACCGACACTGATCGTGACACAAACTGCATACAAAGGCACAAAACCAAAAGTAATGACCCTAGCCAAATGAGCCCACAATCTAGAATGGGGTACACTTGTTACGTAAATTAATGGAATATCAGCTGTCATTAAGGGAATGAATGATCAGCTGCCATTGATAAAGCAGTCATTGTCAACTGGCCTTTCTGTGCAGCTACCGGTGGTGCACCACTTTTGGAATAAGGAAGACAGCGGAGAGTGAAGACGGCAAACATAGACCAGTCATTGTAGAAACCTGATGTCAGCCATAACTGTCCTAAGAGTCAGACTCTTAGGACAGGATGCATTGTCAGCCCATTTATGGTGGGACAATGTTTAGAAACACCCAGCTATCTACACCCATTCCCGCACATAAATTAACATTGCTGAAGTCCCAGTCAGTGATGCCAATTGTAGGCTTGAGTGCAGAGAGACAGATGCCTCTAAACACTGTCACAGTATACACGGACTGGTAGCAGATCCCCGGTGAGTCAGTCGGTACCTATGGGCTGCATAGGTACTGTTGTAGTTATCCGCCTGTTTGGAGTAGCTGACAGCCCGATGCTTTTCTTTATTGGTCTTACTGCAGCTGGAAATGAAGCCTGGGTGGCAGTTAAATGGTGGCTGTTGTGACCAAGGAGGCCACAGAGATAACAAAAAGAGGAAGACAGATGATAGGAGCAATGATAGTTGAGATCACTGAGTGCAGGAGATAAACGGGGAATGAATTCAGTAGGAAGAAATCATGCTCCCATGCAGACATTCTCCATTATAAATTTATGCTCTCAGCCCACAGTACCCAGTACCACCCTCTCTCTAAACAGTCATGTTTCAAAAACCTCAAACCCTTGTCATCTCTTAACCAGTTTCAACACCCTCTTCTTTCCAACTACTCCTCGAATCACCACCTAACTCTCTGCACTTGACTTTGCCACCCACTTCACATCTACAATTGACCCCATAAGTCATGAAATCCCACCCCTCCTTCCAAAGACCACCCCTCCTCATCCAACTTACCAACTCTGACATCTTTCTCCCCTGTGTCTGGAGATGAAGTCATTGCCATAATCCGGTCCACCCCTCCTTTCACCTATCACTTTGACCCTATCCCCTCCTGCCTCCTCTGATACCTCTCTCCTGTTACCTGTTCCCATCTCCCTCACATTAGGCACTGCCCCCTTTGCATTCAAGCATACCCTTGTCTCTCCCATTCTTAAAAAACCCACCCTTCATCCTAACACTCTGTCCAACTACCACCCCATCTATCTCCTCCCACTAGCCTCCAAACACCTTGAGCGGATTATCTACTACCGCTTTACCGACTCTTTCTTCCCACTCCCTGCTTAACCCATTTCAGTCTGGCTTCCATCCTCTCCACTCCATTGACACTGCCCTCATGAAAGGCAACAATAATGTCCTTGTTGCCCAATACAACAAAGGCCACTACTCTCTACTCATTCTTCTTGACTTCTCTGCTGCTTTTTCACACTGTGGACCACCCTCTCCTCCTGCAAAACCTTCACTCCCTGCTCTACGAGGTAATGCCCCCTTTTATTTGCCCTCCTAACTCTCTGATCACTCTTTCTCTGTCTCCTCATGACTCCACTTTACCCCACTTCCCCTAATAATAGGTATATGTTCAGGGACCTCCCCTATTCTCCCTCTATACATCCTCTCTAGATGAGCTTATCAGCTCTTTTAAGCCTCTAATATCATCTATATGCTGATGACACTCAGATCTACCTTTCTTCCCCTGACTTCTCCCCCTATCTCCTCACTCATATCTCCAACTGTCTCTCTGCTATTTCTTCATTGATGTCCCAGCGCTTTCTTAAACTTACTATGTCCAAGACTGAGCTGATCGTCTTTCCACCCTCCCGCATAACCTCACCTACCACAACTTCATTATCTATTGGCAGCACAGTCATCTCCTCTAGCCCCCGAGTGCGATGTCTTAGAGTTATCCTTGACTCCACAATCTCCTTCAAACTACACATTCTTTTGCAGTCCTGCCATTTTCATGCCAGAAATATTTATAGGATTAGACCCTTTATCACCCTGGAGGCAGCTAAGACCCTCATCCATTCACTGGTCATCTCGAGATTGGATTACTGTAACATCCTCCTGTTTTGCCTCGCTCACTCCCACCTCTCTCTACTCCAATCATCCTCAATGCTGCTGCCCGCCTCAACTTCCTCACCAAACATAATACATCTGTATCCCCTCTTCTGCAAGCCCTACACTGACTCCCCTTCCCCTTCAGAACCCAATTCAAGCTTCTCACATACAAAACCCTCACACAATCCTCTCCCATTTACATCTCTGACCTTATCTCTCTTCACACCACTCACAAATGCATGCCACCTCTCGTGCCAACTGATTACTTCCTCCCACTCCAAAATTTTGCCTGTACTGCTCCCTACCTCTGGATTCTCTTTCTCTCCCTAGCAGACTCTCCACCACTCTACTAAACTTCAGAAAGGCTCTCAAAACTCACTTCTTCATCAAAGCCATCCAGCTCTCATCCTAACCCACTGCTCCTTGCTCCTTCCTCACTGTCTACCCCATCTGTGTCACCCCTGTATGTCACCTCCCGTTTAGATTGTAAACGCTCATTGCAGGGCCCTTTACTCTTGTGCTTCTCCTTTCCCGTACACTATTTTATACTCCCTACAATGGCATCTAACTTTTGGTTGTTGCTGCCCTGCTGCTTATTTGAGTGTTATGTACCACGGATGCAGCAATGTTTGTAAACCATGTCCTGCATTATTTTGCACTATAAGTCACTGTTTTCTTGTTTTGCTCATTTGTAAGGTGCTGAAGAGACCTTGTGGTGCCATAAAAATAATGGAAATAATAATAACCCTTTCCCTGGTGTGATGACTGCTTGGCACCGCCATATAACTTGCCACTGCTGTTTGCAAATTTGTAGCTATTTCAAATTTGATGGAACACCAAACTTGTTAGGCATGTTACCCAAACTTGCCTATTCTTGTGGAACTTCAGGGAGACTGACGAATCTCTGGAAAAGTAGGCAAGTCTCCCAAAAGCTGGACGCAGAAGCCCACTTCATTCTGAATCATGTTATCATGCCTCCTCCCCCCATCCCTAGCTTCACAGTGCTTGCAATCTCAGCGTTGTACAGGGGAGAGACCACGATATCGCAAGCGTGGTGTCATACCTCTTGCTCTGCGCACTTGGCAACCACTCCGACCCGACTGTAACCAACTATGATTTTATCTCCTAACTGAATTATCTGGGCAGAGCTGATATGAGAAAATTAAACCTTAGTGATGGCTTAAAAGCTACATAGCTACATGGAACATTCTTAGGTCCTTTTGGCCCAAATATTTAGCAGGAGGTGAGGCTTTCCATTTAAATAATGGAAAATGTGAAAATGAAATAGTAAATTAAATGTAATTTCATATTAAATTAGAAAGGCACATTTAAGTATATACCTTATATATCATAAACAGACATTAGAGAATGCATAAAGGTTACAATATTGATGTAAACAGAACAAGTACTTACTGGTATGTTGTTGGACTGACATTAATGCGTCGCGGGTGACTCCCTGATTCAAACTTGCTAGCCAGTGTGACATTGTTTCCAAACAGACAATACCGCGGCATCCTTACGCCGACAACACCAGCAAACACTGAGCCGGAATGGATGCCTATTCTCATCTGCAAATAGAAAATCCAATTTTAAACCATATCAAATCTTTACAATCACAATTTATTTATTTCAAATAATAATTTAAAGGATGATTCATCTTAAAAACCATGGGGGGAATTGAATTCAGCTGGAGGGAGCTCCCGCAACTATTCAATTCAACGCGCTGTGTGCCTTGTCGGGAAGCAGGTAAGTCAGAGAATGCCGGTTCTCGCGACGTAACCTGGGTGTTAAGGCGTGGTAACCGGCATTCTCCAACTAAAGTGCCAGGCGCGTGGCTGTTAGTGCCGCGCTAAGCCGGCAAACAGCTGCCTGCCCGGCACTTTTGTTGGATTTCTTCTCTCATCCCCAGGGCGGAGGGGCTTCTCGGGAAGATTCCCACTAGGGGCAGGGCTTAACGGTGCAATTCGGCTGGCCCGCCACCAACTCTGCCTATCTGGTTTACCTCCTCGGGCATCTCCCGGGGAGGAATATTAAATAGTCGGCAAGTATGATTCGTAATCCCTAGCAAGACTGCAAAACAATCGGTAACATCGAGTACCATCGTGCTCTGACCATACTCAGGAATTGCTAACCTTGAGTACTCAAGCTGCGTATGGCATTGCAGTGGATAATTTATGCATACCCATGCAAACGGCGTTCAAACGCACTGGCACGCCTGCATTTCACCGACAGCTATCCCCATCACCTTCCACAAATGGCACTTCCTTTCAATCACTCTGTGATAGGTCTGCGTAGTCCCGATCGCAGTGGCTGGTTCGCGCACTGCGATTCATATGGAGCACAGAACGCAACAATAGGCCAATTGCGTGCGTAATCGCAATTTGGATCGGTAGTGAATCAGGCCCGGTGTCCGAGAACATGGAAACTCGCATGTTTTTAGACTAAAAAACTCTCACAATTTTTAAACTCTCATCCAGATGTTTTTCCATTTTAAAGATAAAACTGGACCAATGTGAGAGATTACTGCCCTCCATGTCAGTTATCCCAGTAAAGGACACTGCAGTCAGCTTCTTTCAACAGAAAATAGATGAGTGATAACAGAGGACAAATGCTTGTATTCAACTGCACAGCTAGAGTAAAGATAAACCTAAACCTCTCAAGTTACAGTATGCCAACTAGACTGTCGTTTGCCCAGCACTACAGAAAGTTGGAGGGAAATCTATCAGCGATATCTTTGGTTGTGCAGGTTGTACCGTGTGTATGCACCATTAGGTTTTGGTTTCCTTTAAGAATTGTCATAAGTATTCTGAAGCTTACTATTCTAAACTATTTTCCAATTAGAACACACAGTAGAACTGCTCAGTATGATATCATACGAGTCAAGACCATGCCCGTTTTGGAAGTGGGCAGGTGGGTGGTGCACAAACGCAGGCGTTCCCAAAGGAACGCCTGCCGTTTGTGGGAGGCACCACTGACATCTCTGTTAGAGCAGGAAGCTCTCTGGGGCTTGCGACGGATGAGACCCTAAAACAAGGGTCTCGTCGCAAGTCACGATGGTCGCGACCATCATGACCATCACCTGGCTGTTCGCAAAAGCTGTGGGTGGTCGCCCGCAGCTTAGCGAGTGGCCAAGAGGCCGCAACAACAAATAAAAAAAAACTGCCCTGATTCAGAGCAAGTGCTGTGAAAGAGCGTCCGGCTCTGAATCAGGCACATAGTACCAGCCAATCAGCTCCTGTCTCTTTACAGGCTGTGGGCCTGATTCAGAGATGTACGCTAATGCGATCGCAGCTGCGGTTACATACGGTACGCAGCTGCGAAAACATTCTGATAGTTCCAAAGATCTCCCAAGCATAGGGACGCCCGCTGCGACCTTCTTATCTCTGTATGACGTTGCTTACCGGTGTAAATATGGGTAACAACGATGCACATCGAGCAGCCATTTTGCCCTTGCGGAAGGTCTGACCAGCCGCAAACAATGCAGCTCTCCTTATGCGCAGAGGGCTCTCATGATGAGTAGGAGAACGCAAGGGCTAATTTATGCACGTTCATGTAACAGCGTTTCAACGGTCCGATGCCTGCGTTTTATCAACCACCCCTGTTACCCCCCCAAACACTGACTACCTGTCACTCGCTTTGCAAATGGATCCTCTATGCGTGCGTAATCGCAAACCAATCGCAGTGCGTGCTCAGTGCGGCTTACACACTTGCGCAATGGCAAACAATCGATCGACCTGCGTACTAATCGCATTACCGTCCATCTCTGCATCAGGCCCACAGTCACTTGTGTTTGAAAAATGACAGGAGCTGATTTGTTGGTACTTTATCTCCATCCACTTTATCTCTCTCCAAGCTTTGATAAATCTAGCCCAATGTACGGCCTTCTCCTCCCAGGGGAATTATATTATATATAATGGCACACGAGCCCCCGGGTCCAGGGGGGCCCTGTACACCCTGCACCCATATTATTTAAAACTCACCTGTCTGTGGTCCTGCATCGGGTGTCAGCGCTGCACAGAACACCGGAAAATGGCTGCCGCAACCATTTTTCAGATGCGCAGTAGACTCTGGGCACACTCTAGTGCCCAGAGTCTACTGCTTCTGTGGTGGCAGGCCAGCCACGTCAGTCTGCCGCCGGCCGCCGTGGAGAGAGGAGGGGGCCCTGCACGGGGAATGCACACGGGCCCACTCCTCTCTTAAGACCCCTGTCTCCTATATCTGGCTGCCATCTGTGACACTGTTGACCACCTGGTCCTCTTTCACATCCTCCAATCCACTGACTGTGTCCTATCATGGTTCACCTCCTAACTCACCAAACACTCCTTTTTCATCTTTACCTCAGATTCCATCTCACCATCCCTTCCTCTTCCTGTAGGTGTCCTCCAAGAGTCTGTTCATGTATCCTTCCCAGTTCCTCCTCCAACTCTTCCCGCCTTCCCCTTAGTACAGATGTGGCCTCATATATGTGTCCCTTTCCCGCTATATGGTGAGGGACGCCAGGCACGCTTCCTGCTCTGCACACTTTTTCCTCAATTTTGCTACTTTACTTTGGTACTACAAATGACACATCGTTTTTACCAAAATACATACTTACCAATGGCAAACGCAGGATTTCCATAGGGGGGTTTCCAAATGCTTAATTTTAGAGTGAGTGTGGCCAGTCAATGAAGAGGGCAGAATTAGTACTTAACCAGTTTTAATAAGCATCATACAAAGTGTATTGTTGTAATAATTCCAGCATATACAGGACCAGTGATCACAGTAAGCCATTAGTTGTGTCAGTAGGGCCATCCTGCCTGGGCTGAACGTATTTATTTTAGATGTGTGCACCATTCCAGACTATTGTAGCAAGTCCTGGAACCTGGAGGAACAGCAGAAGAACCTAGCACTGCACTGTGCATACTGTATATGTACATATTGGGCTCTATAGCAGTGCATCTCTAACAGTGCATGTTTTCCAGATCTTCTAGTTGGTGCACAGGTTATTTATTACTGGTTGATACATGTTAAAAGATCCACAGTTGGCGCTAAGTATTTAATTTGTGATACTGAGAAGAACATGCAGCATTAGTAACAATCTATTATATTACTATTTCTATTGTGGAAATGGTGTGTGCTGGGGAGGGGGGTTTCCAGGCAAACGGAAACCCCCCCTGCGTTTGCCTATGCTTACACTAGTAATGAAAAGACGCAACACCATACTAGGATGCCCTCACAAGCTCTGCATATATGCAGAGCCATAACCATTTCAGATGTGTCTAGATCTGCATCGGCAGCATAGGCGCCTGTTTTGCGATAAGTGATCATAATCCACATATACAGTCACATATGTGCCATTCTGCATATGCATAAAATTGCGCTTACTGTCAGTGGCATAACAGGGTGGCAGTGAGCTCTGTGCCAGCACCGGGAAGTGTAGCACTGCCATGAGCGTCCTGAGGACACTCTGAGCAGCTGTATAGACTGCAAAGTGCACCCTGTGCCGGTCTGTCCCCAAAGCGCACGGTTTCATGATGTCACACAGAGGGGGCGGAGCTGCCAGGACCGGGAAGTGCAGCCCTGCCCTGTCCTCAGGATGCTCCGAGTGGCTGTATAAACTGCAGAGTGCATGCCTGGTCCATCCAAAAGACACTCTGGGCCTGATTCAGAGCCACTCGCTGCTGGCGAGCGCTCGCTCTGAATCTGGGCGTGTTTTTTTTTTTTTCTCCAGCCTGTTTGCAAAGCTGTGGGTGACGGGTCTCACGTTTGCGCACGCCGGAGGCAGGGCAGGCGCAGCGGGGGGACCATCGACCCGCTTGCGAGCGGGTCTGAATCAGGCCCTCTGAGTGGCGCTGCATCAGCGAAACAGGCTGCAGGGTGACGTTCCAGCCACCCTGCTAGCCAGAAGCAAGGGTTGTGGGGCAGAGACGGTGTCGCGTACCGAGCCATGAGCTCTGTGCAATTGCATTGCTGGCACACTCCTAGTTATGACAGAACTGCATAAGTCTGAATAGTCGGATATCTGTGCACTCACTTCTTTCTGTGCATTCATGGAGCAAGCGTGCCTAAAGTGTGCCTAAAGCTGTGTACCCAGCAATGCGACACCCAATGGGCCGACTTATAGGGTGGCCAGTACACATTACACGATTTGGTGCCCGACAGCCCGATATGTTGGCCACCGGCTCCATTCACCTGCCTGGCGTCAGCAGCTGGGTCGTTCCGTCGGCTGCATGTAGGGACGGCCTGCAGGAGTGCACAAGGTCGTGCTTAGTGGGTACACATTTGCCGTGGTAGACGATATGTCGGCACGATCCGCCGGATCAGGTGACATATCGTCTAATGTGTACTGCACTCTGCAAAAGCACCATCATTCTTCCACTTGTTCAACATCTAGTTTTGGCTTTGGCGCTTTAAAAACTGATCTAACATACAGTATGAATGTAATTTTTACATTACCTAAAAAAAAAAATTAATTTGTATTCTACTGCCCGACATGAACAGACAACTATAAGAGTAAGATGGTTGCTTAGGAACATTACGTTTTCAAGGTGACATTTATAAGAAACTTTCTTATACATTGATACAAGACATCTGCTATTTGTTAGACAAGACACATTCTCTTTATAATAGTATGATTCTAATAATGATTGCTTTTGCATAGAAGGAGAAAGAATTACATGAGATTCTCTCTGCTAATGGTACAATGCCAATCCCTTCTGTAGGCCCGTTAGCCAACTTGCATCTCATTTCTAGAAAATGTCAGTGGCGGTCTGCCAACACGGCCAGGCGCGGCATCGAGACGAGAGAATGCATCAAATGAGCAGAAAATAAGCATTCTCATATATTATCATCATTTACACGATATGTTAACACTTTTCCAGGTTTTCTACTAAAAACAGGTAAAAAATATATTTAAGCCCTATATAAGTTACACAAGGCCTGATAAGTTCTTTCACTATATTGTATGCAATTCACTGCTATGTTTACAGCCCGATCATCGGCTACCCCTACCGAGCTCCCTCCTAGGGCTCTGACTGGCCCACATTACTCAGTCTAACCCATTTTTCTGCTTTGTTTTTCTTACAAATGAAGATGCCCAAGCTAGTGCGTTGCCTAGGTCATTCTCCCCTAATTTCCTGGACTTACAAATTTTGGAGAGGTCACTTGGGATCACAGAAGAGTAGACAACCTTCCCGCATCCCGTCCACGTCTATGACAAGAGCTTGGCCATGATAACACAATTTGCTATGGTATTTTGCAGCATGGGCTGCAAAATACATGATGTCATGATGACACAATTCACAGCTCTACGCCCCCGTAGTTACTCCTTGGACCTCCACTCTAGAATCTCCCAGAGAAGGAGCCGCAAAGTCGGTAACTATGGCTTATTGTAGGTCCCCATGTGGTCTTCATCTTGCTCTTGCTATACTGATTACCGGAGCCACTTATAAACTTGTTCATTGCACTCATGAACTTACTGTATATGCTTGCCCTTCATTATTGTATGTATCTCATCACCCATTATGATAGACTCTTTGGGTAAGGACTGCAACTTTAATGTTATTACTTCTACAGTTCTTACTACCATTATGTATGAATGTTGCAGGGGTGTATCTATAATGTGGGCAGGGTGTGCGGTGCGCACGGGCCCCTGTGTCCAGGGGGGAACCACACTGCACACCCTGCACCCATACTTTTAAAACTTACCTCTCCAAAGTCCCAAGTCAGCTGGAGAGGCGCTACACAAAATGCCAGGAAAATGGCTTCCAAAGACTAGTGCCCGGAGCCACCGGGGAGAGAGGAGGGGGCCCTGGATGGGGAGTGAACACGGGCCCCCTCCTCTCTTAATACGCCCCTGGAATGTTGACATTTATTTCGGGCACTGTGTACACTGGAGGTTATAAGGACCTCATTCAGAGCCGCTTGCAAAAAGCGTGCGCTCGCTCTGAGTGAGGGCTGCCGCTTTTTTTTTTTTTTAAGCCGGCCTCCTGGCCGCTCGCTAAGCTGTGGGTGACCACCCACAGCTTTTGCGAGCGGCCGGCTGATGGTCAGGATGCTCCCAATTCCAGATACCTACATAGAGGTGTAAAGGATTGGTATATTGAGAGATAATGCAATGAGGAACTAGGGGCCTGATTCAGACCCGGACGCTAAGCTGCGCTCGCTCGCTCTGAGTGATGGTCGCACAACTGCGCATGCGTATAACTCGCAGTGCGTGTGTGCGCAAACAAGCGTCTGCGATGTGAAATCGTCCGCTCGTAGAACACAGCCTGGCTGCTACTTTGAGTGACAGATAGTGCCGTTTGTGGGTGGTAACGGGAAGGTGCTTGTTAACGGGGGAGTGGATGTGCGAACACAGGCGTGCCCGACCATCAGAACGGAGTTCAATGGGTGTGCATAATTAACAAAGTAGCTCCATTGAACATGTGACTTGGATGATTTTGCCATGAACTGCTCGCACTGCTTGCGGGAGCCTAGGTCTACCTTAAGTGCTGCGAGCAGCTCCGATGGCTCCCGATGGTCCCGATTAATCCTACATTTCCCGGAGATGACGTTTGTTGCGAGTGGGGAATCTTTAAACACTTACGAGCGCAATAAGCCCTCGCCCACTAAGACATAGAGGCGTCCTTACACTGCAAAGTGCAAGCGCATGTTTTGCATAGAAGGCCCCTTTTCGAGAGCGAGAGGCCGCAAATAGTGTCCGGGTCTGAATCAGGCCCTAGGTCCAAAGGAATGGGAAACCGGGGCAATGAGTCAGGACAGGGAATGTGAGTGGAAAATAAGGCAAGCGTGGGCATTCAGATTTGAATGATACCAGGCCAGTACCAGTATGTCAACAGAAGTACAAACAAGACATGGATACAACTATGCAATGCCTGCTGCAATGACATGTCTCTATTAAAAAAAGTGCCAATGTTGATGGTATTTAATCAACAAGCCAGCCTATGAGCTACATTGCATATTTTTCTATTAAAATTGTAAGCTATACAGTTAGATATACACACTGTGCGTCTGATTCAGAGATTTATGCTAATGCAATCGCAGCTACGATTTTGCACAGTTTGCATTTGCGAAAATATGATAATGTTTCTAGAGCTTACCCAGGCATAGGGACGCCCACTGCTGCCTTCTCATATCCATCCGACAATGTGCAACAGTGTAAACATCAGTAACAACGCTGCAGATCGGGCAGCCATGCAACTTCTGAGTGAAGTCTGATCTGTCCCAAACACTGCGGCCCTCCTGACACACAGAGGGCCTGATTCAGAGCCGGACGCTATTTGCGGACGCTCGTTCAGAAAAAGGGGCTGGCTATTTAAATTAAGCGCTCGCTCTTTGCGGTCTGTTGACACCTCTATGTCTGAACGAAACATGTGCTCACTATTTTGGAAAAAACGCCCCCTGGCTGCTCGCATCATACGTCATCTCCGCTATTTATTAGATTAATCGAGTACATCGAAAGGCGTATGATCTGCTCGCAGTGCCTGTGGTAGCATTTTCCTACCGCAATCATGCGAACAGTTCAGGCTAAAAGACAACCAAGTGACGTGGTCGATGACACTGCTTTGTTAATTATGCACACCCTTAAAACGCTCATTTTGACCGTTTGGCACGCCTGCGTTCGGATCTCCACTCCCCGGTTTCAAGCACCTTCCCCTGTTACCACCCACAACCGCCTCATCCTGCCACTCAAATTAGCAGGCATTCGCTATTTTGCAAGCACACGATTTTCGACCGCACTGACTGGTTGGCGCATGCGTACTAAAACCCATACGCATGCGCAGATGTGCAAACATCGCTCGGAGCATACGAGCGGCCGCTTACGAGCGGCTCTGAATCAGGCCCAGAGTGCTAAAAGGAGATGGCAGTGGCTAATATATGCACTCCTCTGAAAACAGTGTTTAAATGGTCCTGACACGTCTGCGTTTGCCTAGCCACCCCCCCCGTTACCTCTCCCAAACGCTGACTACCTGTCACTCACTTTGCGATTGAATCCTCTGTACGAGCATAGTTGTAAAACAATCGCTGTATGTCTGCAGTGTAGCTTACACGCATGTGCAATGGCTAACAATGGCTCAGTCTGCATAAATATCAGGGATAATATCTCCTGAAGTGTGCAAGTTTATTCACAAATTGCAGCAGAGTCACCAATTTCTATTCACTGAAACAATTAAAAGAGTCAGGGAAAAATTTAAAATATTCATTATAGCTGGTATGCAAATAAGCCACTATTCAGGAGCATGCAAGTACTGTACCTCCTGATAGCTAAGATTATGGTGTAACAGACATCTTGTCAGAGGTTTATAAGGGACAGCTTGGGGCAAGCTTGAAAGCATGTATGGCATCTCTAGTATGTGGGTGTGGCTGGGTCTTGGGGCGTGGCTTTGGCAGATCGTTCCAATTTCCACAGATATGTGTAATATTCTGATTATTACACTGGAGATGATGATGACGATAACCGGTAACATCAGTTAGCAGCAGCTAACAACCGTTACTGATTGGCTGATTTAGGATTGGCCTCTGCAATTTCATTTGTGTGGCTGCTATATTATATAAAGTTGCTGCCATCTGCTCCTATTACATGATAATTACATTTTGTCAAAGGCAGGACAGAAGATTCCAGTTTGATTTTTAAATGGTGAAAAAAAAAACAGATGTGTTCCTCACTTATTTTAAGGTACCAATCCCATGAAAATAATCATCACTGTGGCAAGCTACAGTATAAGACGGGCGCTCAGTCACCTTCACTCAGTCACTTGTCTACCCAATTCAGCCTTGCTCTATTAGTAATTAAAATACCCTTTATGCCCTTTGTTAATTTTACCAAGGTCTGAGGGCCTGATTCACTACGGATCGCAATATTGTGCACGCACGCAGTTCTACTGTGATAGTATTCTAATCCATTGTGATCGCAATGCAACTCAGCGCTACATAAGGACGCCCACTTTACCTTATGCACATCCGTAATACTTAGCAGAATAGCAAAACCAACGGTACAATCGAGTACCATCGCTGCCTCGTGCACAGTTGCACAAGCCCTGACCTTACTCAGAAATTGCTAACAGCTACGCACGCTATCAGTCCTCAGGCTACATTAGGTCACTGCCAAAACAAAAGTTAACAGAGCCAACCACCAACTTCAACACAAACTGTAACAACATGTGCAGCATATGATACATTCTTCTATGTATTGTACTGCACTATTTGGGCTATCAGAATGATTGTAAACAAAAGCAAGCGAACGCGCATAAAAGCGGAGTCAGCATTTTCTAAGCTAGCTATCCATCAAATAAATGTCATATTGCATGATATATGGACACCAGAATAAATAATATTGTTGTTTTTGTTTTTGTAGGTCACTGAAAGCAATTTTGGCCTCTTTTATATCAATTTATATCAATTTTACTTATTGAATAAAAAGCAACAAAAGAAAAACACTAACAAATGCAATGCTCACATATTATTCTTATTTACCTGTCAAGTGCTAATGGATTTACTGCATGTTATACTTGTCATGTGTGCAGAAGCTCTTTATTTTTTAATATAAGTTTAAATGTTACCAGATGTTGTTGCTTGGTCTCTCTCTCTCTCTCTCTCTCTCTCTCTCTCTCTCTCTCTCTCTCTCCTCTTGTATCTCTCTTTCTTCCTCTCTCAATCAGCCCCTCGTCTCCTCCTCTCTCTTCCTGTTCTTTCTCTTCCCCCGTCTCTCTGTCTCTTCTCCCCCGCTGTCTGTCTCTCTCTCTCCTCATGTACCTCTCTTTCTTCCTCTCTCACTCAGCCCCTCGCCTCCTCTTTGTCTCCTCCTCTCTCTTCCCCATCTCTCTGTCTCCTCTCCCCCGCTGTTTCTCTGTCTCTCTCTGGGCAGGATGTATCAAGCATAGAAATACAGTAACTCCTCAGAATACTGACATTTTGTATGTTTTAATGTAACACACATGGATCGCCATGGGCGGGATACGGCAAAGGAAGAAATGCTGGTTTCAAGGTTTTGACTGCATTTCTCATATGCACCAAGCCCGGAACCCACCGCTGGGATCCCTCCCGGCACCCCCCGCGCAGATATCGGTGATACCCCATTGGGTTTTCATTTTCTGGAGCTTGTGCACACTAGCCAATGCCGTCAATAGAGGGGGTTGGCCTATGGACTTCTTATCACCAAATTCTCCAGAAGAGCTGACCCAGCGTGTAAGTAATCCTGCATACTTGCAATTTAAAAATTGATACACCTCCCTTTCTGACAGCTTCCCTACTCTTATTCTCTTTTTCTATTCTCGTATTTCTTTCTCACCCCTTTTTTTCCCCACTCTCGTTCTCCTGCCCGTGTGTGTCTATTTTTCTCCTGCCCCTCTATCTCTCGCTCTTCTCCTTATTTTATGAATCGCAGGACTTATCCTAAGCAGGCCTGTCTTCATCCAGTTGTCACACCAACCAGACACCGGCTGTGCCTGTAACGACCCACATGTTCGCCTGTCCGATTATGTCATTTTTACCACCCATCCCAAATATTCTATAGCTGCTCCATTTTGTACCAGTTTGGATAAGAGAAACAAGTACAGTACAGTAGAGCAGAATAATAACCAAAAATTTGCTTCTGATTTTAGCGATGAGAATATATTTTTACCTTAATAGGCCTCCCATCTGGTGTGAGGACCTCTTCAGAAAGCTCCATCATCTTTAAAGCCATTAGTGCGATTGGCTTGGCATGACTCTTACTTTTCCTGTGCAGCCCAGCTGCCACACAGTAGGCATCACCGATAGTTTCCACCTGTTTCAGTAAAAAATAAAACTTGATTAGCCAGGTCGACTGCAAATCTAAGTCTCAGAAATGAATATCAGTCACTTGAATTAAACAATGTGTGTGTCTTTATATATAGCTCACACAGGATATTCACTGTATCACAGTATAAGACGGGCTATTTACAAAATACCAACACAGGTCCCCATTGGAATACAATAGGGATGAGGACCAAGCCTGAAGACTCACAATCTAATCAGATGGGGGGAAATTTTCAAAGACTTGGGGTCTCAGTCAGACCCGCTCGCAAGCGCCTATGCGCTCGCAAGGGGGTCGATGTTGAGGCCCTGCGCACACGCAGCGGCCGCACTGCACGTACGCAAGCCCCGGGGCGAGAGAGAAATTCTCTCACTCCCGGACTCACTACAAAAGGGGCGGCTGTCGATGGTGATCGACAGCTCGCCCCGTTTTGTAGGCGTGGCGAGGGGGTGGCTACACAAACTGAGGCGTTTCCAATAAAACGCCTGCCATTTGGGGGCGGCCCCACTGACATCACTCGTGATGTCAGTGGTGAGCTTCCGGCTCTAATAGATCCGAAAGCTCACTGAGGCTTGCGGTAGCCGAGACCCTACCACAAAGGTCTCGTCGCAAGCCCCGATGGTCGCGATGGTCTTGACCATCGCGACCATCAACCTGGCCGCTATGAACTTAGAAGCGGCCGCCCTCATTCAGAGCGAGTACTCACATTTTGCGAGCGGCTCTGAATGAGGTCCTTGATTCGGTCTTTCTTGATAGTTACCGACATATCCCATTCCTCTCATTTACCTCCAAAATACTTTGCCTCCAACTGCCTCACTTTCTCCCCCTCACTCCCTCCCAAGCCCTATGCAGTCATTCTTCCGTCCCATCATCACACTAAGGGCCTGATCCAGGGATCACACAATTTGAAGCAATACCGATGTCCATTTTGTTTTGTGGTTATTTGCAACTGGTCATGCGCAAAAAGATCTGAAAACCCCTACGGCGCATGCGTTACACTGAGTGTACGCACAAAGACTCTGCTGCGATTGGAACAGACGGCATCAGAAATGGGACGGCAAAGTGATGGGTAGTGACTGGGAGGTGGCCTGAAGTGAACGCAAAAAAAAAAAGAATCGCCGGCTGTGTCACAGCAGGAGAAATATGTGATTTCTCTATGATAGCCTCTTCTTAAATAGGAGAAGCAGTGAAAACACTTTCCTGCTGCAAAAAAAGGATTTATCACAACTTTATACATTGACCTCGTAGGGACCTATTTATCATTCAATTTATGTGGAATACCCCCTCGAAAACACACGTTTTCGAGGGATATCTGCAAATATTAAGTATCACCCAAATGTATGGCAGATGTCTCCATATCTACACTGCACTGGTCCCTCCTTTTTTCTACAGCAGCCATCAGATTTACCAAGTCCCTGCAGTTAACGCTAGTATCTGAAGATGGTGATAGCTGCTGTAGTCTATGGGCTACATTCTGCAAACAAATTACAGAGATGGTTCCTCCTCACATGTGTGGACAGCAGATCACGCAAGCGCAGTAGTGCTGCAGAGGCACAAAACAGAAGTGAAGTTACCGCTGTGTCCCTGCATATGTTTTCTTAATCCATTCCAGCGAATGTTAATTTCCTATTGTCGCGAACGGCGGTCGATAGGAGATTACAATTATTGGGTCTAAAACCCAATAATTGATACAAATGCCCCTTAGGGGTAAATTTACTAAGAATCGAGATAGGTCGAGATGACCATCTCGGGTGATTTATTGATTTTTTTCCCTGCTTGCAAATTTACTAAAGGCAAAGTCGGGTGAGTTAGAGAGAGATTTCTCTCATCTCACTCGTAAAACTCGGGTGAGATAGCAATCTCGAATCTTATCACCATCGGGTCAAATCGGAAGTACTTTTCACCTAACACATACATCTCTCAAATTTACCAAAATTTGGGATGACAAGCTCGGGTGAGATAGGAGCAAACTCTCTGTCAAAATCACTTTTCAAACTCTCAACCTCCTGAGCTGCGAAATGGTCAGAAACATACACAAATCATTGTGATTTGTGTATGTTTCTTTCTGTACCTGGAAAAAATAGGGATAATTTGTTAAAAAAAAGACGTGAGTTCCACCCCCCAAAACACTAACCAGCCTCGGGCTTGCCAGCCTGTCCAGGTTCTTAACATTACAGGGAAAAAAATGTGTAGGGATCCCCTGTAATGTAAGAACCAGCAGAAGGCAGCAGGGACAGAGCTGGTTTTAAATACACGGAGAAAAAAAATGACGTGAGTTCCACCATATATTTAAAACCAGCCCTGGACCCTTTCTAACGGGGGACTGATGCCACAGCCAGGGGTGCCCTTTCACCGGGCCCCCCAGTTGCAGCATCAGCCCTGACCATTAGTCAGCCCAGGCCAGGGATCCCTGGGGAGTTGGTGACCCCCCCCCCCAATAAAGGGGTCACCCTCTCCAGCCCATCTGTGCTCGTGGGAAAGAGCCCGTCTGCTTGTGGGAAAGAGCAGACTTCAGTCACGGGCCGCCGGCCAATGAGCGGCAGCTAACATTAGCGGCCGCTCATTGGCTGGGACCCACGTGGGCTTAGCCAATGAGCGGCTCCTCCACGTGGGTCCCAGCCAATGAGTGGCCGCTAATGTTAGCCGAAGCTGATTGGCCGGTGGCCCGGGACTGAAGTCTGCTCTTTCCCACGAGCAGAAAGTAGAGCAATGTAACAGCATGTAGTAACATGCTGTTACATTGTATCCGGGGCCCCTCTTGGATTTCTGCGGAGAACATCGTGGGACATAAAGGTGAGTATTGGATCTTTTTTTACAGGTATTTCGAAGGGATACTTTACGTTGACAAGTGGACGTGAACATCTGGAAACAGGTGAGTGTGTATGTATGTATGTAATAAAGCTTTATTTACCAGGTGTGTTGTGTGTTTTTTTAACCATTTCTTTACAGGTGAAGTACAGGTACCAGTGGGCCCTTAATGACCCGCATGATGGTACTTGTGGTTCTCCAAGTACCAGCATGCGGGGGAGGCTTGCTGGGACCTGTAGTTCCACTGTAAAGATAATGATGATAAATCTAATTTTTACACTACACCAAACACTATCAACCCACCACCCAGGGGTGGTAGGGATAGCCCCGGGCTATCAGTCTAGGCCAGGGGTGCCCTGGAGAGAGTGACCCCTTTATTGGGGGAGTCACCAACTCCCCAGGGATCCCTGGCCTGGGCTAACTAATGGTCAGGACTGATGCTGCGGCTGGGGGGCCCGGTGAAAGGGCACCCCTGGCTGTGGCATCAGTCCCCCATTAGAAAGGGCCCAGGGCTGGTTTTAAATATATGGTGGAACTCACGTAATTTTTTTTCTCCGTATATTTAAAACCAGCTCTGTCCCTGCTGCCTTGTGCTGGTTCTTACATTACAGGGAATCCCTACACATTTTTTCCCTGTAATGTTAAGAACCTGGACAGGCTGGCAAGCCCGAGGCTGGTTAGTGGTTTGGGGGGGGATCTCACATCTTTTTTTTTTAGACATTTTTCTTATTCTTACAAGGCAAAACAAACAAGCAGCAAGCACATATGTCACTGATATGTGCTGGCTGCTAGCTCGGGAGAGATTTGCAGAGAAAACACTGCAATCTCGGGTGAGTAATCTCCTGCAAAATCAGTTACTCGGGAGAGATATCGCATTCTGCTTCACCATCGGCAAACTCGTTTAGCCTCAAATCGTCTGTTGGTAAATTTGGTAAAAGAAAAGGGATTAAATCACCCGAATTTTGGCGAATTCCAGCAAGATAAATCACTTTGAAAATCGGGACCATCTCAATTCTTAGTAAATTTACCTCTTAGTCTCATTTCCAACCCCTTAGAACTGCAGGTCCTCTTTTGCATGTTTACCTTTCTAGCACATTTCAAGGAAAAACTGAAAAAAAACCCCGAAAAAAATAGCAGACTGCTGTCATACTGATCAGGAGCGCACGCAGAGGGGATTTCTGAGTACCCAGAAACCCCCTCTGGCAACTAGAGAGCAGGCATCATGCTCTTAAGCAAAATGCCATGATTCGCGGGTCAATCGGCAGGAGGCGGAGCCAATATGACGCAATTCCATTAGAATCGCATCATTTTGCACCGCCCCCCCCAGATTGACCAGCAAATCACGGCAGTTTCATGCTTGGGGGAGGGGCCTAATGACATGGTGCCAGCCTGCCAGGTCTGCAAGGTAAGGGTGTGTGTGTTATGTATGTGTGTTTAATGTATGTGTGACATTGTATATATGTGTGTGCATATCTATGTGTGTGTATGTATGTATGTATGTATATATGTATATATACACAGTATATATGTGTGTGTTTGTGTGTGTATGTAAACCCAGTGGCGTCACAAGGGGGATGGGGGGGGTGTGGTCCACACTCGGGTGTCATCCGCTGAGGGGTGACACCAAGGTGCAGACTCCCCCTCACTGACAGGAGCCGGGTGCTGCACTGTAGCATTAAGTGCAGCACTCGGCTCCTGCCACTGCGGGAGCCTATCGGCACTGCAAACAGGGACCTCCTGCACCCCCCTTTCCACGCCCCTTTTTGTGTGGTCACGCCCCTTTTCGCCGGTGCATGCTTCTGCCGCGCACGCACCGTCCTTCCCCGCACCGGGTGACACCGCGGGGAGAGACGCCACTGTGTATACTCCCCCTGTAAAAATCCTGCATTTGCCCCTGCTGATTTAATGGGTTTCTAGACTACAAGGAGTTTCAGGCCAGCCCCAATTGCAAACACTGTAACTGCATTACTGATAGTGACTGTTTCATCTGCCTATAAAGCAAAAACAGTATTTTAGAGATCCTTGTGGCGGGTTACGAAATAAAGCAGTTTCTGAAGTCATAAAAATGTAACTCACTTAATGGACAGATGGCTGCAAGAACACAAATATTTGTAAACAAGCAGAGAGCACAATATATCAGCAGGAGCAGAAACAGAAGCAATACTGAGGATGGATTGCGCTTATTTTACTAATTATTATTTATTATCAAAGTTTAATAAATTGTCACCGTAGTGCAAAGTTCCTGTACAGTAAGCGGCAACTGAAAAGCAACAACACATGTCGTTATTTTTTGGGGGGGGTTTGTTTCATTAAAAATGTATTGTTTTTCTTTTCTTTTTTTTAATCCTGAAGTGCCAGCGATCCGACCTTTTCCATCGCCGTTAATTGAATTGCCCACTTTGTGTGTTTTATGCAAAGTATTTGTACCAGAAGTTCAGATGCTTGCTTGCCCTTCTGTTAAAATCACAAAAATAGAAAGAAGTGTGTTTCCAAAATTACCAGTTTGGTGGAGAACAATCTCCAATGGGTCGAAAAACCCTATCCACCAAAAATGGATGTTTTTAACAGAGATGGGTCTTCACCATCTCTATCGTGGGGTTACTGCCAAGAAAGACTCCAATGAAAACAGCTACTCAGGTAGCGTAGCACCAACCAATGATAAGATTAGTTCGGTTTTCCCAGTTTGTTAAACAAGGAGCACAATGATACAAGGTCTCCGTAAATACAAGTAGCACCACAGCCATCTCAGTGATGGCCCTTTTCTGTGGAAGACGAGTGGGGCTCCATTGACCATCAATGGTTTAGCAGCCATCGATGGTCTGATGCTGGTGGTGAGTGCTTTCACTATCTATACCCAGGGAACGTTGGTATAATATCGGTAGCTGAGACTGATCGATGGTGAATCACAACTGTATATTGAGCAGGCACCGACTGCACATGTGCAAAAACAAACCATTGATCATTGATGGAAGACCGGTCGATGGCCAACACCAACTCATCATCTGGATTTTACAGGTATGCAAGAAGACCCACTCA
Source organism: Taudactylus pleione (assembly GCA_031769625.1). Classification (NCBI taxonomy): domain Eukaryota; kingdom Metazoa; phylum Chordata; class Amphibia; order Anura; family Myobatrachidae; genus Taudactylus; species Taudactylus pleione. Next base: position 10,605,711 of record JAUIMM010000710.1, read on the forward strand.
TTGGCCACAGCGAAGAGATTAATTATAAATTGCATCAATGACTGATTTTCTACACTTAAGCAATGATAGGAAATGACCATTGCTGCATATTTGTAAATCTCATACATTTTCAAAATACTGAAAAAATATTTACAAGTGTTAGCAGTTTTTTTTTGTTAATACAGTAAAACTTTTTTTATTTTCAATTAAACTGGTATTATTTGGCATATTATCTGAACATTAGTCATAATCATCTACATTGACCTGAAAAATGGTATTGTTTACATAACTGCTTTACAGGAGAATGATTATGTAAAGCTGAGCATTAGGGATATAAAAAATTACAAGCTAGAACAAACAACAAGTCAACCATTAAAGTCATGTTTCATTCATTGCCCAGCCTAATAGACTGTATGTTTTTACTGTGCAGTGGACCAAGAACAAGCTGAGCAAATCCCAGTGAAATAAAAATCAAAAAGTAGCAAATATCTCTACCGCCGCCATGAAAAACAGATTTATTTTGTAAATTAAGACTTTACTGATCAGCGGATGATATAAAAACACAGATCAGTAATCCACAAAATGAGCTACAGCTGGGTTAGAATATTTTCATGTGGCTTAAAACATGCACTACAAAAAGTTGATGGCTATCAATAAATTGGGTTTCTAAAATATTTAATACTTTCTAACTTAAAAAAAAAATCACTCAAACATAATTCGTAGTTCATGCCAATAAAAAACTGTGTGACACAGCAGAACGGTCTGTACATCAATCTATAATATTTGCTAAAGTAGAAAATTGAACGTGTTTTAAAAAGTGGAGTTCTCCTCATGCTTGCCGACATTCTGGCAGCCACCTCCAGGAAGGGACGGCCAGGTCGGACAAGCAGGGGTGTGTGGTGCTGTAGAGTGAGGGGTGGCCGTGGATACTACCCAGCAATGGGGGCGGAGCAGGGGAGTGATTACGGAATTGCGTAATTTTGGCCCTGCCCCTGCTACACAATGCTGAGATTTTTGGAATTGTGAAGTAGGGAGCGGGGTCATGATGACACGATTCAGCGCAAATCGCGTCATCGGACCCCCCCCCCGCTGCCAGGGTTTGTCTGGGATTCCAAGGGGGTCCGGGGGTTGGCGGCCGCCCCGGAGGTTTACCTTCTTTTTGGAGGGGCCAGGGGCACCACACGATTTTTCGGGATGCTCCTGTCCAAATCAGGAGATTAGGTAAGTATGGTTCTCCTTTAACTGTACCCTATATTAGTATGTCATAAATGTGGATGATGTCATCACTGGCTAAGCAAGTTAAACAATAAATACTGTAAATAATATATCTACTATGATAAAATAAAAATCACCTGTAAGTGCTTGGTAGGTTTACAATGCTGTTAAGCAGACTTTTTTTTAATTTCAAAACAAACTTTGACAGCAGAAAGGAATAATCTGTTCCATCTACTGTGCCCATTGCCATATTATGGTTATGTCACTTCAATTTATATTTGAAGACATTTTTCCGTTGCTACAATAGTCTTACATCACACTTGCTTACTCTTCTGGTATGTACAGTAGTCTCCTGAACCTTAAGGAGGTCTTCTGGGCTACCGAGAGAATAGGACAGCCTCCTAGGTCACAGAAGATCACCAGGCAACAACAGCTAGCAATGACATACGATAGTGCTCCCATGTGTGCTTGTGCCTGTATGGGGAAGAGAGGGCACATGTGTTGTCCTCCCGTTTATGGAAAACCGTAGTTTTCTGTAGAGTACAGTAACCAAAGGTGTGGGGTCAGTCCCCTCTGTGGTTATGGCTCACCCTGAGGCCCCTGCTCAAAATAGCCAAGCGGAGGCCTCTTCTGAACTGGCGCATTTGGCTGAAGGAACATAATCAGAAGAGGCTACAGGGGCATTGCCAGGCCTCTACTCGAAATTAGCTAAGGGGCCCGGCAATGTACTTGTTGCATCTGTTCTACAGTCATTTACAAGCTTTTATTAACTGTTGTCGGCTACTTTGCATTATATATTTAGAGTATGTCTGTTAAACATCTAAAGTGCCAGAGAGCTACTAGCATTGAGTTTAAAAATATATGTATGGTGGCAGCATAAAACCGTGTGGCATGGGCAAATTAATAAAATGTGGGGTCTAATAGTGGCACAATTCCCATGGAAATGGCATTACAAACCAATGAGTGTAAATGATTAATTAGAGCAGAAGTACTGTAAGCAAACTGTTGCACTCCAGCTGCTGTGGAACTACACCACCCATCATGCCCTGCCACAGTTTTGCTGTTAGGGCATGCTAAATCTGTGGCAGGGCACACTGGGATGTGTAGTTCTACAGTAGCTGGAGTGCCACAGGTTGCTGAACCCTGTTATAGAGTAATCGGCTCAGTTCTGCATCATTCTAAGGGGTCTATGTACTAAGCCTTGTGGAGAGATAAAGTGGACAGAGATAAAGTACCAACCAATCAGCTCCTAACTGTCAGTTTTAAAACACAGCCTGTAAAGTGACAGTTAGGAGCTGATTGGTTGGTACTTTATCTCTCTCCAAGGCTTAGTACAGTGACCCTTGTTTTCTCTACAGTTTACCAGACAGAAGCAGAACCGTTGGGATGTGGTCTCATTATCTTTTGTTATCTATGAGGAGGGTATTGTGGTGAAAGTGATTAGCCCACTGTACTCACCCTCCAGTCCTATGTGCAGGTTTGGCTGGACTTACCAACTTTTCAATTTGTTTGCTAGATAACCTTAAGTGGGGTCCCAATATTGATGCCAATGTCAAAAAAACCCAGCAAAGATTACACTTTCTGCGGCAGCTTAAAAAGTTTAATCTCCCCAGAGAGTTGCTGATTCTTTTTTTACTCTGCCATAATCGAGTCGGTGTTATGTTTTCCGGTTATAGTCTGATTTGGCTCAGCAAGCGAGAGAGTTACAGTAAGCTCATGCTCCAAAGGGTTGTGAGAACAGCGGAAAGGATTATTGGGGTAGGTCTCCCTCCAGTTCAGGAGTTGTACTTGTCCAGGGTGAGGAAGCGGACAATTAATATTGTAAGGGATCAGTCGCATCCTGGTTGTTCCCTGTTTCAACCGCTTCCGTCGGGCGGGCGCTATAGAGCACTGCCTGTAAAAACTTCCAGACATCTAAATAGTTTTTTTCCGCAGGCCATTCGCCTGATGAACAATTGACGGTAGGGTCTGCTTAGTCTTGTAGTCGTGTTTTAAGAATAGGATATTTTTATTTTACTGTCTATTATATATTGTATTGTGTTATAGTTTTATGACTGGATTGTGAGTTATTTCTGTGAGTTCTTGGCGTGCAGTAAACCGGAGCTCAATTCCTGGTATACAGCTGTATACTTGGCCAATAAAGTCGATTCTGATTCTGAGCTGCGTGCCCACCAGAATTTACATATGCAAAATCAGGGCAATATAAGCTCCACCCTTTCTGGGCTGATTAGGTATGTCATTGCTTCACCACCTGTCTAATTAACTGTATATTTGCAATTTGAATAGTATATAATATATAGTATATAGTACTACATTGTGCTAATAATGTCTTTTAACTGGTTTGCACCTTTTTTGCTTCTAGTTGCTGTTTCAAAATATAATCAACACCCCAGAAGAATTTTTTACCATAAAGAATGATCACAGTTACAGGCATCCTATAGTTATTTTCCCAGTATACATATGATGGGGTTTATTATTTATTCTTTGTGTTTATGCAGTGCTTTTACTAGCATTACATGGCTAGCCAGACCCGACTTGTAAAAGCACTATCTTTTCCAATATCGGGCATAAACACGATAACCCGACACTTCGTAAATAAATCCTGACGTGTGACAATGGGTCGTATACTGTAGTATATGGCAAAGGGATGATGGACGTAATAAATGACAAGAGAAGTGAATGGGACATTACATGAGCCAAGCCCAGGGGAGATGTGAGTGTGGAAGGAACATGTTCATTTGACTACATGGCAAACTTACATTATGTGGAGTCAGTTGTAAGGTAGGGGTACATGGGGGACACAAATGAACAGCCCAGTGCCCCAAATTATCTTATTTTACTACTACTTGTAGCAGACACTTTCTCAGAGTATATCCAGAGGGTTTGAAGGTAAATTATATACAGGATAGTTGTTGATAGAGCTGGATGGCTGCCATAGCTTAGGTAATTCTGACTTAAGCTGGGTACATACTTGACGATATGTCACCCGATTTGGCGGATCGGGCCGACATGTCATCCTCAATGGCCAGTGCATGCAGGTCCAACGGACAAAATCGTTAGTGGGAGCCATGCTGACACATGCAGCATCGCCCCCGCCATCGCTGCCGGCATCGGCAAGTGTGTATGCACTTACCAATGCCGGCACCTCTGCCGGGTCCCGTCACTAACGAGGTCATACACACCAGACATCGTCTAGTGTGAACCAGCCTTTAAGTACCAAAAAGTTTGTAGTCCCCTCTTCACTTAAACTGTCACTCCAAGCTGGCTCTGTATTCTCCTGTTCTATCAGCCCATATTCCACTCAACACATCAGATTTATTTTTTTTAAATCTAAACAATAACTAATTTAAGCATTCTTAATAAATAGTGTCATCACCAGTATTTTGCACACGAAAATTACAGAACAACTCTTAAGGGGGGTATTCACTAGGCGATTTTAGCAAGCGATTGCATGATAACGACGTCATTACCGTGCAGTTGCTTGCAAATCGGGCATGCATCGGGCATGTTTCGGTCGGAAGCAACTAGCGATGCGGGTGCACGCTGGTCACTTCCAACATCCATGGCCGCCGAGAGGGGGGGAGAGCGGTTTACATGGGCCCGGACTTGCTAGAGGGGCCCGGTGTCGCCCCCCCCTCCCTCACAGCAGCTCAGCACACAGCTTGTGCGGGGGTGTAGTGCGAGACTGCCCGCAACTGCTGCAGCAGCTGAAGCAGTCTCCTATGGCTGTGGGGGGGAGCGATCACACTGTTCGCGCCCCCCCGCATAGCGCCGGGCTGGGGGGCTTACAGCGCCCCCCTCCCCAGCGCGCAGCACCGCAAAACTGAATTTAAAAAAAATTTTTTTTTAGCAAGGGGCATGGCCACACCTCCCGCGATTAGGCCACGCCCCCTCCTTTACCGGGGGCCCGGCCGGGCTCTCTACGGCTCTGCCGACATCTATCATCGCCCGTACATGCTGGTCAACCTGACGATCCCGTCAGGTTCAGCTTGTGCGGGGATGATGGATGTGCCTGGACTGAACGAGTGAATGTCTAGGCACATCACTAGATATACAAACGAGAGCAGGTTTGCAATGTCGTAATCGTGCTCTCGTTTGTATATCTAGTAGTGGATACCCGCCTTTACTAGATAGTTAAGGTACGTACACACTGGGCGATTAAAGTGGACGACAGTTGTTCACTTTATCACCCATTTTTTCACCTAAACGATGAACGATAATGACGAACGACCAACGAGGCGCGTTCCCGCAGGTTGTTCGTCTTTATCGTTCATCTGGCAAACATGCAGGCCAACCTGACGATATCATCAGGTTGCTGCATGTTGGGGAATAGGGGAAAGAGCCCGGCGCTGAACAATATCGTTAATGATATCGTTCAGCGGGTGTGCTCAATGTCATGAACGACATTGAGCACACCCTGCCAGGGACACACTAGACAGTATCGCTCAGGGAGCATATCGTCTGGTGTGTATGCTCCTTTACTTGACAGTTGGTGGGAAATGGCTTCCTACTGTTACTATACATCCCTCCTGACTGGACAGGGGACTGGGGTTGCAACCTCATCATAGTAGGTGTGCTTAGCAGACATCCACATTTTTTTTGCCGCACGCAATAATGGCCTCGGTACACCCCTTATTAAGGTCTAATTTTATTCATTATTAATGTATTTTTTTTTATTTTTGCGGTCGACTAATATTTTGTGGGGACTAATAAATGCGATGTAGGGTCTGTATTAAATGTAAGAGACAACAAGCGATTCATTTCATGACTGGGCTAGTTGGAGTAAGGAAGCCTGTTTATTAAATGTGGGTGTTATTGATTTAATGCCAGTGTTAGATGGGAGGTTGCTGTGTAAAGTGTACCTAAACCTTTTTGAAGGGTGTAGTAGGTATTGCCACCGGCCGCATGTTCAAATACCGACAGCGGAAGCCCAGCAGGGGTGAAGATCCCGATCATTAATTAAGGTAAGTATCGCTAACCTAATTCCCCCTCTAACCCTCCCTTAGGGGTGCCTATCCCTAACCTCCCCCAAGTGCCTAACCCCCCTCTAAGTGCCTAAACCTAACCCTCCCTTCCCCGCAGCCTAAACCTAAGTCTCCCCGGGGGTGCCTAACCTTAACCCCCCCTTCCCCTAGCCTAACCCACCCGGGGGGCTGCCTAACCCTAATTCCCCCCCGGGAGCCCATAACCTAACCCTCCCCACGAGGCTGTCCGCGCCCAGCTTACCTTCGTTCGGTATGCAGGGATTCGGGCTCCCGGCGTAGGTCTAATGACAGGCGTCTGTATTTTTGACGCCTGTTAGTCATTTGCAGGTATTAGACAGTCGGGAAGCTGGCGGTCGGTATTTAGACAGTCGGTTTCCTGACTACATCCCCTTTTTGAAACAGGTTGCAGCATTCCAGGATCTAGCAAGAACAAGTAGGAACGTGCAGCACAGTCTGACAGCGGTACTTATTCTGTAGGGAGAGTCCTGATTTTGGGGAGCTATCCAGCACAACCAAAATGTTTTCCTGACAGTAGGAACTGTCAAGAGGAATGTCTCCTTACACGCTACTCTCCACATCCGCCTTTATCAGCAGCTCTAGCCCTGCTGCAATGCCTGCTGAAGGAGGGTAGTGTATAGATCCCCGTCAATATATGTAGCTGGAAGTGACGTGGAGTGAGGACGGAAGTGTGGTTCCATGTCCATACAGGGGCCACAGGTTTATATTCCCCCCTCTATGTCCACGTGGATAGTAAGGAATAACGTTGGACAGTAACCGATGACGTCAGGGTACAAATACTGAAGGGGATCTATCCACTACCGCTGAAGGAGGGGTCAGGGTGTTGCAGTACACAGTGCTGCTTCATGATGTTGGCGCTCTGTGCATAGCACTGATGACATCATCAGTAGGAGTCACTGCAGTACAGCAGTGATACAGTAGTAGCCTGCGTGAGGAGAGTACAAGGGGAGGGTGGTTGAGGGAGCATATCTCATCTGTTCCTTCCCATGTTACATGTGCCAAACCTGCAAAGGTTAATGTCTAAAAAGAGGAATGATAATAAATGAAATGGCAACAGCACGTGTGCTCATAAATAAAATCCTTACTGAGTTTGTCTCCCTGAAATATGTTTTGTAAGGTGTCATTGCTTCATCAAGAGCAAAGAAAACACACAAAAATGACTTTAGCAAATCCTTTCTGTTCCCATGGCAAAATGCATTAAAATAGCCCAGCAGATTAGTATGAGTCAGTTTGCTACTCCTTTTTTATATCTTGGTTTTTTAATATCTGTAAGGGTTTTTATTTTTGTTTGTTTATTTTTTCCTGACATGAAATGAAAAATCTACAGTATTTATCATTAAACATGACTTCATTTTCCATCCAAAATGAAGGCTTCATTAATTTAAGTGACAGTAATACGTCGTATATTATATGTAGATGGGAACTACATGTTAACAGATACTAAAGATCATGTGCTTTTATTTTTCAACTTTTAGTACATATATATATATAACACCCCTGTCCTGATTTATGTGGGACAATTGTGATTTGAGGGTTCAGGAGCTCATTCAGACCCGCTCGCTAGATGCGTTCGCTCGCAACCCAGCGTATACAAATCTGGTACACACCCAGCAAGGCAGGCGAACGCACGGCAAGGCATTAGCACGCCCACTGTGTCTTGGCGTGCGATCGCTTTGTGTGTGCAGACGCCCACCAGCCTGTCTTAAGACGCCCACTTGTGCATGTCATCTCCAGGATGTGTATGCAGCCATCGGTACATCTGGTAACATCGGATACGATCGCAGCACTTGAGGTTGACTATACCCTACCGAAAGCACTGCGATCACTTCAGTTGGAAATACAACCAGGTGACGTGTACAATGATGCTGCCTGTTAATTATGCACACCTCTGAAACGCTGATACAACGCTCAGGCACGCCTGCGTTCGCACATCCACACACCGGTTTCTAGTGGCCTGCCCCTGTCACCACCCACAAACGGCCTCTCCTGTCACTCACTCTGCTGGGCTGTCTATGTGCAGCGAGCGAACGCTTCCCGATCTCTCGCACTGGTTCGCACATGCGCACTGCGATGCATATACATGCGCAGAATTAGAAAATCGGCCAGCTACGAGCGAACGCATCCTAGCAAGCGGGTGTGAATCAGCTCCTCAGCTCTATCCTCTAGATCGGGCAGCTTTGGGTCGGAAGTTTGGAAAGCATGCAGCGCCCAAACGATGCCATGGGGAGGGAAAAAGGAAGGGGGTAGTCCAGCTTGTGGAGATCCCTGGTCACACCCCTGAGGTACTTGATCACGCCCCTCCCTCATGCACATTTGCACGATTCCGCTACATAAAATGTTGGGAGGTATGTATATACTGTAGACCATAGGTTTACCTCATTAGAGACCTCTAAACATTGTATTGTTTTGTTTGCCACTTAACAGAACCTGTGGAAATGTTATGTCCCTTTTACCTAGGAGTTACCATGTGCTGAATATAAGGTTGTTTTAAGGTTGTTTCAAATGTAGATGCATTTGATATGGCAAAACAAAACAATATTCTTGCATTTAACTCGTCAAAATGTTCAGCGTTATGTGTTATATGGTAAGAGAACAGAAACCCAGTTCTCCTAGACAACCAGGGATATTAGTCATAACCAGTCATATTAGTCACTAGGATCCTCCATATAGTAAATCTAAGGCCCTGATTCAGAGTCGGATGCTCTTTCAGAGCGCTCGCTCTGAATCAGGGTGGCATTTTTTTTTTTGACCCTGCCACCTGGCGGCTCGCTAAGCTGTGGTTGACCAGCCACCCCCCCTGCCCGCCTCCAAAACGGGGCGAGCTGTCAATCACAATCGACAGCCGCCCCGCTTTGGTGCAAGACCCATAGCGACAGAGCGGCCATCGCTGGCCGTGTTTCGCGCATGCGCATGCCGGAGGCAACGCATGCGCAGGGGGTAAACATAGACCTGCTTGCGAGCGCATATCGCTTGCGAGCCGGTCTGAATCAGCCCCTTAGTTTTTAATGTGTTCTGTTTTCACCATCACCCTTTCTACCACAGGATGTGTGTTACAATTTAAGCATAATTAATTAGAGATGAGTGGTTTTAATTTTATTGAATCCAAGATCTGAAAGTACAGTAACTGATCTGGATCTGAAAGTGAGGCAAAAAGTCGCTTTCCTGCAATATATACTGTATATACTTCTTTCTGGCCATCATTTTGTGTTGGGGATCAAGATAGTTCTATGTTCAGAGTTCTGTGTAGTGAGGAGAGAGGTTTTGGATCACCACTCTGAGCTCTGTCTGGACTGTAGCCAGTCTGCCAGTCTCCCTCACCTACAGCTTCCCAGTCTATAGAGCTGTGATTCACGTTAATTAATTACTTAAATAATTAAGTTTTCACTTATTCATAATTATATTTAAAGTAATCCAACATAGATTTTTCTTTTAATATCAAGTTAAGTACACATACTCCTTTTCCTCCCTTTGCCATCACATATCATGCTGAGAGCTCTGAACCTGTGTCTTTTTTTTTGTGCCTACCAGGGAGATTTTGAAAAAGGAGATAATAATTTGTAGGAAGATCGCTAAAAGAATTATCCATTTTTAAAGGGTATGTAACTATTTAAAGATTATATTAAAAAAAAATGTGTGATTGAATATTTAAATATAATTACTGTATTAATGACTCATTCATTAATTTAGTTTGAATCACAGCTCTGTAGACTGGGATGTTGTAGTCCAGAGATCTTTCCCTCTTTCTGTTGAGCAGAATATATAAGAGGGGTATATTGTCTGCTACTGGACAATGAAAAGGGGTACCATAGAAGTGCCTGCCATTATTACAATTATTATAGTTCATTGTGCCAGTGGTGACTGTTAGTTTCTGTGGTATCATTGACTCTTACAGCCGGTACACACTAGACAATGTCTAGTGTGTACCGGCCTTGTTAGCGACGGGACCCGGCGGGGTGCTGGCATTGGCAAGTGCGTACACACTTGCCAATGCCGGGAGTGACGGTGGGGGCCATGCTGGATTTGGCAGTATGGCCCCCCCTGAAGATATCGCTCATCGGAACTGCATGTAGGTCCAACGGGCGATGTTGCTGATGATGTGAGGGAGCAACATAGCGGGTACATACTGCCCGATGTGGACGATATGTAGACTGTTCCACTGGATCGGACGACATATCGTCTAGCGTGTACCCAAAATTAGAGCCTGATTGAGAGCTGCAGGCAATGCTGAGATTTTTTGCACCTGCGTGAAAGTTCCTAAAAATTTGTACGGCGCATCCGTTACGCCGAGTTTACATACAGTACATAGGCGATGTTGCAATCGCGACACACAGTATCATAAATGTTGTGGAAAAGTGATGGTCGTTCCTGGGCAGTGACAGGGAGGTGGCTAGTAGTGCAGACATAAATGGTCCTTTTATTGGGAGTGTCACGGACGTGTCAGTGAAAACGGCTGTGTACACAGACATACAGCCACAGGCATAGGAGGCCATACTGAGACCGAGAATTGGCATGTGTCATAGGGCTAGTGCAAGTGTCGGTGGAGCGACCGATACTGGCGTCTAAAGACGCACCTATCAATATTACTACATGTACGGATGCAGAAACTGGACGCCTCGCACACACATGTACTGTACGCTAGGGAAGGAGTTTGTATTGGCATTTGCATAAAATCACAGACTGGCGACCACTAACAGGCGCTGCTGTGTGCTTCTGCGTCCATCTCTTAATCAGGCCTTTAGGGAAAAATACAATAGTCTGCAAGATGCAGGCTTCCATGTGATTCCGGTGTGTCTGCCCATTTTATTTATTAGTTTTTTTATTAGTTTTGCCTTTTAAATGATTGACGCTTTAAAAAAACAAACAAACAGGTAAACTCGCTGGAGTCACGCTGATGCCTGCATCTTTCAGGCTATTACATTTCCTCCTTAATGTTTTTCAAACAGCGTGCAGTGTTAACTTTGATAATTAATATCACAGTTGATGCATCAGCAAAACATTATTTAAGCAAACTCTATCTAAAATAAATTTAATGATGCAGTGAAATACTAATTAGAGACATAAAAAAAGTAAATGCAGTCAAGGAATTAGCTGAATTATTTTTAATACAGAATATTAATTGAGTCTAAGATCTTCTCATATTTTGGTCATGATGTAGCATTGGATGTACGTAACTGTGTGTAGTGTAACCTGCATGAAACCGTTCTGCGCATACCCAGAAAGTGGGCACGTTTATGCGCCGAAGCAGACTTGTGCGATACTGCCACTTATACCCACATATGCTTGGAAACGCGCAACAGGGAAAGGACATTCTAACGTAGGAGAAATTTAGTAAATCAATATTGTGAAAAATATAGCAGGAATATTCAGAATAGTATAGCAGGAATATTCAGAATAGTATAGCAGTAATATTCAGCAGATCACGCACAAAATTAGTGAACCCGAAAACCCTATATAAAAATGAATTTATAAGAGAGTGGAAACAAAAATAATCATCGCACCAAAAAAAAAAAAAACTACTTTGAAACAATATTGTGTGGCTGATTCTGTAGTCCCTCCTTTCCCTAGCTCATTGTGCATTCATATGTTGTGGTGACAGCTAATACGAGAGAATATTCAACCTGTTATTTGATTTATTTTATGCCTCAGTGCATTGATGCTGTCATGGATCAGTCTATTGAACATCTGAGTACTTCTAGCAGAGCTACACAGCAAGCCGTGATAGAGAGGAGGAGCGTGTTACCTAACTACACTACGCTGAAGAATTATTTCACCACCTACTTAAACATTTTGAAATATCAACAAACAAATGAGTTCAGGTACTGCCAGCCTAGTCATACCATTGTGCATCTTTTTAGTATCTTTTTTAATAAGCTGACACCTGGCTTAGTGTTATGCTGGGTACACACCTCAGCAATGGATCGGCTGCCTACCCAATGGGCCGACCGAGCCAAGGATTTGGTAAGTGGTATGCACAAATAATATTTGCATACACACTTACCAATACGCCACTCTAAATGTCTGGCCACAGGAACCGGTAGGGGCATCATTATCTGCGGTTCCTGTGCCAGAATATGGGCATTATTCACAGACGTAACTTCTGTACACACAGACAAATGCACTATGTGATATGTCATTCATCAGCTGATTGAACGACATATCGCATAGTGTGTACCAGGCATTAGTGTAATTGTATACAAATGTCATTAGAAAATATTCAGAATATAATAGTGGACCAGTTAATTTGATATGGAAATATGCAATAACATTTTGGCCAATATTTGAGAACTACAGATCAGGGCCGGCTCTAGAGGGGTTTGACCAGTGCGGCCAAACAGGGGCGCCACCCTATAGAGGCGCAGTCCTCCCAACCATCACGGTTTCAGTGGGACAGTCACATTTTTCAGACACTGTCTTGTTGTTCCACCCACAGGCTGAAGTTTCCCACAGGCAGTCGGGAGGTTGGAGACACTTTGCTAAGCAGAGAGCAGTGGTGGCGGTAAAGCTGAAAGGATACGGTATGCATGCACGCAGGGTCCTTTCAGTGCAGGGAAACGGCTGGGGGCAGCCCAGCTGCTGGCAGAGTGCTGGGCATGCTCCCACCACGACGTAAAATGGAAGGTGTGCCTTACGGACACGCCCTCCAAAATGGCGTCATATACGGGCATGGCCTATGGAAATTAGGCCACGCCCCTTCTGGGCATTTGGGGATGCCAAACAATAAAGGCACAGGGTGCTGCTCCACCTGGAACCAGCCACAAATGTATCCTCATATACTGGCCATATGGCGCGAGACTCTCCCAGATGAGCAGTGAACTGTATTTTTATTTAAATATTGAATCTTAGTCTTCCTACAGATGCAACGGAAAGCCGTGTACTAGAGATGCTGGGCGGCGGCTTTAACCGCACAGGAATTGGTAATACATGTGTACAAGATGCGTTGAGATGGGCTATTTGACACATCTATTTACTAAGCAGTGTTAGGAGACAGAGTGAAAAGTGATTAGGTACCAGCCAATCAGCTCCCAACTGTCATTTTTCAAACACAGCCTGTGAGATGGCAGTTGGGAGCTGATTGGCTGTCACCTTATCACTTTTCACTCTGTCTCCTAACACTGTTTAGTAAATAGACCCCTTGAAATGCAACACCGCCCTTCTCCAATGCACAACTGGGAACGTCCCATCAGTAAGTTTCAGCATTTTATTACACTGTCTGATCAGAGACCAGAATAAACAAATATAAATGATTGATTCATAGATGCTTGTACTGCACTTTGTCTTTTTTATTATGTACAGTGTTTCAACTGTATATTTTAAAGTGATTCAATTTCCCTTCCTATAATATTTATGCTGTGAAGAGTAAACTGCAATTAACAGTCCTAGCGTGTAAAATCCATCCACCCTGAATATATTATTCCTACCCAAATGTAAGTGCCAATAATGTAATGGTGTGACTGACTGACAGTTACTGCAGATAATCACTGTCTCTGTAGAGGACATAATCACATCTGTACATGGAATCCCAGCAGGTCCCTTTCCGAGTACAGTTGAAGTCTGGAGCTGAGGTAGTTGGAATTCTGTGGCACAAGATATAAATTCAATCTTCCCTGGACCTAAGCCGTTTTCTGATTGGATTTATAACCCCTACATTTGATTTAGTGAAGAAATGTTATATCCTTGTAACATTTTAGTGTCAAGTATATTTTCCGTTTTAGAATCTAGATCATGCTGGTGCTGCTAGTGCAGCAAGACTAGCTATGATTTTAGCTGGTACCCTGGTTATTACAGTTTAGTGGGCAGAGCTATTTTATAGTGGTATACTGTAACATTTAGCCGGTCCTATGCTTTAACTATTAGCACAAAATGTTAGTTTTGCTCTTTGAAAAGTGTAATGTTATGAAATGGACAATTCAGCCTTTGCTCATTTCTCTTAAGTCATCAATGTCAAACACATTTCACGTTTCAGCAATATATATATTCTAGTAATATTATTCTATTTCAAATGTATTCACTTCTACTGTCATAATCATCTGATATTATCTGACTGTCACTAGCCGCCCTGGGGAGCAAAATGGTCCAAGATATCAATATGTTTTGTTAGTTTTTTTTACATATTTTCCTTGCAGCTGGATCAGGACAGAATGGTGTGACCCTAATAGCTGCAATGCGCTGGCTTTGATTCCTTAGCTTTAGGGATGTTATTATTCACAGTAGATTCAACAATAGCTGAAGAGTCACAGATTAGGAATTATTTCATAACATTGTGCATAAACAAAAAGCAATGTTTTTTCTTTTAGCCCATAGCAACCAAAGCATAACAGGTATTCCCAATCTAATTTTGTAAGTGAAGTTAAGATATAGCAGGAGATGTATCAAACCTTCAAAATAGGGCAGGTGGAGAAATTGCCCATAGCAACCAATCAGATTACAGCTATCATTCTATAGAATGTACTAAATAAATGATAGATAGGATCCTAGCTGGTTGCTATTGGCATCTTCTTCACTCATTAGAAGTTGTGATACATTGCCCTAATAATTGGTTACATCACGTCATAGCTTTAAACCTCACACTATTAAATTATTAACATTATTTATTATTAGTGCATTAATTTTTTTTCTGGTCAAACCATTGTCCGTATTGCATCGAAAAAGCTTTTGTCCATTACAGCTGCAAGACACACTAGGCACTAACAGAGGAAACTATATAGATGGAATATATCACACCCAGTTTATTTTGTATGATAAATGGGCCTAATTCAGGAGTTGTACACTATTGCTGCCGCTGCTGTGAATTTCGCAGCTGTGGATGTGCGAAAATTTAATTCAACTGCGGCCGGGACTTATTGAGACGTATTGAGACGCCCACCGGATCTATCCGCAACTACGTACACATACACAGCATCGGACGCAGATCAGGGAAACATTGACTCCTTGAGTGAGTATATGGCCACTTAGAATGGCTGCCGTAACCGAGACGCTGGAGCCATGTTAACTGCATATGGGATCGCAGACACAGGATATGACACGCCCCCCAAGTGGTCGAGACACACCCGCGTTTTTAGCGACACTCCCTGATGCCATCCCCCAACCCATCCCTGCCTGTGAATCACACTGTAGTAAAAAGGCTTGCAGCATGCGACTATGGTAATGAATTTTGACGCATGCGCATTAATACTCAGATGCATGTGCAGTGGTAAAATATCGCTCTATTTGTGAAAAATCGGCACAGCGCCCAACTCTGAATCAGGCCTTATGTCTGGAACGGGATGCAGTTTATTTACCTGTGTCCGGAATGCCGGACGTCAGAATCCCGACGCCTATCTTTAGCCAGACGCCGAAATCCCAACTGCCGGCAACCCAAACGAAGGTAAGCGGGGACTGTTAACTGTTAGCTGCGGGGGAAGGAGGGTTCGTTTTAGCCCCCCCGGGGGGGACTTAGGGTTAGGCACTCCCTGGGAGGGTTAGGGTCAGGCTAGGGGAAGGGGGGATTAGGGTTAGGTGCCACTGGAGGCAAGATAGGGTTAGGCACCCCCCTGGGAGGGTTAGATTTAGGGTGTGGGAAGGGGGGTTAGGTACCACCAGGGGAGATTAGGGTTAGGCACCACTAAGGGATGGTTAGGGTACTTACCGGCCCCAGTCGGTTATCCTGACGGTTCGGTTTCCAGCATCGGTATTTAGTCCGCCGGCAATACATCCGGCGGCATTACATACCGATTCCGTCTGGAACATGTCAGGAGGCATAGGTGACATACTGTATAAATGACTCTTCAGACATGCTGTATTAAGGATGGTAGTACAGATTAATCTGTTTAGTACAGACTAAACTAAGCAAGAAAGCATGTCTGTCTGTGTGTGTTTGTCCTTTATACACAGCCAGAGTTTTGGACCTAGCTGGTGGTGTAGTTTGACCAGGATTAGGTTTTTGCCTAGGTTTGAACGTCGTCAGGGCCACACACTGCCACACGATCCCTAAAAATAGGGACACTCTTAAATTACACAGGTTCCAGGACTGGCTCAAGTGGAAATTGGCAGTCTGCCGAAAACATGTGTGAAAGCTACATAAGTATCCTTTTAACCTCACAGTCTGGGCAAGTGTCAAACTTTATGACTTAAGTCTTGCAGGTGAGAGTCAGAGTTGGTAATCAGAGGGGTGAGGCACAGGTCAGAAACATACAGTATATACTGTAGGAAGACCTGAGGGAGAGCATCTTGTGATAAGGGGGGGAATATATTAAACCTTCTAAATAGTGGAGAACTGAGCAAGCGGAGAAGATGCCCATGGCAACCAATCAGCTTTTACCTGTAGCTAGCATGTATCAAGTACATTCTATAAAATGATAGGTAGAAGCTGATTGGTTGCTGTGGCAACACCTCCACAGGTCCACTTCTCCACTCTTTAGAAGGTTGATACATATCCCACATGGTTGGTGATGTATAAGGGGAAACTATTGTTGAAGGCTTTGAAGATGAAGAGGAATAGCTTGAATTCTGAATGCTGGGAGTTATGGGGAACCAGTGTAGAGAGTAATGTAGTGGCTTTTGTGGGCCAAGTTAGAGAGACCAGTCTAGCTACAGCATTTAGAACAAATTGTAGTGAAGATAGATGATAGAGGAGGTTGCAGAAGTACATGGGTGAGATAATGAAAGCATGGGAAAGAGTTTTGGAATGTTCGGACAATGTTTTTAATAGGAAGATGTGGCAAGCAACTATGCATGCAGTGGACTGGGAAGACTATGATATTCTCAGTGGTGAGGGGCACTCAGTCGGATGGGGTAATGACACCAGTAGGAAGGAAGATAATGAATACAATTTTAGACATGTTGAGTGTCAGGTAGCATTGTGACGTCCAAGTGGAGATATTGCAGAGGCTGTAGGACATGCAGGGTTAAACAGAGAGAGACGTTATAAGTTGAGAGGTAAATTTGTATGTTTCCTGCAAAGAGGTGGTAGTGGAGGCCGAAAGTTCATTTAAGTTCATCAAGAGAAAAAGTAGAAAGAGAGAAAAGCACATGGTCAAGAAGAGAGGCTTCATCAGATACCACTACTTATAGAGGCAGTAGAATGAAGAAGGTGCCAGAAGTAGAGACACTTGAAAAGATAGGAGTCAAATCAGGAGAGACAAGTGCTGCTACTGCCAAGAAAGTGAAAGATGTGCAGGAGAACATTATGGTCATTTGTTATCAGTAGTGATACAGTGGTGACTGAGAAGTCACCCATCAAATTACTATGAGCAGATTGTTGGTCATTTTGGTTCAGGCAGTTTTCGTGGTGAGCATATGGTGGATTGCAGAGGGTTGAGGAGGGAATTAGAGAACATAAGTTGGGTTATTTGGTTGTACACAAGCTGCTCATTAGTTTAGAAGAAAACAGAAACAGAGACCCAGGACAATAGGGTTGATAGATGATTGTATTTTTTTTTTTTTTTTAGAACATGAGGGATTAACACAGGCTTGAAGGTGCTAAGGGAAAGTGCCAGTGGAGAGGGACCGGTAAAGGAACTAGTTGTGGGCACAGGAGAGAACCGATGAGTTAGGAAGGAATGGGCTCAAAGGGACAAGTTAAAGGGGAGGAGGAATAAAGTTATGTGAAGGCCTGATCCTCAGTAATGGGAGAACAAGCACAGGATAGATAGGGGAGTGAAGGACAAGGTAGGTGTGGGGTGCTGGATTTTGTGACAGGAGATATCTTGATGAATAGTGTTGTTTTTACTTTTTGAAGTGGATGGTGTATCTGAAATGCCTAAAACAAGTTTTTGTTTTTAATAAATATGTCCAACTAAAAGGATGTCAGATCACGTTGATTTACAGTAGAACATATACTTTAGTTTAACTTGGCTAGCGCCATTGAACCAATATAATATTTGTACAAATTCCAAATTCCCAGGATTCAATGGCATGTCCCTAAAAATATCCCTATATCGTGGTCTTGGAAAATGGCTAAAAAAAAAGCCTCTTTGAGCAAATTAGATATCCTTCTCACCATCTATTCTTGCTCTCTTGGCTTTATAAGCTAATATTTGCTGAAGGTGAATATTTAAAAGGCACAGAAGTACATAATAATATTAAGTAAAGCTGACACAATGGAGACTGTATAGCTTTAAGGTCAGCTGAAGCATACTGAGATGCACTGACTGGGCAGCAAAATGTCCATGAAGATTATTTGAAAACATTGGCCACTATGGGCTTGATTCTGAGTTGCATGTGAGACTGATGCAGCTGCATCTCGTCATTTCTAACAATGTGCGCAGCTGACAAACACAACTTAGAGCAGATACAAACCTATTCGGAGACGTACATATCTCAGGCGCTTCTCACGGATGGCTGAATGGGCATTACTGGATTTCAGCAGGTCATGTTGGAGAACCATCCCATGGGCGTGTCGTGTTAGAGTTGCGACCTATTCTGTGAGCATATGTTGAGTGCACGCCATTTTCTGTTGCCTCGTCTGCACCAAGCATGGGTTAGGTGTAAGTGCCATTACGGGTGATTACAACTACTCTCGTGCTTGGAGGGCTGGTGGCGATCCTGTGGTATAGGTGCGTGTAACTCAGGATAGATGTAGATATTCGCATAAGACTTCGGATCGCTGCTGGAGACATTCAGAATTGCGACCGTATTATTTGCGACTCATGCCCTATGTTTAGTATTTAAACAGAATTTTATATATACATGTATATATATACAAACGAAAAAGGTGGCACTCAGAAGTCTTGTAAAAAGAAGTGAAGCAGTGCTATACTTTAATGTATAGCTTCATCTTCATGATGATATGAAGATATACATTAAAGCATAGCACTGCTTCACTTCTTTTTACAAGACTTCTGAGTGCTGCCTTTTTCGTTAGTATATGGTGGGGACGCCGTTCCCTGTAACAGGAGGGCACCGAAGCAAGTATTTTTTCATCTAAACTGTGAGTGCCGGATCAATTTTGGAATTACACACACATATATATATATATATATATATATATATATATGTATTTATATATGTAGATAGATAGATACCAGCCTAAATGCAGTATATAAATGAGTTTTTACATGTAGATCAGCTCTAGAACCCTTTATTTTCTTAACCACATGATAGTAAGTATATGTAAGTCAATAATGTTTGCTACAACTTGTACAAGGTAAGTGCATGTAGAAGAGGGCCCTAGACTTCACTGAACATAATGGGAGGTGCTACCTGTGGAGACTAATGTTGCAAACACAAAAAGAAGAATACAGATGCACAACTCCAACATTACTAATTATATATAATATAATACATTTTGCAATATAATTTTGCAATAAATAATTAGAGGTTTTGGCATAATTATGGCCATGGTTATGGGCCTACCCACTGCACCCAGGTAACCTCTGAGGGTAGGTCCCTAACATACTGGGGTTGAAATCCAGAGCGCAGGACACCCCCAAATAAGCCCAGCTTATAACCATGGCCATGATTATGCCAAAACCTCTAATTATTTATTGCAAAATTATATTGCAAAATGTATTATATTATATATAATTAGTAATGTTGGAGTTGTGCATCTGTATTCTTCTTTTTGTGTTTACAAGGTAAGTGCACATCAGGAATTAATTAATAAACCATTATGAAGTGTAATAATTAATCTTACATGACACATTGTTTTTTCAGTAACACAATATGCAATAGTTCTTCTTCAATTGATTGCTATGCATACTAAATAAGCCAAATATAAGGGCACAACTGTTGGAATTCCCATCTCCTGTACACTGGGATTGTTTTAAGTATTCACCTGAGGGATTTATTGGATATGTTCATCTGGCAGAGTCCTTTCTTTAAAGACCTATGTGCCTTAGTTATAAAGCTTAGCGATTTCCCTGAGAGCCTAATTAAGAAGCAATAGCTCTCACCAGACCTCAGGGTGTTTCATACAACTTAATGATTCGGAATCCTGGCAAGCTCATGAGTATTCTGGGAAAAATCTCATCCGCTGCTCTTTTCCGTTATTTTTATTTATTCCTGTCAAAAAAAAATTAGACGGAAAAACATATATAGATGCAGGATGCATAAACAGATATTTTTCTAAATATTTATCTACAATAATCAATTGTGGGTAGCTTTAATGAGTCGTGTAATGAGACTTGGAGATATTAACTGTATCATTAGGTAGGTTTGTTGCCAGAAGCTAATTATTAACCTAAGAAAATTAATTATTACAACTGCAACAACACATTTTCATAGATTGGTTTTAAAGGGTAGATTTGCTAGGTGAAGTACAAAAAACATTATTTTATTGTGGTAAAAATGTACAGTGTGTGTATATATATATATATATATATATATATATATCCAAGTGTGGCACTCGGCAGACTTCATTAATCACCACATATGCCGTATGTGGTGATTATTGAAGTCCGCTGAGTGCCACACTTGGATCTATGTATATATTTTTGTAGCAGGAACCGCGGCTATATAACAATTGGGAAGGAGTGTGCTAAGCTGTTGGAACTTATGTATATATATATATTATATATATATATATATATATATATATATTTATATATATATCGAAAGAGAGAGAAAGACAGAGAGAGAGATTTCTGTTTTTCATTAGCTACAAAGTTGATTTAGTGCGTCTTTTTGTAAGGTGCTTTTTTTCTGGCAAATGCTAGACCTGCGTATGACTAGAAGGCCAATACTGGGGCTGGAATGGGCAGGCTAGATCTGCATCTGACTAGGAGGCCTAGACTGTGGGCAGGCTAGACCTGCGTATGACTTGAGAGCCAAGACTAGGGTTGGAATGGGCAAGCTAGACCTGCATAAGATGAGGCGGCCAAGACTGGGGCTGGAATGGGCAGACTAGACCTGCGTATGATTAGAGGGCCAAGACTGATGCTGGAATGGGCAGACTAGATCTGGATATGACTAGGGCCGAGACTGGGACTTGAATGGACAGGCCAGACGTGTGTATGACTAGCGGGGCAAGACTGGGGTCTGGAATGTGTTCTAAAAGTCATTGTACACACATTGGTTTGCTTCACATTTCAGATGCACTAAGTGGAGCATACCTGTCCAAAGAGCATGTTCTGGGAGAGCATCACATCTTACCTTGGGACACCCTCTTCTACCAGGCATTGGTTTCCACAGACAACTGTTCCATTGCCTTTTAAAGTGTAAGCTGTGAACTTTTTCTCACCACTTGTCAAAGATTTTAATTTCTGTACATCTTCAGGAGTCATTAATCATTACTGCCACTGAGTCATTAATCATTGCTGACACTGAGTCATTAATCATTATTGAATAGACAAATATGAGAAAGATAGATAAATATATATATTTATATATCTATATATGTTTATAATTTACACATTTTTGTAATATAATACAATCTAGGAGGCAACATGAGTTTCTGCCTTACATATATTATCTATTTAATCACATACATGAATTTAATTCACATACAGAACCTTGGAAGTGTCAAAGCTTAAACTATAAGGCCAATTTATACATGGGTGTTTTTTAAGAGCAATGAATCTGAGAAAGTTCATTCGGAGCTAAGCTAGTGCTCTATGGCAGATATATCGATGATTTGTTTTTCATTTCAATTCATTTCATCTCAATTTACTATCAGTTATAATTCACCACAAATCCATTATTTGGGTATCACCGTCTTGGCCTATGGAAATACTTTAATCTAAAAAAACTTATCTTAAAAGTGTAATACTCACTTTAAAAGCAATCATCACAGATTTTAGATTATTTCTAAGGGCATTTGTGAAGAGTTATAAGAAAATGCTCTGCATATAAATTAAATTTTAAACAAGCTGGATATGCCTGAAGCTGGGTGTTATTTTGCCAGGTTACTGCATTCAGACTTTCTAGAGCAGGGGTGGGCAATAAGGGCCCCTCCAACTGCTGTTGTACAACACATCCCAGCATGCCCTGCCTTAGTTTTGCTATCAGGGCATGCTTAAACTTTCGTAGCTCTCATGTGGGATAGAGTATATTTCTACTAAATAAACCACTGTAATTTGAATAGATCAATTTGATTTGGTTCTAAATAAGCAGATCATCTAATCTGTTCAAACAGTTAAAAATAGACCCAGGTCTAAAAGATCTGCCTCACAGCATTGAGGTCATGAGTTAATTCCAAACCAAGCCTAACTCTGGAGTTTGAATGTTGTCCACATGTTGTGTGGATTTCTGCCAGGTGCTCCTGTTTCCTACTACACTTCAAATATATACTGGTAGGTAAGTGGCTTTTGAACAAAACACACCATAGTGTGTATGTGTCTACTTATGGTAGGGAATATACAGTGTAACCTCTACTGGGGAAAGGACTGATGGGAATTACTAAATATTCACTGAACAAAGGGCGTGGCTTGACAGTAATGAGGTGGCGGGTAATTTAGGGGTATCATCTGTTTGTTATTTTGAAGCTGAGTGGACTTTTGTTCTCCTGCTTTAGAATCTCTCTACCTAGTGACATCTATGTTATGAGTTCCATCATGGAATGTCCATGACCTTAATGATAAGGTTAAAAGGTCTTTGGTTTTTCGCACTGTCAAATCTCAAAATCCTGGTGTTGTATAGTGTTTCTCCTAGAAATACATTTAATGAGTAGTTGTGTCCTGTCCCTCAAAATCCCCTGGGTGGGTTGGTCTTTTCATTCCACTTTTCACACTCACTCCTGTGGTATGTATGTACTATTAGCAAATCTCTGAGTTTTGTTTGTTATAAGATCCAGGTAGACCCTTTTGGGCATTATATTTTCCTTCATGGCTCCATTCATGCCTCATACTTTATACTACTAGTGGTATATATCCCTCCACCCTATAGCTCTGATGTTCTGACTAAGGCTTGTGAATTTTTGTCTGATATCTCCTCAGCTCTGGTGTTGTGCATCGGGTCTTTAATGCTGTATTGGATGATGAATTGGACAGGTGGTGGGAGAATCTGTATCCCCCTTGCGTGATGGTTCTTTCACCTTCTACCATTTTGTCTCTGTGATAGGGTTAGTGGATGCTTTGTCAGATTCTGTATTTGTCATGTGCAAAGAACTTGGATCCAGGACTGGGACTACTTGTAAGTCTGGTTGGAAATTAAGTAAATTAACTCTCATCCTAACTTGCTGCTACATGCTCCCTCCTCCCTGTCTTCCCTATCTGTATCATGCCTGTCTGTCTGCCCCTCCCCTTGAGAATGTAAGCTCTTACAAGCAGGGCCCTCTACCGTCTTGTGCTTTCCTTACTTTATTTTCATCTACTTCTTACTCACCACTAGGACACCTAACACTTGGTTCGTATGCTCTGTTGCGTTTGGGTGTTATGGCCACCAATGAATCAATATATATTATCCATGTCCTTGTCCTGCATTGTATTGTATTGTATTGTATAGTACTGTAAGTCACTTTTTTGTTTATGTACTTTGTAAGGCACTGCGGAACACTTGTGGCGCCATATAAATAAATGATAATAATAATAATAACTAGATGAATGATGACACTTCTATACAGTCAGTTCTACACTCTGGATACTGAAGGGAAGGAGAACAGAATAGTACCAGGCAAGGTACTGGATGCCTATCCAGCAATGGTAGAATGTATATGTATGGATGGTGCTCTATGCTGCGGTGTCAGGAACATGATGTATGAGCTCAGACAATAGTACAGCACATGACAGGGAGGAAGAAAGACAAATTATTTTTGGGGTCACTCATTATCAAACATAAGTTTACATTTAATAGTACAAGTACAGATATTATATCTGAATCAAATCTTGAACAATATTTAGCCACATATGTTTATAATATTAGCTATTTAAGGAAAGAGCTATTTGTTATAATATTATTTGAATGAAATAGACATTTTAAGAATCTTGTAGAGCATAAGTTTTTAAGAAATACAAAATAAAAGTTACATTTTAATGATAATTCTGTTAGATAAGGAGTGACCCCCCCCCCCCCAAAAAAAGTATTTTTTCTTCCCTGTCACATGCTTGACACATTAACTCTGAGGAGCACCACCAACTTACATAAATATGTCACATATGATAACATATATAGAATATACTGGTCTCAATATAAGAATAAATAAATATGTAAATCCTGTGTGGATAGCCCCCTAGATATCTAACATTGTACTCTGTTGAGGGCTTTTCTCAATTCTTGATAGTCAGCACGGACATAGCATTGGGGTAATAAGAACTATTTCATAGATTGCTCTACTTTACATATACACCTTCTAGACATTTTGAATCCACATAGAAAATTACAATTAAAAATGAGTAACTTTTCTTTAAAGAATGAAATAATGGCAAAAAGGAGAAATAACGAGGAACTAAAGGATATATTTCCAATAACATTAAAAGATAATTCGGATACACACTGATTGGAGGATTTCGAAAGAATAAAATCTACCCTACAAAAACAACTTAGAGTAAATTGGGATCTAACCACCTTAGATAATTATGCAAAGCAGAAGATATCACCAAGAGGTTTAAGGCCAAATTGAGGAAAAGGAACAAGTATTATAGAGACAGAAGAGATTTTGATTCTGGCAACATCCTTAGCTGGAAGAGACCCCCAGTGAAAAAAAGTGCATTTAGATACACTAAAGATTTCACCTCATCAGAGGTGGAATCTTCGGGAACAGAAGAACCTTTTAAAACAAGAGGTTTAAGGCCGAAGGTATTCCCAACATTTAATCTGGCAACAGAAAACCTAAAAATAGAATGTTAAACGAGTCTTCTAAAATGTTCACATGAATTAATAGCAATTTTGATAAAACATAATCACCTAATATTGGAAGAGTGTGAGAAGGAGATTGATAATCTGGGCAAAAAGCTTGAGTGTTTTGAAACAAATATTGAATTCCAAAAGAACTTTGACAAAAATAAGAAGGCCGTGGCGATATATCAAGAAACTCTAATTGAGAAGAAAAGGAACAAGTATTAGAGAGATAAAAGAGATTTCTATTCTGGTATCATCTATAGGTGGAAGAGACTCCAAGAGAGAACAGGTAGGTTTAGATACACTGAATATTACACTTCATCAGAGGCAAAATCTTCAGGAACAGAAGAACCTTTTGAAAAAAAGTACTAACAATGTAAGAGAAGAATCATTAAATGGTGATTCTATTTTTGGGGAATACCAGATATACAAAAGAAAGATATCGACCAACAAGAGGAAAACGAGGAAGAGTATTAAGAAGGGTAAGAGGAAAAAGAAGGGAATCCCCTTCACCATCTCACTACCAGACAAGGAATCAGAAATTAAGACAATAGGGGAATTGTATCTGAAAATAATCAATCTATTAAAGATAAACCTTACACAAGACCAGATCACTATACTTGGTAAGGGATTATCATTCTCACCCTCAACTCATTTTAATACGTTTCCTTGGCAAAAATATTTAAAATTATTCAGAAGAAAATTACTTATAGCCAAAAAAGTTTGCGAATAAAGACCAACAGGAAGAAAATCCATACAGCACAAGTATAGAAGAAATGAACACCCCAGAACTTACTGACTTGACAATACAAGAAAGAGAAGCTCTGCGGGACCTAGAAGAACTGGAATTGGATACAATTAACCCCACTCTTGGGAGATCAAACAGACCAATATGCAAGAAAAAAATCTTTTTATCCAGGAGAACATACTTGTCAGGAAGTCGAAGTCATGGAACTAGTGTCCAAGGATCTAGATGAGTTGGAACAGAATAAGTAATTTAAACCAGTAGGGGAGGAAACCTGACTATGAAAGAAAGAAGCGCTTTAAAAGAAATAGATTAATGGATGGATTTCCTTATAAATCCATCGGATAAAGGTGGCAACACAGTAATTTGGCCCCAAGATATGTACATCAAAGACGCATATAGACAATTAGAAGATCAGAATTGTTTTAAGGCCATGTTATTTAACCCAACAGATAACTTCAGTACTGCCTATATGAGAATCAAAGATAAAGCATTAAAAAATGGTACGATCTTCAAGAAAGAACATGAATATCTACAGATAAAAAAAATGTAAAACATTTCTACATGTTCCCAAAAGTACACAAAAACACAGAAACTCCCCAGGAAAACCCATAGTTTCGGGTATCAGCGGATTATCAGAAAGAGCAAGCATGTTTCTAAACACCCACTTGAGACCACATGTGCCTTGCAATCATACCTACAGGAAACATCAGGCATCTTGTGTAAGATTCACAATATCAAATTAGATTACATCACACATATTAGTGACCCTAAACAACTATATACCAGAGCAAACCACCATCAAGTATTACAAGCAGTACAGTACTTTGTGAACTTGGAGGACACCGGTGATTTTAACAACTTTTTACCAAAATTGCAAGATTTCATTTTAAGGAACAACTACTTCATGTTCAATGAAAGTTTCTATGTACAGACAAGAGGTACGGCCATGGGAGCAGCATGTGCTCCAGCATACCAGAAATCAATCTTACGATGTTGGGAGAGGGAATATGTATTCTGTGAATAAAACAAAATATATGTCATAAGTTGGCAACACTACATCGACAATGTTTTTGTAATCTGGGAGGGATATGAGCTATTATTACTAGACAAAGATCTTTTTGTTAAAACTTGGCAAACAGGTCTCAATGAGACGGTGGAAGATCAAGGATCCTATGTGACCAACTAGTACAAAGCCATTTATCCAAACAGCCCGCAAGGCAATCAGTAATACAAGGATCATATCCCTGCAGGATTTGTAAAGCATGTAAATACATGATCAAGAAAAAAGAAGTACAAGACAAGAAAAATAGAACTATACAAATAAGAAATTTTTTGAATAGTAACACCATGGGGTTATATATTGAATCATGTGCAGTTGTAACCTAAAATATGTGAGCATGACCACCCAAGCACTCAAGATCAGAATTTTGGAACACATCAGGAATATCAGGAAAAAAATTTACCACAGTAGCCAGGCATTTTTATAAAAAGTAGCCAGGAATTTTCATAACACTATAATGCCATTAAAACATTTGGTCTGGAAAGGATCAATCTAGGTATTAGAGGGGGAGACCTGATGCAGGAATTGTTAAAGAAAGAAATGGAATGGACATTCAAACTGGGAAGTCTAGCTCTGCATGCAAAATGCTACATTACAGTGTCACAGCCACTGACACTGTAATGTTGCATTTCGCATGCATATACACCCACAGTTGCACACAGACTATAGGCATGCCGCATCTCATTTTAATCAGCAGAAGCTGCTTGTGCATCCTATTCACATCACTTTGTGAAGAAGATACATTTTAAGGTAAAAAGTCACACGAAAAGATGCTCAGCGCTACCGAGTCGCACGATGCTCACGTGTTATGTTTAAGGTGACTTGTAACACATAGAGGTAAGATATATGTGGACATATCTGTATTTGGATAAGATATCTCTGCCGCCTTTGTCATCGACCAGTCATGACTTTTTGGACTCCCCCATCTCCTTAGAAGATATTGAGGATTCTATTAAATCTTTCCTGGTGGAAAGGCCCTTGGAGTGGATGTCCTCCCTATTGAGCTTTATAAGCCACAGTTAGGATTTTATTGTCCCTAAACTGCTTGAAGCATTTAACGAGCTATTTGATGCGGGATCTTTGCCTCCTTCTATGGCGGTCTTTCACAAGCCTGTTAAGGATCTGATTTATCCAGATTCCTATTGTCCCTTTTTCTTGCTGTCCTTTAACATTAAAAAATTAACAACAATTTTGTTTATCTGTATAAACAAAATTATTTTGGAGATTATTAATCCTGACCAAACAGGCTTTATGCTTGGTAATTCCACTATTGTTAATGTTCGATATCTTTACTCTTATCTCTAGTAACAGCATGTGGACAGCGAGGATGCTTTGGTGGTGTCTTTGGATGCAGCCAAGGTGTTTGATTCTGTTGAATGGTCATTTTTATGGGCTGTGCTCTCTCAGTTTAGTGTAGGTCATGGTGGGAGGGTGATCTGGGTCTCTTGTCTGATGAGGATTAACGTCTTGTCCTGAGCACCCCTCGGGTGGCCATGGCAGATGCAAGATTCCTGCAAAATAAGATCTATATCCTTCATAGAATTTACTGGAGCTTTTGCGCCCGGGGAAACTTGGGAGGTTAGCCTACACCTACTGTCCTAAATGTGGTTACTCTGAGTCTGGCTTCTGGCATTTGCTTTGGTCTTGCCCTATGAACACCTCTTTCTGCACTAGTATACTGAATTGATTAACTAATTCTGGCATACGTCTATCATTGACCTCTCTGAGGCCATGTATTTTTGGATGTCTTGCAGGTATGAAGAATCACTACCTTTTCACATTAGCTAAAGCATGCATTGCCAGAACCTGGATTGCTCCTCAGGCCCTACTCTCTGTCCTGGTCATCTGTATTTGTTTGATCTGTTTCTTGACCCTGGAGCCTAGTTGACTTGAATGCTTAAACTTGGATGTTTAATTATACATATGATGTACCCAGGACCAGAGTAGCACTAGGAAAAATGACTGACCCTGGAGACAGAGACTGGACTGGAATTAGTAACTGGAATCCACTGGAACTGGAACTGCTCATGGTGAACTCAACCAGGAGCTAGAGGTTGATACCCATTACTGGGAACTCAGGGTACAGACTCAGAACCAAATAGAACTAGCCTGGAATCAAGAACTCAGAACTGAGACTGGAGGTGGGGAAGGCAGAACTGTGCATTCAAGGATACCCAGATCCGGGCCCACTTATCATCACAGAACTGGATCCTGAGACTCAACTCTAGACCCAGTTACCAGATGACCGGAAATCAGAGACCAGACAGTGACACCTACACCTAGGGTGTGATAACAGGTGGACTGGAATGAGGGTAAGTAGCGAGACAGGGCTAGATGGAGGCAGCATACTACTGAGGATGAATGCTGAATGGTGGAGCAGAGTCCTTGCTGGAGGAGAATCCCAGAATGGAATAAGGAATAGTTACAGCAGTGGCAGCAGCAGCAGGGGGACTTGCTGTAGCACCAATTGAGTCAATACAGATGACAGGAATGCAGGATGCGCTTACAGGTAGGCAAGGATATTTGCACATACTGTAACAGGAGCACTTACAAGTGCACACAGTATTTGCAGGTGACAGGAACAAAAGCAAAACAGCTGAAGCCTGGAACCAAGGAAAATCCTCTTCCTAAGCAGTAAGTTGTTCTGGCAATGACAATTCACAAGGATGGGTTTAAATAGGGCATTCTCTGCCACCATTGGCAGCAAAGATCATGAGAGCACAGCTGCTCAGATCTGACTGGAGGGAAGCGTTCATCTGATGGAAACCAATACGGCCGCGCCCAAGCAGTTTGGATGTTTGTAAACAAATGGAGATACTGATGCTCAGGAATGCTGGTGGCAGTCAGGAGAAGTGCATTACACCATGATATAACACCGCCACACAAGATAAGTAAGGCTAAGACCCTGATGTGTGACACTCTTTCTTCCTATATAGGGTCCGTCAATTCTACAGTGACTCATGAGAGATATATGTACACTAAGCTTACAGTAAATGTCCCTGATAAAGTATGGTCTCTTTGGTATTCCATGAGGTATGCCCTAGACATGGGCTCATCTCTCTCCTAAACCCCTACAAAGTGTACTTGTATGTATTGTATACCTGCCACCTCGCTGCACGTTTTCTCTTTCCCCCGTGATTATATGGGATGGTTGTCTTTTGAAGTTTATCCCCCCTGCAGTTATGTCATAATTTTTTTTATCTCTTTTGTTGTGTGGTTCTTCGTATAACTTTTTATTTTTTAGATATTGTTTGTGTCCCATAAACTTGTGTGCACAATATTTGTTTCAATTATTTGAGTGTTTATCAATATTTCCTTTTTGCTTGTTCTATTGTAATTTTAAGATATAATATACCTTATTAAATGTTCTATATACAGTTCTATGTAATATACAGTCAGGTGCATAAATATTGGGACATTGACAGAATTTTCATATTTTGGCCTCTATTCACCACCACAATGGCTTTGAAATGAAACAAACAAGATTTGCTTTAACTGCAGACTTTCAGATTTAATTTGAGGGTAATTACATCCAAATCAGGTGAACGGTGTAGGAATTACAACGGTTTCTATAAGTGCCTCCCACTTTTTAAGGGGCCAAAAGTAGCCACTGTGTGCTGATATCTACTTAACCCCTTTTTGTGGGGACAATTTGGACAACAGGAGTCAATACTCTAAGATCGAGGTAATAATTTAGCCGAATAGTCCTTCCCAATGTTGTTTAAGTGGGGTATTATTTGACTCCTTCCCTTTGTGTATATATGAATATCTGCAGCACAGATTTATACCCCTTTTACACCTATATACCGGTCCAGCTTAGGACACTGAACACAGGTTTCAAGATGGACTTGGTATATTGCCAGGGCTTACCTCTGCTAGGTAAAATTACATCATCTCCAAGTGCCAGGAATGCGTTTCTCCCTATGCAGTGAACGTGACCCGGGTTCGATGACCCGGGTTACCTGTTCACACCGCCCTGTAACCCAGGTCCTTCTCAGAGCATTTTATCTTGTATGTATCCCTGAAGATGAGGGGTTGTCCCTCGAAACGTTGGAATAAAGACTTCACTTTTTTCATGCAATTGAACAGTCTGCAGAGTGCCACCTTTTTGCTTTTCTATGTTTGGATGTGGTCATCCTAAGGAGTGCACCGCAGCGTTTGATATATTCAGATTGATTGCAGGGAGTGCCGGACTTCAGTTTATGTATTATATATATATATATACATATATATATATATATATATATATATATATTTATACACACACATACACTAAAATGCCAAAAGTCATGGGATAGATGCCTAGTAACGTGTGGGACCCCCTCTAGCCCAGCCAAGTTCAGCAACCCAATGTGGCATCCATTCCACAAGTGGACGGAAGACCTCTGAAGAGATGTTGACCAATGCTGTCTGGATGGCTTCCCACAGCTACCTGAAATTTGTAGGGTACAAATGGACCTCTCTGCTATGTCCCATAAATGCTCAATTGGGTTTATGTGTGTGGGGGGGGGGGGGGGCAATGTGGTGGCCACACCATACATTGGAACTATCCAGAATGCTAATCGCACCAGGTCTGGACAACTTTGTAAAAGTATAGTGGTGACCGTTTGCGATACAGGCATAAGGTAGTCTCTCTATAACAAGCTAATGTAGCAGCCCTCAGCACAAAATGATCGACACATTTCATTAGTGAAAGATAACTTTTCAACATGATGTCTTTGTGAAACAAAATCTGTCCATCCGTCCGTCTATCTGCCTCATAATTACCTATCTCAAATCAGGCAAAGTAAGTTGTTTGAGTATAGAAGGAGAATAAATGAAAGTGTACTATGTAAAGAGATATTAATCAGCCAGAATAGCTTTGGTTAAGAACATAGCTTGCAAATTTGATGTTTCCAGGGAAAGTTAGGAAGCTAGGGGCAAATCTTATATGAGGGAGGGAATTCCAGATGCAGAGAAAAGTCCTATAGCCAGAAAGTGGAAGGATGCAATTGTTAGGATACCTTGACAAAGCCATTGTGAAACGAGCGTTGGCCTCCTGCTGTGTATGGCTGAACTTGCTCTAATATGATATACTAAATACTCTGTATGCATCATTGAAAAAATAATCTTGACCTGAGGAGGCTGATAATTGTGCTACTGTGTGCGCATGACTTCAGATAGGAGAAAGAGGGTTTGACCAGCGAGGGAACTCGGTTATGTGTGCATGTGTTTTGCAGAGAGGTTGTAAGTGGGCTTGACCTGCGAGGGGACTTATATTGTGTATGAATGCGGATGCATTTAAGGAATTCCGCCTATCCCTCTGTCCCCGTAATTAATAGTTCCTTTCAGTGATCAACATAAGCAGATACTATTTATCTATTTTACAATCCTATAGATTGTAAGCTTGCGAGCAGGGCCCTCTTACCCTTATCTATGTCTTTTATGTATGTCTTGTATGTCTTGTATGTATGTATGTCTTTTATGTATGTATGCATGTATGTATGTCTTTTACAACCCAGTAAAATGTTAATGTTGATTCAAATTGTAAATTGCAACAGAATTTGCTTACGCTATATAAGAAACTGCTAATAAATAAATAATTTATACTACTATGTATTATATTTAATTAATATATGTAATATGCTGATTGATCACACACACTGGGATTAAAACCACAATAATATGTATCTTTTACTCACTATTATGAACTTAATGGCTAATGAATATGACTCATAATTGTCCGACTTACCTTTTCTGGTTTAAATTAGAGATGAGCGGTTCGGATTCTGTGGAATCCGAACCGCTCCGAACATTGGGGATCCGAGTCCACCCGAACCCTGTTCGGGTGTTCACCGCCTGACTCGGATCCCCGTTCGGGGCCGAACGGTGGCCGCCTGATGTCGGATTCTCACTAGAGAATCCGACATCAGGTCTCCTCGCGTGTAGGGCAGAGCGCAGTGATAGCGCTCTGCCCTACACAGACACAGACACACAGCCGCCAGCGGCAGCTGTGTGTTTGTTACAGCAGCCAATGAGAGTCACACAGACTCTCATTGGCTGCTGCACGGAGGGAGCCGGCTGGAGCTCACACATGAGCTCCGTCTTCCGGCTCCCTCCTCAGCGTGTGACAGAGCGGACGGCGCGGGAGCGGGGAATCAGGTAAGTGTTATTTTTTTAATTTTTTTACTTGTCAAAGGTCCGGGGGCGCTACTGGGGGGGGGGTCTGCACTACTGGGGGGGTCTGCTACTGGGGGGGCTATACTACTGGGGGGGCCATACTACAGAGGGGCCTGCTACTGGGGGGGCTATACTACTGGGGGGGTCTGCACTACTGGGGGGGGGTCTGCTACTGGGGGGGGCAATACTACTGGGGGGGCCATACTACAGAGGGGCCTGCTACTGGGGGGGCTATACTACTGGGGTGGGGTCTGCTACTGGGGGGGCCATACTACTGGGGGGATCTGCACTATTGGGGGGCCATACTACAGAGGGGCCTGCTACTGGGGGGGGGCTATACTACTGGGGGGGTCTGCACTACTGGGGGGGTCTGCTACTGGGCGGGGCTATACTACTGGGGGGGGTCTGCTACTGGGGGGGCCATACTACTGAGGGGCCTGCTACTGGGGGGCCATACTACTGGGGGGGCTTACTACTACAGGGGGGGCTGCTACTGGGGCAGCCTACTACAGGGGGGGCCATACTACAGGGGGGGCCCATACTACAGGGGGGGCTACTACTGGGGCAGCCTACTACTGGGGGGGCCTGCTACTGGGGCAGCCTACTACTGGGGGAGCCATACTACTGGGGGGGCATACTACTGGGTGGCATGCTAATGGGGGGCATACTACTGGGGGGGCCTGCTAATGGGGGGCATACTACTGGGGGGGCCTGCTAATGGGGGGCATACTACTGGGGGGCATTCTACTGGGGGCACTGCATAGTGGACCCTACTACTAAGGGGACTGCATAGGGGGCACCACTGCTGGGGGACATTGTGTAAGGGACACCGCTACTGTGGGCATTGTGTAAAAGGGTCACTACTGTGGGCATTGTGTAAAAGGGGCACTACTGTGTGTCGTAACATAAATAAGAGACACTACTTTATGGTGTAATGTGAATCAGGCCCTTTGTGCGGTGTAATGCTAATAAGATTGTGCACTGTGACTCCTAGGGCCGTAGCCCACTTTGTAAACAAGTACTGTGACTCTGCTGGCCGTACCCCACTGGGTGGGTACACTACTTTTCATTTCTGCCACTGCTGTGTGGCAATGTGTCATAGATGTGCTTTATACTGTGGTGTCTGTGTCGTTGTGCCGCTGCTTTGTCGCTTAGTAACCAGTCAGCTCACTGCAACCTTTGGCCAATAATGTTGAAAACAATATTATAAGCTGTGATATGGTCTAAATTGACTGGAAATTAATGTTATTGATGTTAATAATACTCTAGGAAGAAAAAAAAGACCAATTTATGTGATTTTAGCTTTTTTTGTCAATTTTTGTAAAAAAATCCAAATCCAAATCCAAATCCAAAGCCAGTCACCGCAGTTTGGCAAATCCAAATCCAAATCCAAAGCCGGACGACGAATTAGAACCAAATCCAAATCCAAATCCGGCAAAAATGGTCCGGCGCACATCCCTAGTTTAAATACTGTGGAATCTCTGTATAAAACAGGCAAACCTCTAGTGGCTAATTATAGTAATGCCGCACATTTGATAACCAATATGCACTGTCATTAAGTGAACTCAAACTTGTGAGGACAAGCAAGAGTTTATACTCCACATTATCGGGACATAGAATTGGTTTGATAAATCAACCCATATACTTTTTAAGTGGGTTAATACGGGACTCTTTATTTAGGTGAGACATCTAGTGGCTAATTGCTATATTGCCACACTGACATCATCCAATTTGTACCAATACTCAGTAAACCAAGATTCATGGGGATGATTATGACAGCAGGAGTTAATACTCCCCATTATCAGGAGACACGATTGGTTTGAATAAGTCCACCCATATATTTTCTAAGTGGAGCATTATGAGGCTTTATGTCTACATTTTATATATATATATATATATATATATATATATATATATAGATAGAGATATATATATATACATACATACAGTCAGGTGCATAAATATTGGGACATTGACATAATTTTCATATTTTGGCCTCTATTCACCACCACAATGGCTTTGAAATGAAACAAACAAGATGTGCTTTAACTGCAGACCTTTTTGCTTTTCTATATATATATATATATATATATATATATTGTGACACAGTCGGGATAGGGGTCCCTCTCCTGGGTAGATGGACTCCCTCTTTACACACACAGCAGCCGGAGAAACAGGACACAATTCTGGGGTTCTCGTGCAAGCTGGTCGGAGCCAGTCTTTATTGTACTGGACACATAAATAAAACAAAACACAAACAAAATCCTAGCCCATCTGGGCTCTAACTAGACAGCAGGTTCCCTCACTAACAGACGACTAAATAAGTTCATGTCCACAGTACTTACAGGTGGTATCACACAGTGTCTCAGAGCAAACTAGCCTGCGGGCCTGCCCTCCCAGGTATGAGACACTCAGCTATAACAAAACCCAGTTTTCTGAGCCACTTTCAGGTGCAAGCCCTAACGAGCCTGCTACCAGGCTGAAAGTTCCAACACCTGGAGTGGCCTGTGAATGGAGCCCTCCCTGTCCTCACATCCACACCCTCAGGACCTATTCCAGCTTTTCACTAAAGCCGACATTTCTAGTCTGTTTTTCCAAACAGACTTCTCCTAGGGGTTTTAAAACACATAGGACAGGAATCTGGGACAGACATAGAAGCCATTCAAAACTGCTCCAGTGCTTCTATCACAATGTATATATATATATAAATATATATATATATAGTATATATATATATATATATATATATAAATCCTCAATCCGGCACTCACTGTGGAAAACAAAAAATACTGGTCCGGGTGCCTTCCACTGTAATTCTAGATGCTATACAGTATATATTTGTATATTTAAAGTGTAAAAAGTGCAACAGTGCTATTTGCAAAAGTGACCAATGCAATATAAAGTGTACAATACAATATATCAGGAAAGTGTCCTGTGCAGAAATAAATTGTCCACTCAAAAATCACCAATTAAGTTCTAATAAAAAATATAAACCCTCATATATAAGGAGGCTGCTAGATTCTTCAATAGTGAATACATAAGATGATCAAACAAGAGTAAGAATCACCACCCTCTGTATAGTGCAATTCAATACGATCAAACACACACCATGTGTTTCAAAGTCGTACATTGTTCTTGCACTAAATAACAGCCTGAATACAGTATGTCAACCTTGACATGAAGAAAACAAAACAAAAATCAATATATAAATTGAATATAAAACTACAAAGTGCTCTCGTGCAGAAAGTTGTATAGGTGAACAAAAATCAAGTGGAACAACACACCACCGAATTGTGCAGAAACACCGCCAACGTGCACATAAAGTTCCTCAAAGTACTGTTATGACTGTACCAATTCTTTGGATATTTATTCCACATCCACGTATATATGTCCATATTCTGGATGAATAATGGGAACTCATGGTATATATAAAAAAGAAAAAATAGAGCAGCTTTCAATGGTGTAGTATAAAATATACACAATTTAATAATTAAAATATAGACTCTCACAATTTAAAAATTAAAAGGTTGGTGAGGTGCCCACAGGAACTTTCCGATGTGTTTCGTCCCTCTTACCTTGTCTGGGACTTCTTCAGGGTAGCATAGATAGTATGGGGTATATTTACTAAAGTGAGAGTTTTTAAAAGTGGAGATGTTGCCCATAGCAACCAATCAGATTCTAGCTATTATCTTCTAGAAGGTGGTAGCTGAAGATCTAATCGCAGCAAACTGTACAGTCACAATAATAATTAAAAATTGCTTGAATGTAATTGTCCCTGGTTCAGTGGCAAGCGTTACTATAACCAGCCAGGCAACATTACTCTAGTCTAAACCATTCTTCTATGTAGAACACCTAGTTCAATATATACATACAAATCAAGATGTACACTCTATATACAACGTTCCCTCTAGTGCCCATATATATCTATAGCATACAGACGCCATTTTGTTGAAGTTTATTAGGGCTTTGCCATTTTGGAAGAGTACTTCACATTATTAGAATTGCTCTTTCATAGTAAATAATGTAGACATTACCTTAGTTATAGAGTATATATAAAGGCGCCATTCTGGAAGGGATAATAAAGTATATTTCATTATAGCAATATGTGTCTTAGAGATATGGCTAGAGTGCATGTAATATGTATACACTGGACTGCATTATGATATTTGTATATACAAGCTTATTAGAATTTCATATACACCCAACAAATAGGTTATATAAAAGATGAATAAAGAAAAAAAAATATATAAACAGGTACAGTGAGCAATGATATAAAAACATTATAATACTAAAACATAAGATGCTCATCAGCCAAAATTTGAAGAAATGGGGCAATCTCGTACCCCTCATTTAAACCTTTAGGTGTGAAGGTATCCAATTGATGAATCCAATACATTTTTCGTTGCGCCAGTTTATTGCCCAGATCCGGACCCCTTTCTCCTAGAGTGACGTGTTCTATCCCATCTTGTTTTTCATTGCTCTCACATGTTCTTGTGTCCCCATACATAGTGATCTTTTAGTTTTTCCCACTTACTTGTAACCAC
The DNA here is from genome assembly GCA_031769625.1 of Taudactylus pleione. Taxonomy (NCBI): domain Eukaryota; kingdom Metazoa; phylum Chordata; class Amphibia; order Anura; family Myobatrachidae; genus Taudactylus; species Taudactylus pleione. The sequence goes on from JAUIMM010000710.1 coordinate 10,643,109, forward strand.
AATTGCACTCAACTAATAAATTACTTACGTAGTTGAGCAGTTTATAAAATCCTTATATTTGTATATACAGTGCTACTGCATTTTACAGCAGGAACCTCTCTTTAACTATGACGTAATGTCCTGGACCAAAATGTAGTTTTCATAAGATAAATTTATTATTAAAGTCCCTTTGAGTGCCTTATTTTCTAAATACTATATATATATATACATATATAATATAGATAATGTCTATATATAATTGTTTTCCTATCGCTACACCACCAGTAGCTCCACCCACAGTTCCTCAACCTAGTTTTCCAGAAAAATAGCCATATACTATATATATAAATATATATATATATACACACACATACAGTCAGGTGCATAAATATTTCCCATAATAGAACAAAGCGGCATGAAATTATTAGAAAGAAACCTCTTGTACATTAGAAATGCCCATATGATACAAAGAAACCTTCTATTGGATTTGGAAGTAGTTTTCAGAGTATTGATAAATATGTGCTGTTCTCTATTTTATTCTTTAAAAAAGTTGAGATTGTTATTTATTATCAGTTATTTATCATTATGTATATTATGAGCTACAGTCAGGTGCATAAATATTGGGACATTGACAGAATTTTCATATTTTGGCCTTTATTTACCACCACAATGGCTTTGAAATGAAACAAACAAGATGTGCTTTAACTGCAGACTTTCAGATTTAATTTGAGGGTTGTTACATTGAAATCAGGTGAACGGTGTAGAAATTACAACGGTTTCTATATGTGCCTCCCACTTTTTAAGGGACCAAAAGTAATGGGACAAACTAAACAATCCTAAATCTAACTTTCACTTTTTAATACTTTGTTGCAAATCCTTTGCAGGCAATTACAGCCTGAAGTCTGGAACGCATAGACATCACCAGACACTGGATTTCATCCCTCGTGATGCTCTGCCAGACCTCTACTGCAAATGTCTTCAGTTCCTGCTTGTTCTTGGGGCATTTTCCCTTCAGTTTTGTCTTCATCAAGTGAAATGCATGCTCAATCGGATTCAGGTCAGGAGATTGACTTGGCCATTGTTTAACATTCCACTTTTTAGCCTTAAAAAACTCTTTGGTTGCTTTTGCAGTATGCTTCGGGTCATTGTCCATCTGCACCGTGAAGCGCCGTCCAATGAGTTCTGAAGCATTTGACTGAATATGAGCATATAATATTGCCCAAAACACTTCAGAATTCATTCTGCTGCTTTTGTCAGCAGTCACATCATCAATAAATACAAGGGAACCAGTTCCATTGTCAGCCATACATGCCCACGCCATGACACTACCTCCACCATGCTTCACTGATGAGGTGGTATGTTTTGGATCATGAGCAGTTGCTTTCCTTCTCCATACTCTTCTCTTCCCATCACTCTGGTACAAGTTGATCTTTGTCTCATCTGTCCATAGGATGTTGTTCCCGAACTGTAATGGCTTTTTTAGATGTTGTTTGGCAAACTCTAATCTGGTCTTCCTGTTTTTGTGGCTCACCAATGGTTTACATCTTGTGGTGAACCCGCTATATTCACTCTTGTGAAGTCTTTTCTTGATTGTTGACTTTGACACATATACACCTACCTCCTGGAGAGTGTTCTTGATTTGGCCAACTGTTGTGAAGGGGTTTTTCTTCACCAGGGAAATAATTCTTCTGTCATCCACCACGGTTGTTTTCCGTGGTATTCCGGGTCTTTTGGTGTTGTTGAGCTCTCCGGTGCATTCTTTCTTTTTAAGAATGTTCCAAACAGTTGATTTGGCCACACGTAATGTTTTTGCTATCTCTCTGATGAGTTTGTTTTGATTTTTCAGCCTAATGCTGGCTTGCTTCACTGATAGTGACAGCTCTTTGGATCTCATATTGAGAGTCGACAGCAACTGATTCCAAATGCAAATGTCACACCAAGAATCAACTCCAGACCTTTTACCTGCTTAATTGATAATTAAATAACACACCTGTCCATGAAATAGCTTTTGAGATGATAGTCCCATTACTTTTGGCCCCTTAAAAAGTGGGAGGCACATATAGAAACCATTGTAATTCCTACACTGTTCACCTGATTTGGATGTAACAACCCTCAAATTAAATCTGAAAGTCTGCAGTTAAAGCTCATCTTGTTTGTTTCATTTCAAAGCCATTGTGGTGGTGGTGTATAGAGGCCAAAATATGAAAGTTCTGTCAATGTCCCAATATTTATGCACCTGACTGTATATATATATGCACCGGCCACTTTTCGTGTTTTGTGTTTTGGTTTTGGATCTGGATCTTTCTTCGTGTTTTGGATCTGGATTGGTTTTGCCAAAACCACCCTTCCGTGTTTTGGGTTCTGGGTTTTGTGTTTTGGATCTGTATTTTTTTTTTAAAAAGCATAAAAACAGCTAAAATCACAGAATTTGTTGGTTTCTCTACTCCTATGCTATTATTAACCTCAATAACCTTAATTTCCACTCATTTCCAGTCTATTCTGAACACCTCACACCTCACAATAGTGTTTTCATGTCCAAAAGGTTGCACCGAGGTAGCTGGATGACTATGCTAAGCGACACGAGTGGGCGGCACAAACACGTGACCCATCTAGGAGTGACACTGCAGTGGCAGACAGGATGGCAGTTAGAAAAACTAGGCCCCAAACTGTACATAATGCAAAGAAAAAAAAGAAGTGCAAGATGGAATTGTCCTTGGGCCCTCCCACCCACCCTTATGTTGTATAAACAGGACATGCACACTTTAACAAATCAATCATTTCAGCGCCAGGGTCTGCCACACAACTGTGGCTGAAATGATTGGTTCGTTTGGGCCCCCACAAAACAAGCTGGCAATTAATGTGTCCCTGCACAAACTGGCTCTACGGAGGCAAGATGTCATCCTCATCCTCCTCATCCACCGATTCCTCACCCTATTCAGTGTGTACATCCTCATCCTCACAAAGTATTAACTCGTCCCCACTTGAATCCACCACCACAGGTCCCTCTGTACCTTCTGGAGGCTGGTCTCCCTGGAAGAGCTGATAATTCATTTTGATGAACATCATCTTCTCCACATTCTGTGGAAGCAACCTCCTACGCCTTTCGCTGACAAGGTTCCCGGCTGCACTAAACACTCTTTCGGAGTACACACTGGAGGGGGGGCAACTCAGGTAAAATAGAGCCAGCTTGTACAGGGGCCTCCAAATTGCCTCTTTTTCCTGCCAGTACAGGTATGGACTGTCTGACATGCCTACTTGGATGCTGTCACCGATGTAATCCTCCACCATTCTGTCAATGGTGACAGTATCATATGCAGTGACAGTAGACATGTCAGAAATTGTTGCCAGGTCCTTCAGTCCGGACCAGATGTCCAAACTTGGTCCTGCCTGCCCTGCATCACCGCCAGCGGGTTGCTTAGGATACCTAAGTTTTTTCCTGGCAGCCCCAGTTGCGGGAGAAAATGAAGAAGGAGCCGTTGACGTGTCACGTTCCGCTTCAGCTGACAGTGTGTTCACCAGCAGGTCTTTGCACCTCTGCAGGCTTGTGTCGGCCGGAAAGAGAGACACCACATAGGCTTTAAACCTAGGATCAAGCACGGTGGCCAAAATGTAGTGGTCTGATTTCAACAGATTGACCACCCTGGAATCCTGGCAAAGCGAATGAAGGGCTTCATCCACAAGTCCCACATGCCGAGCGGAATCGCTCCGTCTTAGCTCCTCCTTCACTTTCTCCAGCTGCTTCTGCAAAAGCCTGATGAGGGGAATGACCTGACTCAAGCTGGCTGTGTCTGAACTGACTTCACGTGTGGCAAGTTCGAAGGGCTGGAGAACCTTGCACAACACGGAAATCATTCTCCACTGCGCTTGAGTCAGGTGCATACCCCCTCCTTTGCCTATGTCATAGGTGGATGTATAGGCTTGTATGGCCTTTTGCTGCTCCTCCATCCTCTGAAGCATATAGAGGGTTGAGTTCCACCGCGTCACAACCTCTTGCTTCAGGTGATGGCGGGGCAGGTTCAAGAGTGTTTGCTGGCGCTCCAGTCTTCGGCACGCAGTCGCTGAATGGCGAAAGTGGCCCGAAATTTTTCGGGCCACCCAAAGCGTCTCCTGCACGCCCCTGTCGCTTTTCCGAAAATTCTGCACCACCAAGTTTATTGTGTGAGCAAAACATGGGACGTGCTGGAATTTGCCCAGATGTAATGCCCGCACAATATTGGTGGCGTTGTCAGATATCACAAATCCCCAGGAGAGTCTAAGTGGGGTAAGCCACTGGGCGATGATTTCCCTCAGTTTCTCTAAGAGGTTGTCGGCGGTGTGCCTCTTACTGAAACCGGTGATACACAGCGTAGCCTGCCTTGTAATGAGCTGGCGTTTCTGAGATGCTGCTACTGGTGACGCTGCTGCTGTTGCTGCGTAAGGTGATACATCTACCCAGTGGGCTGTCACAGTCATATAGTCCTTAGTCTGCCCTGTTCCACTTGTCCACATGTCCGTGGTTAAGTGGACATTGTGTACAACAGCATTTTTCAGGACACTGAGGACACTTTTTCTGACGTTTCTGTACAGTCTCGGTATCGCCTGCCTAGTGAAGTGGAATCTAGACGGGATTTGGAACCGGGGACACACTACCTCCATCAATTGTCTAAATCCCACTGCACTAATGGCGGATACCGGACGCACGTCTAACACCAACATAGCAGTCAAGGCCTCAGTTATACATTTTGCTTCAGGATGACTGCTGTCGTACTTCATCCTCCTCGCTAAGGACTGTTGGAGGGTCAATTGTTTAGTAAAAGTAGTGGTGTTCCTACTTCCTCTCTGGGATGATGAACGACTCCCAGCAGCAGCAACAGCAGCAGTGGCAGCAGTAGGCGTAGCAATGCAGGATCCTCCAGAGGAATCCCGGATAGGAGAGTCAGTCATGCCAGTGACATGGCCTGCAGGACTACTTCCGATCCTGACTAAGGAGGAAATTGACGAGGAGGGAGTTGACGGTGTGGTTTGCAGGCACTTGGATACAACAGGACAACGGGATTTAGGTGTCCCTGGACTGCTTACGGTCTTAGCCAAAGTTTCTGAACTTGACAGTAACTTTTTATGAACGCGCTGCAGGTGCCGTATAAGGGAGGATGTTCCTAGGTGGTTGACGTCCCTACCCCTACTTATTTCACCTTTACATATGGTACATATGGCAAGACAGTTGTTGTCCGGATTTGGATAGAAATATTGCCAGACCAAAGAGGTGGAATGTTTGGTCTTCTGCCCAGGCATGACCGTGATGGGCTTTTTCATCCCACGGACAACAACTGTCTCCCCCAGAGCCTGATTTAAACAAACCACATCACCATCAGAATCCTCCTCGCCAACTTCCTCCTCAGCGCCAGCTACACCAGTATCCTCATCCTGTTGTACTTCAACAGTGACATCTTCAATTTGCATATCAGCAAGTGGACTGTGGGTGCTCCTTTCAGCACTTGCAGGGGGCGTGCAAATGGTGGAAAGAGCCACCTCTTCCCGTCCAGTGCTGGGAAGGTCAGGCATCGCAACCACCACCACACTTGGACTCTCCTTGGGGATTTGTGATATCTTCTTAGAAAGCACAGTTCTTCGCTGTGCTTTTGCCAGCTTAACTCTTTTGATTTTTTTAGTGGGAGGAGGGCTTCCATCGTCATGTGAAGCTGAACCACTAGTCATGAACATACTAGGGATCGACCTTAGCCGTTCCTTGCCACTCCGTGTCGTAAATGGCATATTGGCAAGTTTACGTTTCTCTTCAGCTGATTTAAATGTCTTTTTCAAGGTCATTTTCCTGAACTTTGCCATTTGGGATTGTATGTGCCCTCTACTATGACATTGGGCATCGGCCTTGGCAGATGACGTTGATGGCATGTTATCGTCTATGTCATGACTAGTGGCAGCAGCTTCAGCACTAGGAGGAAGTGGTTCTTGATCTTTCTCTATTTTATTTTTATCGGAGAAAGTTTGGTCCTCCATTTATGTTATATCGATTTGATATATACGTGCGGCTAAACACAGAAAATAATTTTTTTTTTGGTTTGGACTGGAGTGCACTTTGGGGGTTACAGCACCCTTTAACGGTCAAGCCAGCCGGCCCTTTACTTATGACACAGGCGCACTCTTGGCACTACTTTGTTGATGCACGTGCGGCTACTGCGCACACAATTCACAAACACAGAAAATAATTTTTTTATTGGTTTGGACTGGAGTGTACTTTGGGGGTTACAGCACCCTTTAACGGTCAAGCCAGCCGGCCCTTTACTTATGACACAGGCGCACGCTTGGCACTACTTTGTTGATGCACGTGCGGCTACTGCGCACACAATTCACAAACACAGAAAATAATTTTTTTTTAGGTTTGGACTGGAGTGTACTTTTGGGGGTTACAGCACCCTTAACGGTCAAGCCAGCCGGCCCTTTACTTATGACACAGGCGCACGCTTGGCACTACTTTGTTGATGCACGTGCGGCTACTGCGCACACAATTCACAAACACAGAAAATTATTTTTTTTTTGGTTTGGACTGGAGTGTACTCTTGGGGGTTACAGCACCCTTAACGGTCAAGCCAGCCGGCCCTTTACTTATGACACAGGCGCACGCTTGGCACTACTTTGTTGATGCACGTGCGGCTACTGCGCACACAATTCACAAACACAGAAAATAATTTTTTTTTGGTTTGGACTGGAGTGTACTTTCGGGGGTTACAGCACCCTTAACGGTCAAGCCAGCCGGCCCTTTACTTATGACACAGGCGCACGCTTGGCACTACTTTGTTGATGCACGTGCGGCTACTGCGCACACAATTCACAAACACAGAAAATAATTTTTTTTTAGGTTTGGACTGGAGTGTACTTTCGGGGGTTACAGCACCCTTAACGGTCAAGCCAGCCGGCCCTTTACTTATGACACAGGCGCACGCTTGGCACTACTTTGTTGATGCACGTGCGGCTACTGCGCACACAATTCACAAACAGAAAATTATTTTTTTTTTGGTTTGGACTGGAGTGTACTCTCGGGGGTTACAGCACCCTTAACGGTCAAGCCAGCCGGCCCTTTACTTATGACACAGGCGCACGCTTGGCACTACTTTGTTGATGCACGTGCGGCTACTGCGCACACAATTCACAAACACAGAAAATAATTTTTTTTTTGGTTTGGACTGGAGTGTACTTTGGGGGTTACAGCACCCTTTAACGGTCAAGCCAGCCGGCCCTTTACTTATGACACAGGCGCACGCTTGGCACTACTTTGTTGATGCACGTGCGGCTACTGCGCACACAATTCACAAACACAGAAAATAATTTTTTTTTTGGTTTGGACTGGAGTGTACTTTCAGGGGTTACAGCACCCTTAATGGTCAAGCCAGCCGGCCCTTTACTTATGACACAGGCGCACGCTTGGCACTACTTTGTTGATGCACGTGCGGCTACTGCGCACACAATTCACAAACACAGAAAATAATTTTTTTTTAGGTTTGGACTGGAGTGTACTTTCGGGGGTTACAGCACCCTTAACGGTCAAGCCAGCCGGCCCTTTACTTATGACACAGGCGCACGCTTGGCACTACTTTGTTGATGCACGTGCGGCTACTGCGCACACAATTCACAAACACAGAAAATTATTTTTTTTTTGGTTTGGACTGGAGTGTACTTTGGGGGTTACAGCACCCTTTAACGGTCAAGCCAGCCGGCCCTTTACTTATGACACAGGCGCACGCTTGGCACTACTTTGTTGATGCACGTGCGGCTACTGCGCACACAATTCACAAATACAGAAAATAATTTTTTTTTGGTTTGGACTGGAGTGTACTTTCGCGGGTTACAGCACCCTTTAACGGTCAAGCCAGCCGGCCCTTTACTTATGACACAGGCGCACGCTTGGCACTACTTTGTTGATGCACGTGCGGCTACTGCGCACACAATTCACAAACACAGAAAATAATTTTTTTTTTGGTTTGGACTGGAGTGTACTTTGGGGGTTACAGCACCCTTTAACGGTCAAGCCAGCCGGCCCTTTACTTATGACACAGGCGCACGCTTGGCACTACTTTGTTGATGCACGTGCGGCTACTGCGCACACAATTCACAAACACAGAAAATAATTTTTTTTTTGGTTTGGACTGGAGTGTACTTTCGGGGGTTACAGCACCCTTAACGGTCAAGCCAGCCGGCCCTTTACTTATGACACAGGCGCACGCTTGGCACTACTTTGTTGATGCACGTGCGGCTACTGCGCACACAATTCACAAACACAGAAAATAATTTTTTTTTGGTTTGGACTGGAGTGTACTTTCGGGGGTTACAGCACCCTTAACGGTCAAGCCAGCCGGCCCTTTACTTATGACACAGGCGCACGCTTGGCACTACTTTGTTGATGCACGTGCGGCTACTGCGCACACAATTCACAAACACAGAAAATAATTTTTTTTTTGGTTTGGACTGGAGTGTACTTTCGGGGGTTACAGCACCCTTAACGGTCAAGCCAGCCGGCCCTTTACTTATGACACAGGCGCACGTTTGGCACTACTTTGTTGGAGCACGTGCGGCTACTGCGCACACAATTCACAAACACAGAAAATAATTTTTTTTTTGGTTTGGACTGGAGTGTACTTTGGGGGTTACAGCACCCTTTAACGGTCAAGCCAGCCGGCCCTTTACTTATGACACAGGCGCACGCTTGGCACTACTTTGTTGATGCACGTGCGGCTACTGCGCACACTATTCACAAACACAGAAAATAATTTTTTTTTTGGTTTGGACTGGAGTGTACTTTCGGGGGTTACAGCACCCTTAACGGTCAAGCCAGCCGGCCCTTTACTTATGACACAGGCGCACGCTTGGCACTACTTTGTTGATGCACGTGCGGCTACTGCGCACACAATTCACAAACACAGAAAATAATTTTTTTTTGGTTTGGACTGGAGTGTACTTTCGGGGGTTACAGCACCCTTTAACGGTCAAGCCAGCCGGCCCTTTACTTATGACACAGGCGCACGCTTGGCACTACTTTGTTGATGCACGTGCGGCTACTGCGCACACAATTCACAAACACAGAAAATAATTTTTTTTTTGGTTTGGACTGGAGTGTACTTTCGGGGGTTACAGCACCCTTAACGGTCAAGCCAGCCGGCCCTTTACTTATGACACAGGCGCACGCTTGGCACTACTTTGTTGATGCACGTGCGGCTACTGCGCACACAATTCACAAACACAGAAAATAATTTTTTTTTTGGTTTGGACTGGAGTGTACTTTCGGGGGTTACAGCACCCTTAACGGTCAAGCCAGCCGGCCCTTTACTTATGACACAGGCGCACGCTTGGCACTACTTTGTTGATGCACGTGCGGCTACTGCGCACACAATTCACAAACACAGAAAATAATTTTTTTTTGGTTTGGACTGGAGTGTACTTTCGGGGGTTACAGCACCCTTTAACGGTCAAGCCAGCCGGCCCTTTACTTATGACACAGGCGCACGCTTGGCACTACTTTGTTGATGCACGTGCGGCTACTGCGCACACAATTCACAAACACAGAAAATATATTATTTTTTTAGCACTTGGGGGGAGCACCCCTGATGGACAGAGCACCCCCTGGACAACACTACAGCACTCCTTTAGGACTGGGACACTGCACAGGACTTTGGAGTGGACACAGCCCCTATGGAGAACTGACTGCACAACACAGTCCAGCCAGCCCCTATGGATTTTGAAGTAGTGGACACAGCCCCTATTAACAACAGCAGCACAGCACAACACAGCCAGCCCCTATGGACTTTGAAGTAGTGGACAACAGCAGCACTACACTACACTACACTACACAGCCCTAACTCCCACCCTCCCTCTTCACTGTCCACAGCCGAGTGAGAAAATGGCGCCGACGCGGGTACCTAATATAGGATCCAAAACCCGCGAGACTCGGAAGGCGGGATGATGACGTTTTGCCTCGATTTCAGATCCGAGTCAGGCGGGAAAAGTCGAGCCTGACTCGGATCGGACTCGGATCGGGGGGGCTCGGGGGGGTTCGGATTTCAGAAATCCGAACCCGCTCACCCCTAATATATATATATATATAATGTGCAGTGGCCATGTAGGCCCCCTCCTCAATTGCAGGCAGTACAGGTGAGCAGAATCTGGCACTGTACCATGTTCCCAGTAATTTTTCTACTGCACATAAGCAAATCTCCAGGAAAATGGCCGCCTGAGATGTAAGTACAATATATGGCTGTTGGATGTGCGGTGTGGGCCCGCAAGGACCCAGGGGCCTGTGTGCACCACACATTTTGCACCCATTGTGTATACGCTACTGGCAGGAAGTCTACAAATTGGGAGTTGTAATTGAAAATAGGGGAAGAACTTGGATGTGGATCCGTGACAGACAAGAGAAAAACATTACAGAGTAAAAAAAAATAGATTAAAGTTCTTGGCTAGAAATTGCCAATGCCATACCTCTGAATTAAATGTTAAATATATCAATAAAACTTTGTCTAAATTGCCTCAGAACATGAGTACATTCACTGTACTGCAGCAACAGCCAATTATCTTAATTGCTCATTCAGGTTTTAAATGGCTGCATTTCTGAGAGCTATTACCACAGATAGCCATACTCTCCGATGGAGAAAAAAATTGTACATTTTTAATCGAAATCTTTTGAAAACAGCACTTTAGTTAAACTCACAACCTTTAATTCGGTATGACTCCACAGTCCTAGGGCGCCGCTTTAGTTCATTATCTCTTGTCGTGTGATGTTTAAAAAAAAAAATGGAATTTAATGTCAAATGCAAAACATTTTTTAATAATGAGCAAATTTACTGCATAATTCTTATCAGATCCAATGTAACTTCCTTGGAAATTAATGATAATCAACCATCTCAAATGGTGTTTTGAAGATTCTAAGGGGTATATTTACTAAAGTGAGAGTTTTTAGAAGTGAGTTTTAAAAGTGATGTTGCCCATAGCAACCAATCAGATTCTACTTAACATTTAACTAGCACCCTCTAGAAGATAATAGCTAGAATCTGATTGGTTGCTATGGGCAACATCACTTTTAAAACTCACTTCTAAAAACTCTCACTTTAGTAAATTTACCCCTTAAGGTCATTTATTAAAACGTGGGTTCCAGGTACAAATAAAATGTTGTTATGTCGTGCTCCTAATTTTGTGCAGATTTGCCTGGTTTTACAGATTGCACATAGCGGATGCATATAAATACATTGACATCTGTGCGGGAGCAAACTTTTGCATGTTTCTATTAGAGGAGCTGGGCAAATTGGATGCATTAATAGTCCCCCAATAATGCCCCAACTTACATGGACATGTAAAATTGAGATATCAGTTTGGTGGATGAGATATTTAAATGAGATTCAAGGGGTGGGTTAAACCCTGGTTAGCGGACAGCTGCAGACCATTATCCTTATCACAGTGCTGGAAGAAGGAGGAAACAGAGGGGGTCATTCAGACCCACTCGTGAGCGGCAGTACGCTCGCAAGCGGGTCGATGTTCCCCCACTGCGCATGCGCACGACGGAGGGAGCTCCGTCGTGCGCATGCGCGAGACCCGGAGAGCGACGGGCTCTCCATCGCTCCGGGTCTCGCACGAAAGGGGGCGTGCTGTCGATGTTGATTGACAGCACGCCCCCTTTGGTGGGCGTGCTGGGGGCATGTCTGCCAGACGGAGGCGTTCCCATGGGAACGCCTACCGTCTCAAGCCAGCCCCACTGACATCACTAGCGATGTCAGTGGGAGTTGTTTTGGCTCTGATAGAGCCAAAATCACTCCAGGGCTTGCGGCAGCGAGACCCTACCGCAGGGTCTCCGTCGCAAGCCCGATGGTCGCGATGGTCAAGACCATCATGACCATCATCATGGACGCTCGCTATAGCTGAGGGTGGTAACCCACAGCTATGCGAGCGTCCATGAGGACGCTCCAAAAAAAGGTAGGAGGGCCCTGATTCAGAGCGAGTGCTCTGGTCAGAGCGTTCAGCTCTGAATCAGGCCCAGAGTCTCTGCCTACATTGTGAATTGAAAGTAGAGTATTGTACATCTTCTTGGCACACTTTCTAACCAACCGTTTTTATAGGCTCCTAAATCTGTAAAAGATAACGGTGGGAAATAATATAAATATACATTTCCACTATTTATAACTCTATTGTGTATCGTCTATGGCTAAGTATTCACCTTCTGTAACATTGCTGTTACTTATAATGTATCACTGTGGCTTTAGAGGCATAACACACTCCATGATAATAAGCCCCTTCACACTGTCAGTGGGGGTTTAGTATATATGTTTAACATTCACAATGACAACATTCATTATGTAGACATGATATTGTCAACATGGTTGTAAAGTCAACATTGTGAATGTCGACACTGATGTTATGTCAACATTGTTAGAATGTCAACATAATGTTTTTCTAGTCATTCTGTCTCTAACCCTAACGGTAACCTAACGCTAGCCATAACGCATACCTCCCAACATGACCCTCTCCAGGAGGGACACAATGCTCTGGTCCTGGACTTCCCTGGTAATTTATGATTGGTGGAGGCTCCAGAGCAGGGGCTGCAGCACAGTCCAAAATTCAAATGGGGGAGTCACACCAACTGCCATTGAGTCCCAGCCAGTGATGTTTGGCAGCATGTGAAATGACAGTTGGTGTGACTCCCGTATTTGACTTTTGGACTGTGCTGCAGCCCCGCCTCTTACCAGGGAAGTCCAGGACCAGAGCATTGTGTCCCTCCTGGATAGGGTCATGTTGGGAGGTATGATAACGTAACCCTAACACTAAACCTAGCGCCAACCCTAACCCTATCTCCAACATACAGTAAACCCTAACCCTAACAGTAACTCTAATGTAATCCCCACCCAAATGTTAACTCAGACCCTAAGTCTCATGGAAGTGTCAACATTTCCTATGTCACCAATTGATCAATGTCCACATTTTGCAGTTGTAAACATTAAGGATGTTGACATTTTAACCATGTTGACATCAGCAATGTTGACCTTCTGCTGTAGACATTCCCCTTGGCCATAGTAGGACATGCCCTCTTTGGTGCAGCAAGGTGGATGATCGGGAGAGAGGAGTGAGATAGACATTCTACTTAGCCAGAGTAGGACATGCCCCCTTTGGTGTAGCACATTGGATGTGCGGGAAAGAGGGGTGAAACTGGATATTCCTCTTGGCCAGAGTAGAACATGCCTCCTTTGGTGCAGAACCATGGGGCAGCAGGAGAGAGGGGTGAAGATAGACATTCCTCTTCTCCAGTGTAGGACATGCCTCCTTTGGTGAAGCATGGTGAATGAGCGGGAGAGAGGGGTAACGATAGACATTCCCCTTGGCCAGAGTAGGACACGCCTCCTTTGGTGAAGCATAGTGGATGAGCAGGTGAGACGGGTGACGATAGACAATCCCCTTGGCCAGAGTAGGACATGCCTCCTATTATGCAGCATGGTGGAGGAGCAGAAGAGAGGGGTGACAATAGACATTCCCCTTGGCCAGAGTAGGACATTCCCTCTTTGGTGCCACATCTAGGTGTTCCTTGTACAATCTCCCTGAAGTATGCCAAAGCTATATTCCAAAGTTCTGTGTTAACTTGATCTTGTATTTATTTATATAGGAAAATACAAGCTATAGATAATTCTCCTTATTCCCTAATTTATGGCTCATTTTCACCAAGAGCATAAATCTTCCCTGTAACTTACTGAACAGGATCCACAGAAAAATTGGAACATGGGAACAGAAACGCTAGTGCTCCCCAGAGGCAAACATGTCTAATTTAATGTGGGAATTGTGTTCGTCATGAAAGAAAATGCTGGATCAAAGACAGCAACTTGTGTCTCACACTCCTATCTCTATTCCATATGGGGGAGAGGAACAGCTACAGCATTTGAGCAAGATGACAGACATCATTAGATTAGAGTCCTTACCTTTGTTTAACCAGGATATTAGAGATCTTTGGGACCTGCACTGTAGCTTTGAACTAATATTGTACTAATCTTGTATTTTCTTGTAATTAAATCAATATTGTTTGCAAATTATTATTATTTCCCAATGCTGGACTATGTTGCTTACCTACAGTACCATCTGTAATATAAAACGCTTAGGTCAATTTTCTCTATTGTTGTCTAATTATATGTTTTGATGAATAATCTATACTAAGGGGGAGATGTATCATCGGCTAAAATGCAGTAAAACCCCCGAAAATGCAGTTTTCGGGGGTTTCACTGCATTCCCCGAATGTATTAAGCAGCAGAATGCGCTGCATTCTGCTGCTTCGCGTTGCTAGGTAACGCCACCTTCAGGTGGCGTTACCCAATAGAAGCCTATGAGCTTCTTAGCGCGATGCTCGGGGCTGGGAGGGATCCGAACGGATCCCTCCCATGAGCCCCTGCGGTCCGCGTCCTTCTGCGCATGCGCAGAAGGACTTCTGGGTGTTAAACCCGGAAGTCCCTCTGCCCGGCAGCATCGCAAAGGACAGCTCTCATTGAGAGAGCTGTTCTTTGCGATATTCTTGGTACATACCGCGGTAATTAACCGCGGTATGTACGCGAAGTCAGGGGGGATGTACCGCATCGGCGATGTCGCCGATGATACATCTCCCCTTAATATTATAAGAAAGTTATGTCTGTTCCAAGTTGCTGCAATAACTACTAAACCTGCGCTTTGTTTACTCTCGATCTGTCAAGTTAAAGCTGAGCAATAACAAAACTATTTTTTTTTATTACATCATCAATGCAAGAGATAAGTGCAGCACCATGCGCGCAGCCGGTAAGGGGTGGGGGAGAGGGGCTTTGTGCTTACATTCACTGGAATAAAATAGGTTACATAGCAGTCTGTGCACAGAGCACACAGTGACATTGGTGGGAGTGGTGGGTGAATAGGATAGGTTACATAGCAGTCTGTGCACAGGGCACACAGTGACATTGGTGTGAGTGGTGGGTGAATAGGATAGGTTACATAGCAGTCTGTGCACAGGGCACACAGTGACATTGGTGTGAGTGGTGGGTGAATAGGAAAGGTTACATAGCAGTCTGTGCACTGGGCACACAGTGACATTGGTGTGAGTGGTGGGTGAATAGGATAGGCTACATAGCAGTTTGTGCACAGGGCACACAATGACATTGGTGTGAGTGGTGGGTGAATAGGATAGGCTACATAGCAGTCTGTGCACAGGGCACACAGTGACATTGGTGGGAGTGGTAGGTGAATAGGATAGGTTACATAGCAGTCTGTGCACAGGGCACACAGTGACATTGGTGTGAGTGGTGGGTGAATAGGATAGGTTACATAGCAGTCTGTGCACAGGGCACACAGTGACATTGGTGTGAGTGGTGGGTGAATAGGATAGGTTACATAGCAGTCTGTGCACAGGGCACACAGTGACATTGGTGTGAGTGGTGGGTGAATAGGATAGGCTACATAGCAGTCTGTGCACAGGGTACACAGTGACATTGGTGTGAGTGGTGGGTGAATAGGATAGGTTACACAGCAGTCTGTGCACAGGGCACACAGTGACATTGGTGTGAGTGGTGGGTGAATAGGATAGGTTACATAGCAGTCTGTGCACAGGGCACACAGTGACATTGGTGTGAGTGGTGGGTGAATAGGATAGGCTACATAGCAGTCTGTGCACAGGTTACACAGTGACATTGGTGTGAGTTGTGGGTGAATAGGATAGGTTACATAGCAGTCTGTGCACAGGGCACACAGTGACATTGGTGTGAGTGGTGGGTGAATAGGATAGGTTACATAGCAGTCTGTGCACAGGGCACACAGTGACATTGGTGTGAGTGGTGGGTGAATAGGATAGGCTACATAGCAGTCTGTGCACAGGGTACACAGTGACATTGGTGTGAGTGGTGGATGAATAGGATAGGTTACATAGCAGTCTGTGCACAGGGCACACAGTGACATTGGTGTGAGTGGTGGGTGAATAGGATAGGTTACATAGCAGTCTGTGCACAGGGCATACAGTGACATTGGTGTGAGTGGTAGGTGAATAGGATAGGCTACATAGCAGTCTGTGCACAGGGCACACAGTGACATTGGTGTGAGTGGTGGGTGAATAGGATAGGCTACATAGCAGTCTGTGCACAGGGTACACAGTGACATTGGTGTGAGTGGTGGGTGAATAGGATAGGCTACATAGCAGTCTGTGCACAGGGCACACAGTGACATTGGTCTGAGTGGTTGGTGAAGGCGCTGCTGCCACCAGTCTGTATAGCGCTGCTGGTCTCATGGGCCACTCCCGCGACAGGGCCCCTATGCAAAGCAATACAACTAGAACACCTAAAAAAACAGTTTTGGCACAAGTGATGTCATCATGGACGAAGCCATGGGCAACAGCTTGTATCAAATATTTTTACTAATTAGATTATCACTTGGTCCTGTAAGTGATATCTTATTAAGAATCCTGTTACCAAGGGTTGCACAAATACCAGAAAGATATGGGATGCATTGCTGCTATTCTGTAATACATGGTATAATGTAATGCACACCCTGCTATAAATTCTAAGTATATGTTGTAGCCACTGCTGCTATAAATTATTTCTTGTGTCTACAAAGTCACTGTCGACATAGTGACTGTAGTCTGTAGGCAAGTCATACCTAACCCAATGATGTGAGTATGTAAAGTTGCGAATTTGCCTGTATCAGTTTTTTCATATGCAATTTGTTGTTTATTCTGTAACCTATGTACAGTGCTACAGTACCTTTGTAAACATATAGAAATGAATCTTGTATACAATACAGCAATCTCCCTCTTCGTGCTGTCCATTCGTTCTTGAAAGCTACAGCACTAACAGAAAAAGCACTAAACGAAAATTGATTTCCCATAAAAACTAATTGAAATGAAATTATTTGTTCGTAAGGTCCCATAAACTGTAGTAATGCAGTAGTAAGTGTGGTCTTTCCAGATTTTCTCTAAATCCAACCTCGTCTTCTCCACTTCTCAAACCTGCCAGCACTCACCTCTACTGCTCTCATGCAGGGCCGGATTAACAATGGGGCGGATGGAGCGACAGCTCCAAGCCCCCCCCCATTAAAATAAATCCCACAGCAACTTGCGTGCTTCTATAGACAGAATTTTATTTCCTGCTACAGCAGCCTGGTAGTGGCCATCCAAAACCACTCCCCCCCCCCTCCAAACCTCGGTTTGTGACTGCCGCGGCCTCCCTCCCAGGGATCAAATACTGGCATAGATTAGACACATGGCGGCATAGAGGAAGGCTTCACTGGCAACGTCACATATGTGCCACCCTATCTCCTGTCCTCCACCAGAAAGAAGCAGCCCGCCCGGCACGTAGTCGCGTACTGCCGATGAGCTTCGTGAGGGCCCGGCTGCTTGGCCAGGGACTGTGCCCCTGAGGTGTCAGACTGGGTCACTCTGTCCTCCTGACAGTTGGTGATCGGGGTCACAGAAAAGAAGACTTGCTGACTGCTGCAGTGTCACTGGTCATCATTTTTCAGGTACTGACAAGGTGTTTATAATTATATATATATATAAGCCAAAAACGGTCCGGCACTCAATGATGATAAATAACTTAACCCGGTGCCGGCACAAAGCAAAACGGTACCAAATCTGATGGTGCAGCCCTCAGGGCCTCAAGAATATTCTTCAAGCCCTGAGTGCTGCACTATCAGATTTGGTACATATATATATATGTGTGTGTGTGTATATATATTTATATATGTGTGTGTATGTATATATATATATATATATATATATATATGCATTTAATATATCTATATACAGTATATGTATATACATATACTGTACACAGTATGTATGCGTGTGCATATATACAGTATATATATAGTATGTATGTGTGTGTATGTATATATGTATCTAATATGTTTTCACTATACTATAGATATTTATTAATGAATTCTGCACTTAAATATACAGAGACTGCACTTGCTGCAATGTTTGAGAGCAGAATTAAGTATCCCTCAGCTGAGGAGAGGAAAGGAGGAGATATCCCGCAGCAGTCATCCAACCTGCTCTGGGGCTCTCCTGATAAAGAGGGATCTTGTAAACCCTCTCTGGTGGACTGCAGGATGTCCCAAAATGCTTTGCGACTATTGCCAAGGGCTCTATTTACTACAATCTGCAATTTGAATGCAGATTGTAGTGTGATATTAACGACTGAATTCGCATTGCGAATTCAGGCAATATCACAGGGATTTACTACAAATCCCTTGCAGGGACAGAGCTTGCGAGAAAGCTCTGTCCCTGCGAATCCCATCTGCACACTAGTCACAGTATTTTCGGAAAAAATACCATGACAAAGTGCCCGCGCATGTGCCGACCGGCCGCCGCTGCTACCCCTCTATTCATGGAACTGTGAAAAGCCCTTTATCAGTGATAACAGGTATTCTCACTGCTTCCTCCAGTGGTGCCCCAGCTCAGTGTCAGGATCGCTTCCCTATATATTAGTATGAGGAGAGTGAGTTCTAGAAGCTCAGTTTTCCGTTTCGCTTAAAATTTTTGTTCTCCATCTCAGGATGGTGTAATGTGCCTCCTGAGGGGAGAAGAGCAGGGAACACAGCTGACTTCCTGCTCTCCCCACCCCTTTCTCTGACACCGGCTAATCAACGGTGCCCAGGGAGAAAGTGGGAAAGAGAAAAACTCTGCCCCTGCTCCCTGTGTGTTACCGGGACACATCAGAAGTTCCCGGAGAATATATAATAGTGAAGTAACCCGGCATATGCCGAGTCACCTTACTCTGCTTACCGCCCGCTCGCTCTGCCCCCACCCCCGCTATATATTAGTGAGCTGACGCGACATACGCATATGCCGAGTTACCGATGACTGCTGGCTGCTCCCACCCCAAGACCCCCCCGCCGCCACTGCGACCTGTGAGGTAACCTGGCGCATGTGTAGAAAACACCTGCTTTACACGTCCTGGTAACAGAGAGGACCGTAAGAGAAGACAGGACCGCCTGAGCCATGGATACCGCACCGCATCACCGGAAAGGTAAGTATGCATGAATTACTATTAAACAAAGCTTTATATTGCATTGAACTGATGTGAACTATAGTAAAAGGTAACAATTCTCTTTTCACATTCTTTATGAATAGACCCTCATGTTACCAGCTGTCCTCGCACCGCCCAAGGAAACCCTGCACCTGTAGGACAATAGGGGATGTAGTTAGGAAGCCGGCCGTCGAAATGCCGACTGCAGACTGCCGGCTTCCTGACTGTGAAATCCCTTCATGGGATACTGACGATACCGATCGTAGGTAAGCCGAGGGGGGGGGAGGTTTAGGATTAGGGACTCCCGGGGGGACTTAGGGTTAAGCACCCCCCCTGAGAGGGTTAGATTTAGCCAGGGGAAGGGGGGGTTAGGGTCAGTCACCACCGGGGGGAGGTTAGTTTTACTCGCCCCCACCGGGAGGGTTAGGTGCGGGGATGGGGGGTTAGGTTTAGGCACCCCTGGGAGGAGGTTATGGTTAGGCATTATGGGGGGAGGTTAGGGTTAGGCACCCCTAAGGGAGGGTTAGTTAGGGGGGGAGAGGGATAGGGATAGCCTATTTACCTCACCTGTCGGGATCTTCAGCTGCCGGCTTTCTGGCATCGGTATTTCATCGATGAAATCATCGGTGATTCATACCGATTCCGGACAATAGTATGCATGCCCAGCCCGAGCTTAATATCAAATGTTTTTAAGTGCAATTGGCATAAAATAAAAAGAGCTTTATATAGAAAAAGCGCTAATCGAACAGCTTAATACTAGGGGATTACTGTGCCAGAGGATTATGAGGAGCTTTCATAAATAATATGGTGACAAAATAAAACAAAATATAGATGCACATAATTTTTTAAAATTTTCCAAAGACTTTAAATAAAAAAATAAAAAATAACTTTTTGCTTTACATTTCAATTGCTGAATATTGAGAAAGATGAAATCAGAAAAATGATAAAAAATAAAAAACTGCATATTTGAAAGTGTTACCTTATATATGTCCAGATAGCCGCACTGATAATCAAATCGAGTGTATAGTTCGTTCAGCATGCTAATCACTTGCATTGGCGTGCACTGAGCACAGACCGCGGTGAACCCCACAATGTCCGAGAAGAGCATTGTGACATCGTCGAACTTCCTGGCCGCAACCGTCTTCCCTTCCCACAGGTGCTGAGCCACATCTCCAGGAAATATCGAATAGAGAAGGTCCACTGTCTTCTTCTTCTCCTCCTCCAAAGCCTGGTGGGTCATTTCTAACGTGGCTTTCAATTTATCCATCCGTTTTTTCAGGCCATCTTGAGCCTTGGCTTGTTCGCCAACTAGTATAACGTCACGAGTGGCATCATGGATGGGTATGTCGGAAAGATGCAAGCCTCGTCCCATGAGCTCATCCAGTTTGTCAACGCAAGGAGAACCCAAAAACACCATGGAATTGGACTCAGGGACGTGGATCATTTGTCCTTTAACCTCCATCACCTGCGATAATAAAATATAATACAAAATTAAAGGACCACTAAACTCCAAAATGTAAATGTTACAATATGACACATGAAGGTACAATACATTGTTCAGTAGTAACCTAACCATGGTTAAAAAGTAAATTATCATCTCTCTCTCTGTTGAAAACAGCTGATGTTCCTTCCACATATTTAGGACAGAGATTTGCTGCAGTCAAAATAACTGTGACTATAATTATTTGAGCCGCTGTGATATCACCCTATGAATCAACCACCAATCAACACAGAGCATTTGGGCAGAGAACATTTGTAAATGTTGATTGTTTAGTTAGAAAAGGACATCCCCTCCAAACAAGTTAATTGAGGTACAGTTTTGAGAACAGCACTACACAGTCTGTGATACACCGTATATGAGTGTCAAATACTGTCTTTACTTTCTCTTTAATAATCACACACCGATATATATATATATATAATTATATATATATACACACTACATTACAGTTGCACACACTAAAATAAAATACAGAGACAATAAAATTATGCTTTTGAAAGGTATTATAAAATACTCCCCCAATTACAGATAAGTCCTCTTGCATATTTGCCGCTTGTGCGGCAAATCACGGCACGTATGGCACGAGTCATGCACCCGCAAATGGGTATGAGCACTGCGTTCACACGCGCGACTCCATAGGATTCCATGGTGTGAACGCAGAACGTGGCGTGGCGCATGCGGCGGAGGCTAAACGCATGGCACAATGCGTGCACACGTTTGCAGCGCGAGTGGCAAAGATGCAAGAGGACACATCTGTACCTCTCTTATTTTACTATCAATTAGACTAGAGCATTGTAATGAAAATAATTGTTAGTCCCTTATAGAGCAATGGATTATTGTAACATATAATATATAGGAGCAGTCCTAATCAAATTATGGTTAATCATTATCTATAGCACTATAACATATAGGGCCTGATTCAGAGATGCACGCAGTTGCAGCCACTGTTGCATATGTTTGTGGCTTTGTGGTGGCGATAATATGCAAATGCTAGTTTCTGCCTATGCTCTTGTGTACTAGTGTGTGTTGGAATGTGCAAGCACTGTAACGCCCACTGTCAGCGGTGCTGCATGCTGCAACACAGCCGGTGATTTAAGACAATCGACCATTGACTCACCATGATGTGCACCATAATATATATGAGCAGTCTAAATGACATGAATAATCTGGCCCTGCCCCCATCACTGTCTACCTGCACCTGCTTCTCTATGAGAGAAAATTAATATGTTAGGCAAGTATGCTGTGGATGTATGTCTTACTTACAGGCAAGGGCGCTGAGAGAGAGATGGGCGGGTATTAATTGTCTGGGCCTGTTAGGGGAGCACTGCGAGGGCCCGGGGGCAGCTGTTGACTGATTCACTCAACGCTGCCTGAAGAAGCAGCCAGGTGCAGTGAAACGCGTTGCAATTTTTAGTGACAATTAAATTTTTCTTTTATGCTTTATTTTTATGCCTGATTTTTAACTTTTAAGTTTTGATCTATAAAGTACCAGTCTCAGTGCCGGAGATACTCTCCTGTTTTCAATTCTACTCCCTTTGGGTTAAGTTGGGAAACCAACTACTCCTTCTTAGGTCGCAGAAATTGGGCACCCATTGGCACCGCCCCTACATTCATTTTTATATAAAACATGCATTAACTAATGTTTCCACATGTATAATATGTACTTTCACCTTAAAGAATAAACTCCTTTATCTGCATGCAGATCAATCTGTTTTGCTTAAAAAGCAAAAAATACCTCAGCTCAACAAAATACAGCCAATCACAAACGGTTTTCTGGTGCTGGGTACTGTCAACATCTTCCACTATATCCAGCTGCAAATGATACAGCTCTCTCAAGTGCATTGACATATAGGCCCTGATTCAGAGCCGGACGCTCTGACTAGAGCGCTCGCTCTGAATCAGGGCCCACCTCCATTAATATGGAGCGTCCTCCTGGACGCTCGTATAGCTGTGGGTCACCACCCACAGCATATACGAGCGTGCAGGATGATGGTCGCGATGGTCTTGACCATCGCGACCATCGAAACTGCGAGCAAAAGCCTGCGGTTGAGTTTTTCAACCGCAAGGCCAGGAGTGATTTTGGCTCTATCAGAGCCAAAATCACTCCCACTGACATCACTAGTGATGTCAGTGGGGCCGGCTTCAGACGGTAGGCGTTCCCTTGGGAACGCCTCCGTCTGGCAGGCACGCCCCCGGCACGCCCACCAAAGGGGGTGTGCTGTCAGTCAACATCGACAGCACGCCCCCTTTGATGAGACACTCCGAGCGAAGGAAAGTCCTTCGCTCGTCGCGTCTCGCGCATGCGCACGACGGAGCTCCCTCCGTCATGCGCATGCGCAGTGCAGACCATCGACCCACTTGCGAGCGGACAGCCGCTCGCGAGTGGGTCTGAATGAGGGCCATAGTTCCTGCTCTTCTGTAGTTTGCAATTGCATGACAATCCCCTTCCCATGCTCAGTCTACATCTACAGTGCAGACAGGTATAAGCGGTAAGTGGCAGAGCCAGGTATGGGCATATATATATATATATATACATATATATATATATATAATATATATATATATATGCATTGTGCAAGATATTCTACGTGAATCAACTGATACCATACTTGTCCTGCTCTGCATCATGTGACATGTTTAATAATAAAAAATATACAAAAAATTATAATAAAGATTAAGGTATGATCACCAAGCTTCAAAAGAAAGAAAAAAACAAAGGATGCGTTCATAATGGTATTGCAATAAAATATATAAAAACAATATATTTCAGGATAAATATTAATGACAACATTCCAAAAAAACTAAGCAACAAACTACTGTAGTCTCGAATTCCATAGGTGGTATAGTGATAAATGAGTGCAGCGTGTTTGTATGAGAATACTGGATAACCTTGTTTTATATTTTGTGCTTATCTAGATAGCAGGAGGTGTTCTGTAGTAGCTGTGTGCAGCTATTGGGGTGCTAAACCAGTGAGCAGGGATCTAGCGTTCTAGCATGCCACTTACCTATTACAGCTCTTAGATAGAGGTACAGTACCTCGGTGTTACCAGTCCTTAAGCACAACAACATTTCAGAGTCTCATACAGGCGGCTAGCAAGGCCAGCGGGGGCAATAAGGCAAGAGAACCACATTACAGGCAAAGCATAATACAGGATCCAGGAGAGTCAGTAAGTCAGTTACATAGGGAACAAGTAAACAAAAAAACTATTGATCCTACGGTGGTAAGAGCATCAGCGGTGTCCGATGGAGGTTAGTCCACACGTTAGATAACTTAACCAGTGCAGAGTAACTAAGGGTTAATCAGTATGCAGCAGGTACACAATGCAGCCAGGAAGTATGGGGTTAATGTGCTGGGTATAGCACTCAGCTGTATGTATGGGATGTAGTCGGCATCCCGGCATGTGGGATGCTGATGGTCTGAATACCAGGTCAGAAATCCCAACAGGTCGGGATCCCGGCACCAATATCCCGACCGCCGCCACCCCGAAGGTAAGTATCAGAGTGTTAGGGGGAGGTTAGGGTGCGGGGTAAGGCATGAGGGGGAGGGTTAGGCACCAGGGAGGGGGTGTTAGGTTTAGGGTGCGGGGAGGGGGAGGTTAGGCTTAGGCACTAGGGGGGGAGATTAGGGTTAGGCACCGGGGAGGGGAGTGTTAGCTTTAGGGTACAGTGGGGGGGAGGTTAGGGTCAGGCACCGGGAAGGGGGTGTTAGGTTTAGGGTGAGGGAAGGGGGATGTTAGGGTTAGGCATCGGTTATGGTTAGGGGAGGGGTTAGGAAAACACTTACCTGTCTTCCCTATGGGTGTCGGGATTCTGGCTGTCGGGATGCCGCTGTCGGTATTCTGACCAGTGGCATCCCGACAGCCGGGATCTCATACCCAACCCATATGTACATATATATGGTGGTGACACAGTAGTAGCAGAGGATGGTTCCTCACTGTGATATACTGCCTCCTTGTAGGAGATGCTCAGGAGCACGTCCTCCTCTATACAGAACAGAGACGAGAAGTGCGTAGATAACCGCGCAGTAGCGCAGTCGATCAGGGTCGGAGGTTGCGCCTCTAGCAGTCCTAGTGCCTGGATGGAAGTGCAGACAGTGCAAATCAATATTTGGATGCTACATAAGCCAAAAAGAACGTGACCCCTTCATATAGTGAGTAATATATGGGTGGACTGTGTGCAGGTTTTTGTATTCAATAAAGTTATACAATATTAGGTGTCCGCGTCCTGTCTTTTGTTTAATCATTTGTTGTCCTTGGGAAGAGGGGACCCCATTTTGTGGGGGGTCCCCACTTCCCTAAGGATTCCAGCCCTTGGCTGACCAGTCTGGTGCTGGCTGCTGTTATGGTAGGGGGACCCCACGCGGTGTCCCCCCCTGCTATATGATTCATCTCTCTATTTGTGTGCGCTGAGGAAGGAGATACGGTCTCTGAAACATTGAGAAAAAATACACCATTTGTTTCACTGAAGTTCTGTCTCTGAGTACCGCCATTTATGGTCTACATTGTGGAGTCTAAGTGCTCTTATTGTCTTATTGTAAGGCAACGAAGCAAAGTATATCTACATCACACTTGCCTACTTTTGAAAAAGCATTTCAGGGAGATAGTGTTAAGCAACACCTCTGAGTGCATCAGTAAAGTGGACGTGTACTGCTACCTCTGAGAGGCGTGTCATAATACTGACTTAAGTTGGGCATACACTATACAATTATCTGTCAGATATCTGTCCAGTCTGGCTGGTTGGAATGAAAACCTGGTAATGTGTGGGAGCAAATGACAGTCAATTATATGGTTTTAAACACTGAAAAAAAGGACAAAAAAATTGTTCAAATTGGTTAAATTTGTGTGTATTAACCAATTTATCTAAACAACCATGTTTGGCTATTTTCCAGTGTTTGTGAGCAAATGGATGACTGTCATTTGCTCCCATACTCTACCAGGTTTTCATTCCAACCAGCCAGATTGGACAGATATCTGACAGAAAACTGTATAGTGGATGCCCAGCTTTACAGTCTGACTTACATCCAAATGTAAGCAAGCCCTAAAGCAGTTAATAAGATCTACTTGTTGATGAAAACACACTGATACTTTCCAGAGGTTGCTCATGTATTGTGTATATTTAGTGGTTCCATATACAGTAAGTAGCCAAAGGAAACCTTATATGAAAATGCAAGTAGCCATAGGGATCCAGTTTGAATGTATATAGCTCAATTTTCTTTTCTCAAGCATACAACAGCTACATAATGGAGGAGGAGAGAGAGAGAGGTCGATCCTTGACTGCTCAGTGATTATTAATCCCTACCACACACATGTGGGCTGCTCATCCGTTCCACTTATAAGTTGCTGTCCGGATGTTGCTCTGTCCTTACTTTGTACAGTATGGGCAATTTCACAGTAACTCTGCTCATATTTTGTTTTTGATACAATTAGCGTATAGTCTACTCCCAAAACTGTGACATTAAGCAGCTAGAATTAGACTGTAAGCTCCAATGGAGCATGGTCTGATGTGAAAATTGTCTGTACAGTGCTATGGCATATATAACGAAACTGATGATGATAATATAAACATATTTTTTGAAGACTAAAAGGAAAATAAAGCACTTACTGTACAGTAAAATGCTAATGCAATGCAGCAAAACCTTCAAGATGAAACATAGTATAATATTTTTCAGTAATATAAAAAGAATAAATTAGACAAACATACAAGCATGGTATAAAAAGCTGAAGGCTAAGATTATAATTATAATAATAATGAAAGATAAAAAAAATAAATCTAAACTCGGCAATGAGGTGAGATTCAAGCAATGCGGTAGATGGACAGTGCAGGTTCAAGTGTTAAGAATAAAAGAAAAATTATTGTAATTGTATTATTAAAAATGTAATTGTTGTACAGTGGGAAACAAAAATGCAGTAAAGGAAATAATGTAGCATTGAAAGAGGAATGTGCTGGAGAAAGAATATGATTACATGATAATCAAATTACTTTGATTTATTACTTTCTCAGATATTTTATATTGTACACTTTTACCTAATGGTGCGTACACACGGTCATACAGCACCACGATCAGATAGCGATAACGATCATTATCTGATTGCCCTGCATGTGTTGGATGATCGTTATCGAGCATCCAACACATGCATTAACCCCCTAACGACTGTAACGACCCAAGATTAACGATCGCGGGTCCCTATAGTAAACAGTCTAACCTGGTTGATATTGATGCATGCACGGTCGATGGTCACCATTTACCAATCTTGCCCTCACATCGTCCATCGTTTGGTCGTTTTCAGGGGCCAGGAACTGTACGATTTTAGTGATAACGATATGATCGTTATCTTTAAAAACAGGCAGTTTATATGACTGTGTGTACGGGCTATAATTATCCAAAAACATCAAGTATTTGTTATTATTATCTTTTATTTATGTAAGAGCTTACTCACGTTCTTAAGGTAAGTATGATTTTTTTTTTCTCTTTAGTGCAAGTGGCTTTTCCACTGCTGGAGGGGACATCACTCGGGGGGGCATTACTACTGGGGGCATTACTCAGGGGGGCATTACTGCTGGGGGCATTACTCGTGGAGGTAGGCATTACTACTGGGGGCATTACTCGGGGGGGCATTACTACTGGGGGCATTATTCGAGGGGGACATTACTACAGGGGACATTACTTGGGGGGAACATTACTACAGGGGACAATACTCGGGGGGGCGCATTATTACTGGTGCCACTATAACAGGGGGCATTACTACTGGTGCCACTACCACAGGGGGCACAACTACAGGGGTATTACTACTGAGGACATTACTATTGGGCACACACAGGGGGCATGACTACTGGGGGCACAACTACAGGGGTATTACTGCTGGGGGTATTTATACAGGGGGCATTACTATTGGGAACACTACTACTGGGGGTATAACTACAGGGGGTATTGCATAGGGGGCACTGCATAAGGGGCAATATTCCTGGGGGCACTACTACTGGGTGCACTGCATAAAGGGCACGTAATAGGGGCCCCCACATGTTTGTTGCCCAGGGGCCCCCACAGACCTTAATCCGGCCCTGTGTATGTGACTATGTGTAAGTGACTGTATGTATGTACAGTATGTATGTGTGACTGTGTGATGACTGTATGCATGTGACTGTATGTATGTACAGTATGTATGTGTGAGACTATGTGATGACAGTATGTATGTGTGACTGTGATGACTGTATGTATGTATGCGACTGTGTATGTGACTGTATGTATGTACAGTATGTATGTGTGAGACTATGTGATGACAGTATGTATGTGACTGTGATGACTGTATGTATGTATGTGACTGTGTATGTGACTGTATGTATGTACAGTATGTATGCGTGAGACTATGTGATGACTGTATGTATGTATGTATCTACCCCTACTCAGCCCCCCCTACTAATACCACCTTCATCACCTCCCCCAGCTGCCATGTTTTCTCTACATTATATGGTGCTCATTGCAATGCTCTGTGCATTACATGGAGGTCACTGTGACACACTGCATTATATGGAGGTCACTGTGACACACTGCATTACACGGAGGTCACTGTGACACACTGCATTATATGGCAGTCACTGTGACACACTGCATTATATGGAGGTCACTGTGACACACTGCATTATATGGAGGTCACTGTGACACACTGCATTACACAGAGGTCACTGTGACACACTGCATTATATGGCAGTCACTGTGACACACTGCATTATATGGAGGTCACTGTGACACACTGCATTATATGGAGGTCACTGTGACACACTGCATTACACGGAGGTTACTGTGACACACTGCATTATATGGAGGTCACTGTGACACACTGCATTATATGGAGGTCACTGTGACAAACTGCATTACACAGAGGTCACTGCGACACACTGCATTATATGGAGGTCACTGTGACACTGCATTACACGGAGGTCACTGACACACTGCATTATATGGAGGTCACTGTGACACACTGCATTGTATGGAGGTCACTGTGACACACTGCATTATGTGGAGGTCACTGTGACACTGCATTATATGGAGGTCACTGTGACCCACTGCATTACACGGAGGTCACTGTGACACACTGCATTATATGGAGGTCACTGTGACACACTGCATTATATGGAGGTCACTGTGACACACTGCATTACACGGAGGTCACTGTGACACACTGCATTATATGGAGGTCACTGTGACACTGCATTACACGGAGGTCACTGACACACTGCATTATATGGAGGTCACTGTGACACACTGCATTGTATGGAGGTCACTGTGACACACTGCATTACATGGAGGTAACTGTGACACACTGCATTATATGGAGGTCACTGTGACACACTGCATTACATGGAGGTCACTGCGACACACCGCATTATATGGCGGTCACTGTGACACACTGCATTATATGGAGGTCACTGCGACACACTGCATTTTATGGAGGTCACTGTGACACACTGCATTACATGGAGGTCACTGTGACACACTGCATTATATGGAGGTCACTGTGAGATACTGCATTATATGGCGGTCACTGTGACACACTGCATTATATGGAGGTCACTATGACATACTGCATTATATGGAGGTCATTGTGACCCACTGCATTATATGGAGGTCACTGTGACACACTGCATTACATGGAGATCACTGTGACACACTGCATTATATGGAGGTCACTGTGACACACTGCATTACACGGAGGTCACTGTGAACCACTGCATTATATGGAGGTCACTGTGACACACTGCATTACACGGAGGTTACTGTGACACACTGCATTATATGGAGGTCACTGTGACACACTGCATTATATGGAGGTTACTGTGACACACTGCATTACATGGAGGTCACTGTGACACACTGCATTATATGGCGGTCACTGTGACACACTGCATTATATGGGGGTCACTGTGACACACTGCATTTTATGGAGGTCACTGTGACACACTGCATTATATGGAGGTCACTGTGACACACTGCATTATATGGAGGTCACTGTGACACACTGCATTTCATGGAGGTCACTGCGACACACTGCATTATATGGCGGTCACTGTGACACACTGCATTACACGGAGGTTACTGTGACACACTGCATTATATGGAGGTCACTGTGACACACTGCATTATATGGAGGTTACTGTGACACACTGTATTATATGGAGGTCACTGTGACACACTGCATTATATGGAGGTTACTGTGACACACTGCATTATATGGAGGTCACTGTGACATACTGCATTATATGGAGGTCACTGTGACACACTGCATTATATAGAGGTCACTGTGCCATAAACTGCATTATATGGCGTCACTGTGACACACTGTATTATATGGAGGTCACTGTGACACGCTTTGCATTATATGCTGTCCCTGTGATGCTCTCTGCATTATATGGTAATCCCTGCTATGCTCTGATTTATATGCGGTCCCTGCTATGCGTTCTGCATTATATGCATTCCCTGCTATGCTATCTGGTGGTCACTGATGCTCACTGAATTATATGGTGGTCACTACAATGCTCTGTGGTGTTGAGGTAGTGTAGTACAGGCAACAATACTTAGCCATTGAGTCTTGAGACAGTAGAGTATGCAAGCTCCATTTAAAAGTGTAGATACCCCAGAAACACAGAAGAAATGCAGCAGGCGCTGACATCTTAATGTAATGGGCTAAAAATGTTGTGTTCCCTCATCCTAACAATTTTCAATCTTAACAATGTTGACAGCTGTATGAAAGCTAGCCAAGGATGACTACTATCTACAGGGAGGGAAGGGTGAGAGACAGCCTAGCTTCACCCCTAATGTTGCGCCATTCATAGACACACGCTCATGTTTAATGTACATTTCATATTGGTGTGAATGGGGAGCACACCAGTGTCTTGTGGCTGCAGCACAAACCTAACAAGAAACACACCCCCTACTTTACCACCACTCCTGAGTAGCGCATTACACCATCTGCATATCTAGCTCCACCCCTGCCTGAACCTCTGTATCCAATCTACTCCCACACTACCTGCTAAGGTGAGAGGGATCCAGCCATTGATTGGAAATTAATTACATTTCTTGCTGGCTGTCGGAGTTGGGTGACTTTCGCAAACTCCTTGTATACTGATTACCAGAATGGTCCCTGCATTTTATACCAGTCACTAGAATAGTCCCTGTATTATATACCTGTTATGAAAATGGTCCCTATATTCTATACCGGTCACTAGAACGTCCCCTATATTGCATATCAGTAACTAGAATGGTCCCAGCATTGTAGATCGGTCACGAGAATGGTCCCTGTATTGTAGATCGGTTTACGAGAATGGTTTCTGTATTGTATATTGAGCACCGGAATAGTCTCTGTATTGTATATTGGTCACTACAATGGTTCCTGCGTTGTATATCCATCTCTAGAGTGCTGTGTGCATTTTGTAGGGGTCACTAGAATGGTCTCTGCTTTATCAGATTGGGATGGTACTTGTATTTGTTTATAGCTCCTTGACATAACAATTTTCAACATTTAATGGACTATTTAAAGCACTCCCACCTTATACATACCATACCTACAGAGGTTATTATCACGTGTCTTTGCTTATTGCAATGTGCTGGTAGAAAAGCTGGGCCACTTACTTGTGTCTGCCCCCAAGACTAAAAGTTGCCAGCCAGCCCCTGGACCTATTGCATTGTAGTGTATTTTTTTACCCAAATTCTGAATTTGGCTGTCAAACAAATAAAAAAAAACATATTAGTGACTGCAATAAGAAAGATAGCAAAGTCGTAACCACTGAGGACGTTAGAGGCACTGGCATTTTGGATTTAGGACATCCAAGCATGTGATTAAAAAACAGTGATCAAGAGCCATAGCCTGACGCATTACTGGAGTTATTCAGCCTAATTTCACATAGGAATTAAGAATTTCAGTAAGACAGGTGGATTCGAAGCCTATTGGGAAGGACCCTTTGTCACCCTTGACAAGATTGTACTGAATACTCCGTGTGCCAAGTGCAGGGTACAAATGAGATCATTTTCTTATAAACGTACTTACTGATGAGTGTGAATTGATTAAAAGAGGACTCCCTGAAAAGTCTAATAAGAATTTATGCTGCGGTTTCACAGTATGGGCTTGACACGTTCCATGGAAAATCAAATCATGTATGTTACTGAACAATTCAACGAGAAAGGCTACCCAGGATATTCTTCACGTGGCTGGCGTCAGTATCGGCTCCCGGGTATTTATCTTTAATATTGTTGGGGGTGGGGGGTGGGCTGCTGCAGTGCACAGGGGCCCCTCAAGCGTTGATATGCTTCTGTGTGTAGGAAATGTTGGATTGGCAAGGAAGGAATAACAGACGTGGGAAGTAGTAAGTGTCATCGCACTATAAGATGTCAGGATAACAGAGCTTAGTGGATTCTTAACAATGGCTTAAGTAAGAAATTAACTTTTCTCATGTCAGGATTACATGAAGTATCTGAGGAATCTGCCACAGCTCGCGGTAGTTTCTTATAAGCTATATTGTATGCACAGCCAGAGAATTAGAGAATAATTAAATACTCCATATTATTGTGTATGTAGAGAATATGACATTCTCTCTTCCTTATCATGAGGAATTACAGGGAAAGGTAAAACACGTATAACAGGAAGCACAGAAGGAGCATTTGGCATATTATTTCCTGCTTATCTAGTTTACCTAGCCAGGAATGGTGTCATGAATGGGAATTAAAATAACATCCAAAAACTGCCAATATTTACCCTACTTGCATAAAAAAAAAAATTGCACCCCTTGCATTGTAATGTGGTTTGTCCAGGAGCAGATATATTCCTTTATTTTGGGGTTTTCATCTACCTCTAAGGGGTAAATGTACTAAGCTTTGGTGAGCGATAAAGTGGAGAGCAATAAAGTACCAACCAGTCAGCTCCTAACTGTCATTTTTCCAACACAGCCTGTACAGTGACAGGAGCTGATTAGTTGGTACTTTATCTCTCTCCAAGACTTAGGGTCTGATTCAGGTTCGTTCGCACGCAGCTGGCCGATGTTTGCATTCTGCACATGCATATGCATCGCAAGGCGAGTGTGCAAAACCCACCGCTGCGTTTGGGAAGCGATTGCAGTACGCATGCAGTCCCATTACAGAGTGACCTTTTGGGGTGAAAAGATGGGGGTGGTCTTGCGAACGCAGGCAAGTCTGTGCGTTTGAACACCGTTACAGGGGCGTGCATAATTAAGCCCCTGTGATTGTATACGTAGCCAGAGATCTAGTTGGCGACAGGAGGTTTAGCAGTTTGTGCGGCAGGTCATGGTCATCTACAACTGTGCGTATGGGTTCGACGTTACAAATGCATGTCATGGGAAGTGGTCGGCTTTATACAGTGATGGGCGTCTTGGTATAGTGCTGCGGTTGCCGTGCGATTGCATTCATTAGCATATTTTCATAGCGAGCGGGTGCGTGCGACCGCAGCCTTACGAACCAACCTGAATCAGGCCCTTAGTACATCTCCCCCTAAATGAGGCCCATCACGTATGTGAATTATAGAATTAAAATTGGCAGTACAGAAATATTGCTATCACGGCTCCTGCAAGAGCAATTACTATAACATAAATTGCCTGCTGTAGAAGTCACAGTATATGACCCCACTGTATCACTTTCACAGACCTCTGGTCCACGGTGATGCTTAATGTCTGTCATCAGCTCTGAGCTTAATACCTGCGTCATGTCTCCATATGACAACCTGTTATTACAGTGGGACAACCACATGACATAATTGAATAAGAAGGGTGTGTTGATCCATGAATACAAACGTGCGGTCTCTATCTGTCATGTGACAATGTCTTGCCTTAAACACCAATTAGAATTCATCTTATACCTGCACATACCTGGCTGCTTAGTCGTGAGTCGTGACATCTACAGAAACAGCAGTGAAAATCAATTTCCATTACATGACTGCAACAGGCGCTTAATCAATGACAGAAAACATATTTGTTTAGGAGATATATAACGTTAAAATGCCTTGGCTATCATATATGTGCTAAAGGCCATTAGTGCTTTCAACAGATGCCTAGATACACTAATGTAACTTATTGAACAGTCAGTAGGCCTGGTACTAACTGTCATCTGATATACTCCAAGGCCTATCTGTTACTGAGTTACATAATTTACCTTTAAATTATAGTTTTTATATAATTTGTTGGCCAAAGTGCTTTGATATTCTTTATCGTGTGTTTGCTCTAAAAAGGGAATTATTGGCTATATTTGTCTTGTTGTCTCACAGGTAACAGAAATGCCATGTAGTATTTATGAAGCTTACATGACGAAAAAAGGATTCCCTATGTCAGATGGAAACATATATCCATTCTAAATAAAAGGTACATAGGGTAGTACACCCCCATCCCTTATTCATGTTCCTTCAGCTAAATCAGGGGTGGGGAACCTTTCTTCTGCCAGGGGCCATTCTGATATACATAACATTATTTGTGGGCCCAGTGCAGGCCACGAGGCCACAATCGCCGGTGATTACCGCAATGGCCGGTGTGACCATCTGAAGTGTCCTAAGGACGCTCCAGGCAGCACTGCTGCATAGATTCTGGCTGCAGGGTACCATTCTAGGCACCCTACTAGCCAGATGAGGCTATCAGAAAAAAGCCCAGAGGGCCAGACCCAGGGGCAGAACTATGGTAGACAATGGAGGCGCCTGCCGCTGGGCTCCAGCTCTGAAGGAGCACCTCGTCCATTGTCCACAACATATTCACCCCACTTAGGGCTGTAACTATGCACCCAGAGTGTACCATCACAGCAGCCCAATACATGGCACCCCTTCCCGGCACCTGAGAAGCCACCATACACTAGTGGAGAGCTCCATGTCAGACCATCAGCTGCTGCCTTCATCTATCTGTAGCCTGTCTGCATGCAAATTGCTACATTACACTGTCAGTGGCTGTGACAGGGGGGCACCAAATTATAACTTGTCTTCGGGCGTCTGGGATGAACTTACGCCACTGGCCAGACCAAATGACCTAAGGTTCCCCATCCCTGAGCTAAATGAATGAGGTAAATGTCAGCCCCCACCCCTCCCAGCTTAAGGAAACTCCAGAGCCGCCTCACATAAAGTGACTTCAAACCCCAGTGGACCATTTCTCACAGAGCCTGGGCATCTTCATGGGGCTAAGAAATTCGCTCCATATATTTCCTTCCTATACAGATGTATTCTCATACATTTAGGGGTCTATTTACTAAGCAGTGTTAGGAGACAAAGTGAAAAGTGATAAGGTGCCAGCCAATCAGCTCCCAACTGTCATCTCACAGGCTTTGTTTGAAAAATGACAGTTGGGAGCTGATTGGCTGGCACATTATCACTTTCTTTTGAGTTTTCACTCTGGGCCTGATTCAGAGCCGCTCGCTCTGACAGAGCGCTCGCTCTGAATCAGGGCCGGACTTTTTTTTTTTTTTGGATCGGCCTCTTGGCCGCTCGCCTAGCTGTGGGTATTGCGTGCGGCCATGATGATGGTCGCGATGGTCAAGACCATCGCGACCATCGGGCTTGCGACGAGACCCTTGTGGTAGGGTCTTGTGGCCGCAAGCCCCAGAGAGATTTCGGCTCTAACAGAGCTGGAATCTCTCCACTGACATCACTGGTGATGTCAGTGGGACCGCCCACAAACAGCAGGCGTTCTCATGGGAACGTCTCAGTTTGGGCAGCCACCCCACGGCCTGCCCACCAAAGGGGGCAAGCGGTCACTCAACATCGACAGCTCGCCCCCTTTGGTGCGAGACCCGGAGCGACGGATTGCCCGTCGCTAGCCGGGTCTTGCGCATGCGCACGACGGAGCCGGCTCCGTCGTTCGCATGCGCTGTGGGCCACCATCGACCTGGTTGCGAGCGCTCAGCGCTTGCGACTGGGTCTGAATCAGGCCCTCTGTCTCCTAACACTGCTTAGTAACTAGACCCCTTAGCCTCATTAAGCCATGCAGCGGGAGATGCCTCCTGCGAGTGAGCCCCCAGGTCCCGTGCTACTCTGCTAGCACTGGACGTCTTATTTGCCGGAAATGTGTCCTAGCTGTAATGCGATGGTACTAGGGCGCACCAGGAGACTGCATTGCTTAATCTGATATGCGACACCTGTATTTCTGTGTGCGACTGAGCCTGTATACAATCCACAACGGAACTTGGCTGGGAAAAAAGCTGCGGCCGCTGCATGGTAGCACTTCGTATACAGATTCAGAGACTCATTGACACACAGATAAACAAGTGTCACATATCAAATTAATCAGCGCAGTCTCCTGATGCATCCTAGTCGCATCACATTGTGGCTTAGACCCATCTTCGGCTTAAAAGACGCAAAAAAAGGACGTTTGGAGCTAGCGGAGTCGCACAGAACCTAGCACACCGAGAAACGCTGTTTGGCGCAACTGCTACAATGATATATGAGGACACATGTGTATCATACTTGCCTACGCTCCCGGGAGTCGCAAGAGGCCCCCGATTTTTCAAGTAACCCCCCTACCCCCTGAAATAATAGGCAGATTTCCCGCATCCCGCCCCGTGAATTGCGTCATTTAGCCTCACACCCTCCTTGCGGACCCGCGTATCCCAGGCTTTTCCTGTAAAGGGAGCGGGGCCTGTGACGGCTATAGTCTGGCCCCGCCCCCCGAAGTTGAGAGCAGCTCTCCTCTCTGGGCTGCTCCCAGGAAGGATTCCTAAAAATGTCGGTAAGTATGATCTGTATGTAACATAAATTTAGGGAGGAAAAAAAAAGAGTATACAAAGTAAATGCGAGTGAACTGTGTATATGTATTTTTTATTTAATTTATAAATAATGCTGGAACGAAGCCAGTGTCCATTGATCCTGTGGTGGGGATTCGTATTCCAGGCAAAACAAATAAGATAGTGGGAAACGTGCAAAATTCTGCAGCCAAATGCTGAATGCGGCGAATATTCAGCGGAACAGCTATAAAAATGTCTCAAACCTTTCCTCAAGAATGTATTTGTCTGGGTGTAGACAGTAAATCAGTCCAAAGTGCCATTCTCAATCTCCAAATCCATTGTCATAGCAATGGCCAAGTCTCACCGGCTCCTAGAGACCTCTCAGTTTTGATAGCCACTTCTGATTATGAGACGTTCGGCCTTTAGTGAACGGGTCCCTTAGTACAGACGTAAGGTGCAGTAGGAGAGTGCGTTTCAGACGGCTGCAGACCCATTAGAAATATGCCTGACATTATGCACATATAAAATGGACCTAAATGATTTATGCAGTACACTGGAGAGAAAACATTTGTACAATATCAAGGCCTAATGTGTTTTTTTGAATCTCAAGCACTGCTCATATTAAACTGTCTTTATAAATCAAATGTGCACAAGATTCATTCATCTCGCCTGATTTAAAATTCTATTGAATTGTAAATGTGTGTTGCTAAGACATGGATTTTCCCGGGGACTCATAGAAATCATCAGCGCACCACATCTCTCTTCATTTTTTGCTTTTCCCAGTACGGTTATGTAAAAAAAAGAAAGCATCAATTCTGAAACTCATTTCAAAGCACCATACAGTAGATTGTCCAGCCATAATTATTCAGCTAAGACGACGCAGTAAAACGACAGATAAAAGAGGTCATAAGTTATTCTAAAGTCAATTTTTTTTTTTAGAAGAGTGTAGGCATCGAGAAATGCATTCAGAATATCTTTGAGGTAACAATTATATAGTTTTACACAATAATCTATCAAAAAAGTGTTTAGGATGTAAAAATGCCCTTATTAATGTCTAAAAGAGCTTTATATGTCTGACTTTTTTTTAAGAAAACAGACTTGTTTATAATCATCCTCTAGGTGTGGTATAAGAGATAGACAGTAATTAGATAGATAATGTCTAGATAGACACCAGATGTTAGAGAGTCAATAGTTAGACAGGAACAAAAGATCAACAGGCACAAAAGTTAGACACACTAAAGTTCGACATGTAAGAAGGTCGACTGGTACAAAAAGGTTGACAGGGTCAAAAGTTCGACATAAAAATGATCGACACAAAAATGGTCGACACAAAAATGGTTGACTTTTTTGTTTGTATTTTAGCCCTAATCTTCACCCTAACCCTAGCCCTCCCCTTGGTGCCTAACCCTAACCCTCCCTCCTTGTGCCTAACCCTAACCATCTGGGTAAGTGCCTAACCGTAGGGGTAAGTGTGTCTAACCCTAAAAAAAAATAATAATGTGTCGATCATTTTTGCATTTTTGTGTCAACCATTTTCATGTCGAACTTTGACCCTGTCGACCTTTTGTACCTGTCGACCTTCTTACATGTCGAACTTTAGTGTGTCTGACTTTTGTCCATGTCGACCTTTTGTCCCTGTC
Organism: Taudactylus pleione; assembly: GCA_031769625.1. Taxonomy (NCBI): domain Eukaryota; kingdom Metazoa; phylum Chordata; class Amphibia; order Anura; family Myobatrachidae; genus Taudactylus; species Taudactylus pleione. The sequence continues at coordinate 10,680,909 of JAUIMM010000710.1, forward strand.
TAACTATTCACTGTCAAAAATCTGGTGTCTATATAGACATTGTCTATCTAATTCTGGTCTATCTATAGTCCAGAACCCATCCTCTATTTCCGTGTTTCTCAAACTCTGTCTTTATGAAACCGTAAGGCTGGGTACACACCTAAACGACCGGCAATTGTGCCGATGTTCAGGACGATTTGCCTTCACCCTGGACATCACATGATTGCCGGTACACACTTAAAAGATTTAATGAACCACGGAATGATCACTTTTCCGTCCTTCATTAATATGTACAGCCTCCCATAGAATATCATGTGAATATCAGTGCAGCAAGGCCAATCACACGATATCGCAAGCGACCGCGGGAGCGGGCAAATCGGGCATACACACTGCACGATATGCCCGATTTGTCATTCCGATTTGGCCAAGTCAGCCAAATCGGGTCGATTTCGTGCAGGTGAGTACCCAGCCTAACAGTGCATGTGTTCAAGGTATCCTCAGAAATAATTATTATCACCTTTAGACATACTTGCCAACTTTTTAAAACTAGTTTCACGGGGATTATAGTTGGTAGAAGAATGCAGCACGCTGTTGAGGGGGCGTTTCATGCTCCTCCCAAAGGGTGTGTCTAGCTCCACCTATGAGTGTATCTACCCTTAAATACTTGTGAGATATTTCTATATAACATCAGTAACAATATATTTTCGGGAAATTTTGTAACTATTTATACTAACATTGCTGCCTGCAATACTCGATTTCTTGTTTGCAACTATTTGCTGTGATATTTATTTTCTCCTCACTCTACACAACGTACAGTACATGATAAATGTGATGCCACAAGGTCAAATTGCATTTGGAAAAATTCCAAATGCAATATGACCTTGTGTGAATTCTACCCTAAGCATATATTTATTGCCAGGTTGACTGAAAATTTGTTGCTAAGTATGTTTTTTGGTGTATTAGATGTTATTTCATTGTGAATCCTGGACTGCCTGGAACTTGTATGCCTTACCTACAGTATATTTATTGGCTGCGCTGTTTTTTATACCTTTATAGTATCCTTCAAATCATTACAGACATCATATACTCTACTTAAACACCACTTACTACAGTTGGAGGAATGGATTGTTGTCTGAAATACTACAGCAAGTCACATGAGCTACTTTGAGGAATTGTGTTTGGGATCTGTTAGTATTTATTTAAGCAGGCTGCTTTTAGTCCACCACAAGAAATATACTTGCATTTATATGATGCTTATTTAGGTAACTATTGATGTTCTATTTTACATATATATTCTTCAACTACTTTTGAACCTATATTACGGGGCCAGATGTACTAAGCTCTGAAAAGTGATAAATTGGAGAGTGATAAACCACCAGCCAATCAGCTGTTAACTGTCATTTTTCAAACACAGCCTGTAGCATGACAGTTGGGAGCTGAGTGGCTGGCAGTTTATCACTCTCCACTTTATCACTTTTCATGGCTTAGTACATCTCCCGTCTAAATACCATCAGTTTACCACTTACAGGGCTCTATTTATTAACATTATTTTTACTAAAATAAAGTGAAAAAGGGTGTTTTCACACCCTTTTCACATTATTTTAGTTTCACCTGTATTTATTACAGGGCAATTGGAGTAGAATTAGTAAAATTCTACTCCAACCCCCAGTATCACTTATTTTTAGTAAAGCAGATCGCATTTCCCATAATTGTAATGGGAAATGTGATCTGTGTGCAAGTTACTAAAAATAAATTGTAAAAAAATACCGGGGGAAGCCCTGTGATAATAACGCCACCTGGAGGTGGCGTTATCCAGGGTCTCCCCCGGTTACCGGGCTCCCACTCTGCTCTAACGGGGAGAGCAGAGGCGGGAGCCGGTACCAGTAATCAGCTATGTGGTCTAAGCAGACCGCAAGCTGATTGCTGTAAAAAAAAGAAAATAAAAATTAAACATTTTTTTTTTCACTTACCTGAATCCAGGGACCGGTGATCGGGCCTCCGGTGATGGCTCCTCTCCGGTCAGCTGGTCTCCCACAGTGCACTGGGGCCCGGTGATCAGGTGATCGGGCCCCAGTGCAGTATGGGAGATCACCTGATCGGGAAGCCCGGAGAAGACCACCGGAGGCCAGGAGGATGCAGGTAAGTGTAATGAAGGGAGTGGGGGTCGCGGGGGTCCGCGATCGCGGGGGGCGGGGCTTAGCACCGGGGGGCGGGGCTTAGCGTCGGTGGGGGGTAGTAACGGTGGTCGGTCGGCGCATGCGCGGGCTCTTAGTCGCGGTATTTTTTCTGAAAATACCGCGACTAGAGTGCGGATGGGATCCGCAGGGACAGAGCTTTATGGCAAGCTCTGTCCCTGCAAGGGATTTATAGTAAATCCCTGTGATATTACCTGAATTCGCAATGTGAATTCACTCGGTAATATCACACTACAATCCGCATTCAATATGCGGATTGTAGTAAATAGAGCCCAATGTCTGTTGAGAAATTACAGACTTGCTTTAATGATCATCTCTTAGTAAAAAAAAATTATTTTATAACTTTTTGTTGTATTGTCCTATTTGTGTGTTCACAGTGAGGAGCTCACATTGGGAGTAATAGTCCAGCTGTATTTTAACTAAAGATTGCTAATAAAAATACTTACCCTAAGTTACAACTCACACTAGCAGCAGCATCAGAGGCTATAACTCCCTGCAGCATACACAAAGAGATAAGAATGGGTACAGCCTGCTGGTGCACCACCAAGGGGCTCATGAGCAAGGACAACAGAGGCTCCTAAGCAATGACAACTGTCACAGTAACTGCAGAAAATCACTGTCTTTGCTCAGCAGCTCCTTGGCGGTCCCACGGCAGGCTGAGTTGTGCTGCAGTGAAAAATCCGGGATTTTTTATTTACAACCCGGGGCAGCAAGAGACTAGTGAACTATCATTAGATCAACAGTGTACAGTAAGTCAATAAAAATAGATGTGATACATGCACTGTTAGGGTGATTCAGAGGTGGACATAGTTGCAGGACATTTGTCGCAACTGCTAGCCGTGGCTGATAGGCATCCCATTGAGATTTCCACTGGCATGAATCCGCTGATATGCATACAAAGACGTACTGTTGGTGGACCATTTGCTGCAGTCAGAGAATGTCCGAGGGACCACAGCTGCCAGTGTCAATGGAACTGCACGCCCCCGCTGGTTAAACCCCCCCATAGAAAACGTCCATTGTAATTGTACCCACCCAGAAACTCCCATTGTAATTGCAAGGATCACCAAGCAATTTCAATCTGTATCCTCCAGCGGAAACCATCGGGATGTATGCGCAGTGTGTCTTGGATGCATGCACAGAGGGCCCTATGCTTTCCCTGTGTCTAACTCAGAATCACAACTGGAATGTTCAAAAGAGAATAAACCAATAAATAAATTATATTCTGTAAAAGTAATGTTTTATCAGAGTGATAATTAAAGGCATGCCTGGTACCTACTTATTATTATAAGAATAAACAAAAGTTGAAAATGGCTGTATAACCAAGGTTGGTGCTACCACTAGGTGAAACTAGACAGACGCCTGTGATGACATGGTTTAGGGAGCATCTAAAACTATGAAAAAGTGACTTTATCATTGCACCCCCACAAAGGGAAACAGAGGGGCAGCAGCTGGCAGCTTCTTACCTGTAAATCTGCCGATTGATGCTACTCCATGTTGGTAATGGGCTGAGAGTGAGGTGCTGGGACAGGATGTCACTGTCCAACCTCACTTCCAGGAGATGTCACCTCTCCCCCACACAAGCTAAGAAGCAGGCTAGGGGGTGGGGTAGCACTAATGAGAGAAGGCGCCCCCGACAGGTGTCCCTTTGTATAACATTACATAATAGAAATACGCGACCCAGCCAACCCAGCCAAGTTCTCTTACCGCTGTTAGCCAGTATCTTAACAATCAAAATGGATGATTTTCAAATGATTGCTATCAATTTGCATTTAGGTCAAACATATCTACTGAGGATGCCACTCTTATGGTTCTCCATAAGGTGTTATGTCACCTAGAGAAAAGGGAGGCATATGCTAGACTGCTGTTTGTGGACTACAGCTCTGCCTTTAATACTGTTACACCGTCCTCACTTATTGCAAAGCCTCAGGCAATTGGTTTTGATGTGTCTATTTTTAATTGTTTGCTGGATTTCTTGACTGACTGTTCACAGTCGGTTAGGTTAGGAGAATTGCCCTTGTCTCCAACTATTGTGCATATAAGAGTTCCTCAAGGTTGTGTATTGAGTCCATTTCTGTACTCCTTGTATACATCAGATTGTGTGTCTAGTTCAGAATCTAATTCTATGGTACAATTTGCTGAGGACACCAAGATAGTGGGTTTGATCAGTGATGGAGATGAGGACGGAGGGGGATCAACTCGTTAAGTGGGGTGAGGATAATAAGCTGTTGCTGAATAGTAAGAAAACCAAGGAAGTTATGGTAGATTTTAGAAGGACCAGGAAAAGTGCCCCTCCGACCCCTATTTGTAAACGGTTCAGAGGTAGAGAGGGTTAGTGGATTTAAGTTTTTACGAATCAATTTTTCTGATGACTTATCGTGGTCTTCACATATTTCATCCATGGTGAGGAATGCTCAGCAATGACTTTTTTTCCTTAGGAATCTTAGAGCAAGTCAAGTATCAAGGCTATTACTTGTAAATGTTCACTGTTGTATAATTGAGTGCATTTTAACGTATTCCATCACTGTTTGGTATGGGATTTCCAAATGCTTGGACCGTGGTTCTTTAGCTAGAGTGGTTAAAGCAGCCGAAGAACCACTGGCCAATCCCTACCCAGTTTAGAAGAAATTTATGCTAAAAGAAGTGTTTCAAAAGCAAACAAGATTGAAGCTGACTTTAGCCACCCGTGTCATTCTGTGTTTTCTTTATTGCCTTCTGGTAAGCATTTTAGGTGTATTGGTTGTTGAACTAGTAGACTGCGGGGAGCATTTTTTTTCCTGCCACGATTATTAGTCTAAATTCTTAAAATGTATTGTACTTATTTATGTAATATTATCTGACTGTGAATTTTCTTGCACCACAATTTCCCTGATTTATATGTAATGTGGATGTGATAATACATTTTAATTTAATTGATTGGGTGGGGCTTCAAGGATGTGATCTATACTAGAAGGGAGCATGGCTGGGATGCTCAGCAGTTTGGCCTCTGTTTTTCCCAATTTGTTCCCTGGAATATTGGGATGGATCAAAAATGATTTACCTCCTGATTTTTTTGAGACCATTGTGCTAAGGAGCAGAGGTTGCATTGCTGGGCAGCCAGGCCTGAAAGCAAAATTTGCGGTCTTGCTTGGCGATGCTGGTCCAACATCCTGAGGTCCCTCTCTATGTTCATCTGAGCTTCACTGTGCATTCATTTGCTCCTGTTCATGTTCTGAAGAGCAGAGCAGGTACCTCAGATGGTAGGCTTGTATCCCTAACCTCTGTCCTGTAATGGCCTCCCTGCATTGGTTTTAGGTGGATGCATATATTCATCCACGCAGTATCAAAAAATTGATTTTAAATTTAAATCAATGTGATTTGGTTTCATTTCAGTTATTTTTTTGTTACTTTTATTATTATTATTTTTTTTATATTTACATACTTACCATAATGGTTACTGTCCTATAATATACAGTAGTATCATGGATCCAGCCAAAGTACTTTCATATGCATAGCAGAATGAAAATAAATGCACATCGTTTGACATTGAGAATTATATTCAGAGGAAAAGTTATTTGCATTCTCCGAAGGCAAATATTTACCTTAATATTTAGAAAGGTCAGAGCCGGAAAGTTGACATTTGAAAAGGTTTTTTTGCCTTAGTTCCCTGCCAATTATGATAATCATTAGCTGCAAAACACAAGTTTAGTAATAAATGCAGACACTCGCAATATGTTCAACAGCTCGCTCCTCACCATAATGTCATTTAGATGATGTCCTAATATTAAATTGTCTCATTCTATACAAATAATAAATATCCTTTACAGGACATATGCTGACATCTGGGCAGAATAAAATCTCAGTAGTTTTTAATAAAATAGCTGTCAGTGGTGACACTTTCTCTTTCTGGTCTATATTAGATGCCAGTATCATCCCAGAGATCCAAATTACAGCATGTCCAACTACTGTAGAAACATCTTACAGTTAGCCCAATGCTGGATTCTGAAGGGTATATTACTAAAGTGAGAGTTTTTAGAAGTGGAGATGTTGCCATTAGCAGCCAATCAAAGTCTACTTAACATTTAACTAGAACCTTCTAGAAGATAATAACTAGAATCTGATTGGTTGCTATGGACAACATCTGCACTTCTAAAAATTCTCACTATAGTAAATTTACCGTGAGAGTCACGTCTTTACTGTTCATACAAACTGAACAATTTGGAACCTGTTCGACTTTCTAGAAATTACCAAATTTTTTAATTAACTCAAAACTTCCAGTTGTTAGTGCAAATGTAACATACAGTACTGTACTGGTCTCAAGGTGCCTACACACTTAGCGATATTTTACACGATTTGCCCGATTCCGACGCATCGTGATGACAAATCTGGTAAAATATGCCCAAATCGTGAGTGTCCATTTACGATCACGATGGCGATGCGCGTCCCCGCAGTTCGTACATCGCATCTTCAGATCTACCGTGCTGTAGGGCAGATCTGACAATCTCAGTCACGATACACTGGAATAGTTAGGAGGCACGATAGATCGTTTGTCACATTGGACAGTTTTTAACACCAAATCGTGCCCACAACTTCCGGGGAGCTGCTGGGGAGAGTTCAAGGGGAAATCGGACACAATGTCGGATCGTGAGCACATCGCCTAGTGTGTAGGCACCTTGAGACACCATATTCAAATTACTGACTGGAGTATGTATAAAAGTTGATATCGGATTGGTTGCTACAGGCTAAAGCACATCACTAATGGTGCATACACACGGTCAGATTTTTCTTCAGATCTGAACGATAACGATTTAAAAAATCGTTCAATCGTTCATATCTGAAGGAAAATCTGACATATCTGACATGCCTGAACGATGGACGATCTACAATGCGCGTTCCCGTTTGTCAGATAACGATATCTGACATCTGATGTGTTTGCAGTCAGACTTGGACGATTCCATTGATTTTAATGCAGTCAAAAATCGTTCAATCGTTCAAATCGTTCAAAACTTTGGTAAAATCGTTCAAATCGTTCAATCGTTCATCTGACAAATCTGACAAGTCTGACAAATCTGACCGTGTGTATGCTCCAATATCTGTCAGATCTGTCAGATGAACGATTTGAACGATGCACGTTCCCGAAGGTCAGATAACGATATCTGACATCTGATGTGTTTGCAGTCAGACTTGGACGATTCCATTCATTTTAATGCAGTCAAAAATCGTTCAAATCGTTCAAATCTTTGGTAAAATCGTTCAAATCGTTCATCTGACAAATCTGACTGTGTGTATGCTCCATAAGTTTCACACTATTACTAAATAAGGCCCACAGGGGGTGATGCATGAACAGGCGATATGGGGGTTTAGTGGTATCAGTGCACGTTATGTGTGCTGATACTGCTTCTCCCCATTGTATTAACTGATGGGGGCTATGCGCTCTGTTATTATCGGCACTGCTATCTATAAGATGTGCCATCCAATGTATGAATGGTCAGCGGCACAGACCGTTCCGACTGCTGCAGCTATCGATTTCGATAGCTGCAGCAATTGTTGCCCCACCACAGTAGTGACAGAACTGTCACTGCTGCTGGGCTGCACAGGAAATCTGTGATGATGTGACTGCTGACAAAAGCAGCAGAATGAATTCTGAAGTGTTTCGGGCAATATTATATGCTCATATTCAGTCAAATACTTCAGAACTCATTGGACGGCACTTCACAGTGCAGATGGACAATGACCCGAAGCATACTGCAAAAGCAACCAAAGAGTTTTTTAAGGCTAAAAAGTGGAATGTTATGCAATGGCCAAGTCAATCCCCTGACCTGAATCCGATTGAGCATGCATTTCACTTGATGAAGACAAAACTGAAGGGAAAATGCCCCAAGAACAAGCAGGAACTGAAGACATTTGCAGTAGAGGCCTGGCAGAGCATCACCAGGGATGAAACCCAGCGTCTGGTGATGTCTATGCGTTCCAGACTTCAGGCTGTAATTGCCTGCAAAGGATTTGCAACAAAGTATTGAAAAGTGAAAGTTAGATTTAGGATTGTTTAGTTTGTCCCATTACTTTTGGCCCCTTAAAAAGTGGGAGGCACATATAGAAACCATTGTAATTCCTACACCGTTCACCTGATTTGTATGTAATTACCCTCAAATTAAATCTGAAAGTCTGCAGTTAAATCACATCTTGTTTGTTTCATTTCAAAGCCATTGTGGTGGTGAATAGAGGCCAAAATATGAAAATTCTGTCAATGTCCCAATATTTATGCACCTGACTGTATATCGTGGCCATACACTGGGGTAGATGTACTAAGCCTTGGAGGAAGATAAGGTGGACGGTGATAAAATACCAACCAATCAGCCCCTAACTGTCACTTTACAGGCTGTGGTGTCTATTTACTATGCTTTGACTGAAGATTGAGTAGGCAGAGATAAAGTACCAGGCAACCAGCTCCTAACTATCTGACATGGCAGTTAGGAGCTGATTGGTTGGTTCATTATCTCCATCCACTTTATCTCTCTCCAAGGCTACATAGACCCCAAAGTACCAACCAACAGCTCCTAACTCTAATTTTTCAAACACAGGCCCAGATTTATCAACGAGCGATATTCTTGTTATCACTCGTTACTACTCTTAAATGATGTTCCAACCAATCAGCTCCTAACCGTCAATTGTTTGACAAATGCCAATTAGGAGCTGATTGGTTGGAGCACCATTTAAGATTAGCAACGAGTGATAACAAGAATATCGCTCGTTGATAAATCTGGGCCACATGGTGTAAAATGAGGAGCTGACTGGTTGGTACTTTATCTCTCACCACTTTATCTCTTTCCAAGGCTCAGTACATCTACCTCAGTGTGAGATATTTCACAGTGTAGAAATGTCGGGCGGTCAGTGGCGGCTGTGCATACACTGACAAGTGCGGCCGACCAATGATTGGGGATGAGTTGTGCATGTTGGAAGATCTTTTATGACTGATTGTCCGATCATCACTGATCGATCACAGCCATACACTATGCAGTCATCTTCCCTATCTGCCGATAATCGTATATGTCTGGCTTTATATATAAATTGTTCCCATACCTAAAACGAGAGACTGAGAGCACAGACAGATAAAACATACAGTGTATCCAATTTATTAAAATTGTAATAATGATCAGGCAGCAAAAAGAAAAGGTTAATATCTTATTAAATAAAATTACATAAAAGAAGAAATAGCAATCATTTAAAACTATAGAAAGATAAGTTTGGACCTGCAGCAAAACAAGTCCTGGGGGTAAATTTACTAAGATGGGAGTTCTATTAAGAAGTGATGTTGCCCATAGCAACCAATCAGATTCCAGGTATTATCTTCTAGAATGTGCTAGATAAATGAGAAGTACAATCTGATTGGTTGCTATGTGCAACATCACTTTTTAATAGAACTCCCCTCTTAGTAAATTTACAACCTGGTTTCTGCAGAATCAGTACAATTGTATCTGGTAGCAAATCTGGTAACAATATTATATAATGTAGCAGGAAAAAGAGCACTTGGCAATAGTGTTGCTGAAAAAGTCACCACCGCATATAAAAAAAACCTTTTGGTTTTGGTGGTGACCAATTGGTGACACAGGGCCTGATTCAGACCCGGTCGCAAGCTCTGAGCGCTCGCAACCGGGTCGATGGTGGCCCACAGCACATGTGCAAGACCCGGATATCGACGGACAATCCGTCGCTCCGGGATTCGTACCAAAGGGGGCGTGCTGTCGATGTTGAGTGACAGCACGCCCCCTTTGGTGGGCGGGCCGGGGGAGTGGCTGCCCAAACAGAGGCATTCCCATGTGAACGCCTCCGTTTGGGGCAGGCCCCATTGACATCACGAGTGATGTCAGTGGGAGAGATTGCAGCTCTGTTAGAGCCGAAATCTCTCTGGGGCTTGCAGCAACGAGACCTTACCACAAGGGTCTCGTCGCAAGCCCGATGGTCACGATGGTCTTGACCATCGCGACCATCTTCCTGGCCACACGCTATAGCTGTGGATGGTCACCCACAGCTATGCGAACGTCCAGGAGGCCGTTCTAAAAAAAAAAAAAGACCGTCCCTGATTCAGAGTGAGCGCTCTGTCAGAGCGACCGGCTCTGAATCAGGGCCACAGTCACAAGGACGCTGAGCCGTACTAGGCCCCTTTACTATACTACTAGATCATTTTATATCATTTATACAAGGCGACTGGACGATTTCACAATTATTTTTTCAGCAAGACTATTGCCAAGTGCTCTTTTTCCTGCTATATCCTATAATATTGTTACCAGATTTGCTAACAGATACAATTGTACTGATTCTGCAGAAACCAGGACTTGTTTTGCTGCCGGTCCCCACTTGTCTTTCTATTGTTTTAAATTATTGCTATTTCTTCTTTTATGTCATTTTAATTAATAAGATATTAAACTTTTCTGTTTGCTGCATGATCACTTTTCCAATGTTAATAAATGAGATATATCTGTCAGTGCTCCCAGTCTCTCGTTTTTGTCTTTATCACTTTTAGGGGTCAGCAACCCCTTTCTGGTGAGCTGCTCTCAGATACACATCAATCAGACTGCTACTGAAGCGCCCATCACATTTCCTGTTTGTTCCCACACCTCTCCCATTGCAAACTCATCTGACAGTTATTTATTTGTTTCACAAACCCTTCAATGTACAACACTACATAATATACTGGCACTTTATACAAAAAGGATAATCTATACTCATTTAATAAGAACGTTCATTCTGTTTGTTCCAAATTGGCGCAAAAACTACTGGACGGATTTTCATGAAATCATTTTGTAGTGGAAAGTCCTAGATATAACCTGCATTTTGTTTCATCTCCATCCATTAAGTTAAAGCTGAGCAATAACAAAAAACAGCATTTATTGGCATCATCAATGCAAGAGATAGGAGTGGCACCATGCCCGTGGCCAGTAAGGGGTGGGGGGAGAGGGGCTTTAGGCCCACGTTCACTGGAATAGGATAGGTTACAGTGCAGTCTGTGCACAGGGCAAAGCAATACAACCAGAACACATAAAAAAAAAAAAAAAAAGTTGACAGAAGCAATTTCATCGTGGGCGAAGTCGCGGGCAACAGCTAGTAATAAGGATAAAATTGGGCACGGTGGTTTATTTGTGTTGCCCAAGCACGTCATCTCTGCTCTGCCATCTGCCCCGAATATTGTATTCAGAGAACAAATCTTCTGCTGTAACAAAAACAGCATCAACTCTGCAGATGACATAAATGCATTTTTTTTTTTTTTAAAACACTGACAGAAGCTACAAAGAAAATGTGAAAGCCAACAAATAAAATTGATCACAAGGATAAAAATTAGAAGGAATGGGTATGAAGTCCTGATGGCTGATTAGCCGCCGGTTCATATCCCGACGACGGCGGCCCGAATGAAGGACGAAGATCCCGACAGGGCAGGTAAATACTCTATCCCTACCTTTCTACCCCCCTAACCATAACCTCCTCCCCCCCAAACCTGACCCTAACCCCACTACGCTCCCTAAACCTAACCCCCCCCTGCAGCTAATGCTGAGGGCGCCCCAGACTTACCTCATTCGGGCTGGCATACTTTGGCGTTTCAGTGTCGAGATTAAGATAGGCGTCGGTATTTTGACGCCTAACTTAAGTCCCTTGCCAGGATTCCGATGTCAGTATTGAGACTCTCATAACTACATCCCAAATTAGAGATGTGTGCTGACCCCCATGTTTTGATTTTGGATCTGGATTCATCTTTGTGTTTTGATTTTGGTTTTGCAAAACCATCCTCGAGTGTTTTGGTTTTAGTTCTAGAATTTAAAAAAAAAATAGATAGAAAGTTTTTAAAGACAACTAAAATCATGTAATTTATGCAATCCAAAACCCGAAATTCGGATTTAAAATCCGAGTTCTAAATCACGAAAAGATCAGAACCACGAATCAGATTTAACCGGATCTCCTCAGGAGATTAGTACCGCAACTCGGATCTGTCCAGATTCACGAAATTTGGGTGGATTTGGATTTCTGGTGAAGTGAACCGCACATCTGTAATAAAAATCCAATAAACTGATAATATGTTTAAGGAAGGTTTGTGCTATACATTATTATATAATAATAATTATAATAATTATAATAAGTATATGACAGGCACAAGGTGGGGGTGTAGGAAAAAGAAAAGTGTTTGCTGGGATGTACAGTAGAAATAAGAGCACCTTTTAGTTGGGACCTGGTGCCCAGCTTGTATCATTGAAGCTAGACTGTAATAGGGCTTCAGATGGTAAATTGGTTTTGGAATAACTATAGCTTAGTTCTGTCGTACAGCAGAATTTTCAACACAGCCGGATACTGAGAGCAAATGAGAAAAACCTTCCCGGAATAAGACATTAATGTAATATTATACTAGCACCTCTAACATAGTTACAATAAGTGAATGCAGCCCAAAAAAAAAAAATACCAAAAAGTAGCAAGATTACGTGAACTGTTAAAAAGGCTTCTTATAATGATTATGTAAATGGTGAATTAAATATCACATTAGCATTAGATTAAAGAGAGACAAAATGTAATACATATGCAAATTTATTAAAATGTGATAAATACAGAGATGGTTACAGTAGTTTCACTAAAAGTCATGTGACATTTTAGCTTGGTGCATTTACCATAGGCAGATGGACATTACATGATTGCACAGAATTATCCAACACGTGTGGTTATGCAGTTGCAGATTTTTCCATGGAAGTGTTACCATGGATATGCATATTCACTAATTATCGTATTTCAGACCCGATAATTATAATTTGCTACCGCAGCTATTGGCGGCAATAAGAAATTATACATCGCCCAAATGTACTATTCATCACATGCAGGGACAGGGGCTTGAAGAAGACCCCGATCCTGCGATGTGTAAGAAGTAAAATTATCACAAAAACAATTTCACTTCTCCTTCGGGGTTCTGCGCATGTGCGGTCTGCTGCCTGTGCATGTACAGTGGACATTGCCGGGGAAGGTTACAGAGGAACCCTCTCCCAGTGATTCCTGCAATCTGTAGCCCATAGGCTACAGCGGTTAAAGCCATCTTTAGATGGTGTTATCTGTCGGTGCCAGCTTTATTGTGACTCTGACAGCTACGCTGCTGCTGTTAGAAATGGAGTGACTGTGGCGGATATGGAGACGATGATGATGTTCAGTAAGTACTCTAAGGCTAAACCTAACCTCAAACCTAACCCACCCATCCTGCAGCCTAATCCTAACCGTCCCCCAGCGCAGCCTAACCCCAACCCTCCCCTTCTGCACCCTAACACAGCCAGCCTAACCCTAGCACTTACCATTTAAAGTTGTTTGCATTTCGACCCTTCGGGATCGCGCAGCCTGTCGGGATTCTGACTGTCAGCCGACTACTTCCCCAATTTCCCATAAGGCCAGATAAAAGTGTTAACTCATGGGACAGTTATCTCAAATTAGAACTGTGCTGCAGAAATTGTGAAAGCCATGCAGTATGTTGTTTATTAGGGGATGTAGATATGTGACCGGCGGCCGCAAGGCTAGGGACTCATGACAGGCATCGAAACACCAACGCCTGTCATAATCCCGACGCCGGAACCCCGACCCCCGCCATCCCGATCGTCGCTGACGGGGTCAGTATTCACTTAGCCCGGGGATGGGGGCGGTTAGGTTTAGGGCACCCCGGGGGGACTTAGGGTTAGGCACCCGCCGGGGAGGGTTAGGCTATGGGAAGGTGGGGTTAGGGTTAGGCACTCCCAGGGGGAGGGGAGGGTTAGGTTTAGGGTGCGTGGAGGGGGGTTAGGTTTAGGCACTAAGGTGGGGAGGTTAGGGTTAGGCACCCCTAAGGGAGGGTTAAGGTTAGGAGGGTGAGAGGGGTTGGTTAGGGTTACTTACCTCCGCTGTCGGGATTCAGTCCGGCTGGCCCAGCCTTGTCGGGATTTGAACCGGCGGCTAAACCACCGGCATAACAATCTCATTCCGTTTATTAGATTGGACACTGGGGCAGAACTATGGGAGACAATGAAGGCGCCTGCCGCCGGGCTCCAGCTCTGAAGGGGGCACCTCCTCCATTGTCCACAACATATTCACCCCACTTAGGGCTGTAACTAAGTACCCGGAGTGTACCGTCATGGCCGCCCAATACATGGCACCCCTTCCCAGCACCTAAGCCACCATACACTATTGGAGAGCTCCATGTCAGACCATCAACTGCTGCCTTCGTCTATCTATAGCAGGGATGGGGAACCTCAGGCCCAGGGGCCGTATAAGGCCTGCGGAATCCTTTGGTGTGGCCCTCTGAGCTTTTTTTCTAGAATGACATCCTGCAGCCAGAATCTATGCAGCAGTGCCGTCTGGAGTGTCCTTAGGATGCTTCAGACGGTCACACCGCTGCCCTTACAGCTCCCCAGAGCATTCTCAGGTTGCTCTGGGCATTGCTGTAATCACTAGCAAGTATGGCCCCGCCCCATGTGTCGTCACACAGAGGGGGACGTGACCTGCACCGGGCCCACTAATAATGTTATATACTGTATATCAAAATTGCCCTTGGCAGAAAAAAGTTTCCCCACCCCTGATCTATAGCCTGTCTGCATGCACATTTCTACATTACAGTGTTAGCGGCCGTGACGGGGGGGAGGGGCACCAAATTATAACTTGCCTCCGGGCATCTGGGTTGAACTTACGCCACTGATTGGACACATGTCCATAATTATCTAGGACTTTGTGACATTTCTTGATTGGGGCCATTGGTTTATTTTGATTTTGCTTGTACAGGAATAATTGAAGTCTTTTCTTGACCTAGCTTCTATTAGGATACTATTGCTATGGTAAATGTATATATAGTTTCTATTCTCTTATGAAGCACATATACTAGCAGTAGCCGTGTTGTGTTGCCTGGCAACAAATACTACGTATTGCAAACTATATTTATCCGCTTTTATGAGTGTCACAGTTACAGATTTGCATGAATTACAGCTATTTATTGCTTGCAAACGATTATGTGTATTTTGGAAATGCATTTCACTTTTGGGATGTATTTGATCTTATTTGGATTTTAATTGTTTGAGAGGCTGCTGTATAACATCATTTATGGCCTTTGGATTCCACATTATGAATTATCTTATTCTTGTTGTGTACTAAAAC
Organism: Taudactylus pleione; assembly: GCA_031769625.1. Lineage (NCBI taxonomy): Eukaryota > Metazoa > Chordata > Amphibia > Anura > Myobatrachidae > Taudactylus > Taudactylus pleione. The sequence continues at coordinate 10,696,190 of JAUIMM010000710.1, forward strand.
ATTACTGGTATTTTGTCACAAAGAAATTAATATATAACCATATATTATACAGAAATTAACATCAAAATGTAGATGTTATATTCAATAGAGGTAGTCCATAAATAAAATTATATATATTTTCTATTTAGCTACATCCACTACAAGTGCTATACATTATGTATAGATTGTAAGCTTGCGAGCAGGGCCCTCTTACCCTAATGTATGTCATGTATGTATGTCTTTTACAACCCAGTATAATGTTAATCTTGATTCAAACTGTAAAGCGCAACGGAATTTGCTGCGCTATATAAGAAACTGTTAATAAATAAATAAATAAATAAGACATAATTCACAGCCATTTGCATCTGAATTGCGGAATTGATGATAAAGAAAAGTAAGTGAACACAATGTGTTAACAATGCCTTTGCATCGTACATCCTAATATATATGCATATATCTATGTAATAATAATTATCTAAGGTCTGTCCTGTCTCCCACATCTCCCACTGCTAGTCCGAGAGGTGGATAGAGAGGGGTTGGGGCCGGACAGGGCTGTGCCGGGGGTAGACTGAGGTGATCTAGTGGTCCCCTTACTAGCATTATATATATATATATATATATGCACATTATGCATATATAAATATTGTAATAGATTAATACAGTTCTAAAGACTATAGGCCTGATTTTGAGATTTGCGCAATGCCGATATTTACACAGATCGAGCGCTTGTTTTCCATTGCGTATGCGCGAATGCCGCACTGCACACCCACGGGGTAGTTACAAAAATGCTGGTGTTTCTCACCATTTACACGCCATTATATCGGCTTGCGTAAGTTAGCCATTGCGATCTCTTCCGCACCATGAGACCTCTCTTTGTGTCAGGAGAGCTGCAGTGTTTGAGGCTGGTCAGACTTGACTTACAAGCTGCGTAGCTGCCCGATCTGCATCAATGTTATGCAGTTGTGTGTCATCGGACGGATATGAGAAGACAGCAGTGGACGTCCCTATGCTCAGCTAAGCTTTGTAAGCCATTAGCATATTTTAGCAACTGTCTAAGCATACTTGCCTACCCGGGAGGCTCACGATTTCTCGGACAACTCAACTTCTAAAAACCTGCACTTTAGTAAATATACATGTGCACCAACATTATGGGGCATAGCTATCTATGGGGCCGAAGGTTGCACATGCACAGTAACACTGCCGAGATAGAACCAGGATGTGTGAGCTTTCGCCATTGCTCTTAACGGCGACATTTAAGGTTTTCAGGTTTGCCAGCTGCTTATTGATCCGAGCTCTAAAGCTTTCGTCATTTGGTCTGAAAAAGAGACTTCCTCGCTGCGAGAGCAGTATTGATAACTTGGGCCTGTTTGTGAGTCGCGCGCAGAGCCGATGTTCACTGAGTTCTGTGATTTTCTCCTACTGTGCGAAACCATTAAAACTCTTGCGGTGCATACGTCACACTGTGTGTAGGCAAATAGGTGCAGTTGCGATTGAGAGGTGCGGTCACGCTCACATTAAGACGGAAAATCTGCAAGTTTCAATGGCGCAGCTAATGGCGGTGTCTAAAGACTCACTAAGCAGTATCACAGGGTCTACAGATGCTCAAAGTGGGCATCTCAGTCCTTGCACATTCATAACATAACATAGTCCTTTTTAGGCTCCTGGTTAGGGGTGTAACTAGAACTTTATGGGCCCCATAGCAACATTTTGAAGGGCCCCCAATGCTTCTAAAGAGACATCTCTGTCCGCATCTGTTGTTCATTTTATGCCCCATAGTAGTGCCCCAGTTCACATTACGCCACATTGCAGTGCCCCCAGCTCACACTATGCCTCATCGTAGTGTTTCAGTTCACATTGTGGCACACAGTGCCCCAGTTCACATTATGACACATTGTAGGGCCCCCAGTTCACATTTTTCAACATTGCAGTAACCCAGTTTATAGTATGCCACATCATAGTGCTCCCAGTTAATTTTAAACGACATCAGGTCACATTATGCCACATTGTAGTGCCCCCAGTTCACTTAATGCCATATTGCAGTACACTTCGTTCACATTATGCCTCACAGTGCACCCAGTTTCCTTTATGCCTCACAGTGCCACCAGTTTCCATTATGCCTCACATTGCCACCAGTTTCCATTATGCCTCACAGTGCCCCTTCTTACATTATGACCCTCAGTGCTACGCCTACTCATCTCTGTTTAGAAAGTGTTTGGGGGGCTGCTGCTTAGCTGAACGGCTGATATAAAGGGCCAGTCTGCAAACTACAGTACTCTTCACAATCTAGTGCAGTGGTTCTCAAACTCGGTCCTCAGGAGCCCACACAGTTCACGTTTTCCAGGTCACCCAGCAGGTGCAAAGGTGTTTTCATTATTCACTGACATTTTTAAAAAAATTCACAGGTTGAGCAAACGATTTCACTTGAGATTCTGTGAGGAGACCTGGAAAACATGCACTGTTTGGGGTCCTGAGGGCTGAGTTTGAGAACCTGTGATCTAGTGTATTCAATACACTGTATTAAATAGGGATCCAGTCAAGATGCCGGCAGACGTGATGCCGGACATCAGGATACTGAGAACGTAACGGCGCATGCGCAGCACTGATTACAGCTGCGGTAAGATAGGAGCAGATAGGGAAAAGTATCTATTTCCCGAAGAGCTGTCATCACAAAAATGACAGCTTTTAGGAATAGATAGTTATGGAGAGGAGGAATGATGAATCCCTCCGGTAATTAGGTAGAACTCCATGCGAGTTCTAAACCTAATTACTTCCATCTAATTTTTTTAGCAATGATGAATAGGTCCCTTGGTCTCATGAGATGACTTAATCATCAATAGTGTACCTGACTGTGGTCCACATGTAATAGCCTGGAAGATGTGTACAGCAGTGAGATTTCGTGAGATAGCCGCTAGATTTAAAGCACCAATTTGTTTTAAAGATAATAGATGTATAGGGAAAATAATATCAGGAATTGCTGGTCTGTAGGGAGGGGGTGGGGCCAATATGAAACGATTCTATGAGAATTGGTGCATTTAAGCCTCGCCCCCTCCCTGCGGACACACGATTTGCGGCATTATACTGCAAAGGGGTGGGGCATAATGATGTGAAGAGCCAGGCCACGTCCCTAGGGAGGATGGGAAAACTAGACATATAAATACAGCAAGTGACACCTTCAGGTTAGCACAGATTAATTTGGATTTACTTTCTACAGATCACAACCCTTTAGGTATAAAAGAGCCACTTTGTATGAAAGAAGTGAAGTTGACCTTATGGCTCCATGCTAAGCTTTTCCCTGAAATAACTGTTCCAGTGGCCTTTGATGATTGTCTGTAATAGAAAGAGAGGGTTCTAAAGAACTTCCAGCTGAGCAGGAAACAGTGATAATAGTAAATACATTCTAACACCAAAATATACTTCAAGCAAACAACGTGGGTACAGATAGATAAAAGGATAAAAGACATCAAAGAAAACATCCAAAATCCATGTGTACTATTGTTCAGATAAAGTTGTGGGCTTTTATTTAGGTGTTTATGTTGCTTCTTTACTAACGTCCTTTAAAGACCAGTTTAAGCAGAATAAAAATGCTACTGCACTAAAATCTTTTAAAAAGAAGACTCAAATATAACAGAGTACATACTGTAAGTGGCATCCCCAAATATTCAGGACTACAGACATTCTTATGTAACCCCCCTTCAGGGTGCGGTGTGATGCAAGGTGCATTTGAAGTGATACACCTCCCATTTCCCCAGACTAGCTCTCCAAGGTGTGGGCAATACTACCTGAGGAAGGGGGTCCCTGCCCATGCAGGCTTTATAACAGTGACATAACAGGGTTCAAATGCAGCCTGTGGCGGCCCACCCCCATAGCGCATGATGTCATGATATCACGTGCATGACATCATTACATACGCAGAGGGGGCGGAGCTGGCAGCATCGGGAAGTGCAGTGCTGACTGGAGCATCCTGAGGACACTCCAATCGGCTGTACAGGCTGCAGTGTGCCTGTCTGGAGAGTCTACACCCCTCTGCCAGCTTCTCCTCTCCAGCCAGCACTAATATTTGACTTATCAGATGGTATTTGACAATCTTATGGATATGGTTAAATCATTCTTGGCCAGGAGCCTCCTGAAAATTGGGTGCTGCTCCCAGCCCCACCAGAAAGGCAGGCAAGCCTCCCAGCAGCTGCCGACCCCTGCCGGAAATCTCGCCATTGTGTACTGGGGGCGGGGCCAAAATGATGCAAACACGTGGCCATGCCCCCGTACCGCCCACAAACACCAGCCACGCCCCCTATTTTGCCGATCTGGCAGGAAGGGACAGCCAGAATGTCGGCATCTATGGGTTACATTACACAATACTCATCTCCACCAGCACAGTCTTAAAGCACACACTGGTTCCCTGGCCCTATGCTGGCTGGTGTCTGTAGTTCTACAGCTTCACACTCATCTCTCCAGCAGCTGTCATCTCTGTAGCTTTAATGGAGGACACACCGTATGTGCATTATTCTTCACTTGTGCGCTGCTACACTCTACACTTTCTTTGCCTCTCTGCAGGCAATGTACAGATTTCTTCATACCCAGTCTGCCTCTCTCTGCTCCCTAACGGCCAGCAATGTACAGATGGACACACAAACATCTTGGCACCCCTGTTCCTTCACGTGGGACAGCAGTGCACTGACTTTTATAATACAGCTATGACAATCTCAGTAGTGTATGATCAGCTGCAGCCCATCCTTCTCCTATAGGGATGGGTCCTACAGCCACATTGCTCCAACACTGACTGCCCCCGGCCTTTAATGGTGCTGGGGGCTTTTATGCATAAGGGACTAATTTTCCCCCGTAATAATAAATATCTATATCATTGGGACTCCTCTTCCCCATCTTAGCGATACCTCTGCAGTTCTTACCCTCTCCTGGGTGATACATGACAGGCTTCTGGCTGCAGCTTGTTTCATTCCTCAGCTCTTTTGCCAGGTCTATCTCCAAACCTCTCTACAAGTCTTTCTCCTCAGGTGTTAGATAAGCATTGTGGCAGCTGCCACTGCTCCACCCTTAGCCCTTAGCAACCATCCATGGTTAACCACCAATGGCCAATGGATTTGCTATTGATGGTTCTCCACCATCTATGGCCCAGAGACCCATAATGTTTTGTTTTATTTCTTCCTGGTGCCGGGATCCAGAGTCTAGTATCACCTGACTCATGTCTAGCGTCGACATGACCTATTAAGTCACTACCCCATCTGTGATTGGCACGCTGCTCAGTGAGTAATAGAGCAGGGTTGACCATCAGTTGGCAAAACCATCGATCGTTCCTTGTCAATCGTTTCATACCATCGAGATTAGCCACCAGTGGTACCATCGATGGTAACCCGCCAATGGCCATCCCTACCTCAAAGGTGGGAAAACCTATCCCATTTAAAGGTTCCACTCCCCTTTTGATGATGTTTCCTGTTTGGCCACACGCCTTTTTCAAGGCCCTGCTATTTGGCCACACCCCTTTCTCTGTTAAACCCTCCCAGGGTCTCCAGCATGCAGTATCTGCAATAGTCGACAATATTTAACACTGAGAGGGGTGTTATTATCAATGACATCCCCTAGAGAGCATTGCACATAGAAGGCAAGCTTGTTTGAGTAGTGCAATGTTTAATGTCTATTTACATTTTATGTTAATTGATTGGAACATGATACTGTACCTACAAAGAGACTAAAACTCTCCCTCACCTCAAAATATATAAGATGTACCTTCAAAACAGGACAGGTGGAGAAGTTCCCCATAGCATCTAATCAGATACAAGCTATCATTTTATAGAATGTTCTTGACAAATGATAGGTAGAAGCTGATTGGCTGCTTTGGGAAACTACTCCACTTGTCCTCTCTAGAAGATTTGGTACATTTCCCTATTAGTATCATTGGCTGGGAAACTCTGTATCATAAGGGCATATATGACCTAGGGGTCTATGTACTAAGCCTTGGATGGAGATAAAGGTACCAGCCAACCAGCTCCTAACTGTCATTTTTCAAACACAGCCTGTGACATGGCAGCAAGGACCTGATTGGCTGGTACCTTATCTCCGTTCACAATATCTCCATCCAAGGCTTTGTACATAGACCCCCAAGAGAGGCAGATTGAGATAGCTGTGATAGCTGCAGTGTATGTTATTTAGGGCACATTTCTTATTATTGCACTCTCTTCTGTGGTGTGTGTGGAGAGATAAGCCATGCTTTACTAGACAATTATCCCATGAAGTGTCATCATCCCTCAGCATAGGAAGTGAGCATTGTGAAATTGTGTCTCGTTCTGCACTTCTTTTGTAGCTTTGCCCTACCACTGCCATATCTTCCAGCCAAATACAATAAATACGATGTAGCAGGGAATTTCCATCAACTTTAATGTAAAAATGTCTCTTAAAATGCTGGTATTTTAGGATTTTCAGGGAGCACCATGAGGTAAAGGAGATTGCTAAGTACCAAAGCATTCTGCCAGCAGTGTGGCCACACCACCTTCAGGGGCAGAGGGACAAAGAGTTCCTAAACTGGGCCCAAAATTCCCCTTACCAACTCTACCAGAACACCTTGCCGGACTCCCGAATCTCCGGTGGTTCTACCGGACGGCCAGAAGAGTGAACAGTCTGGGCCTCCTATAACGCAATTTGCACCGAAACGCGTTATCATGGCACCTCACAATGCCGTTAATTGCAGCAATGTATAGCAGTTTGTGGGGCTACAATGATGCAAGCTTGGCATCAACACCACCCCCCTGCACCACCCACTTGGCTGCTCCCCCCCCCCCTGCATCGCCCAACTAGTTGCCTCCTTCAGGGGCAGCCTGCAAATCGGCAACTATTCTTATCATATACACTAGTGCATAAACTAATGCAGGAGTTTGGTCCTTTAAAAGTGGCTCCAACTTTCTGAAAGTAATAACTCACTTTTATAGCAGAAAACAGCAATCAGCATCATCATTTGAAAAGTAACTGCTTTAGGCTTTAGAACTGACATTAATAATGCTTTTTTTTTATATATATATATATATATATATGTGCATATATAATTATGCAGGGATGTTATGATTTTCACATCAAGTGCATGAGTAGGAGAATTAGAATTACAGGGGCAGTAACTCACTGCAATTACTGGGGTAATTACTTGTTAAATAAACAGCGTAATTGCAGATAAACCAAACTGATTTGCTACAAATATAAAGTGGAACATAATATTTCCCTCTTTTTAAACAGGAACATAATGGGGCTCATACTTTTTTTTCTTGCATAAAGGACCTCATTCAGAGCCGCTCGTAAGCGGCCGCTCGTTCGTTCGGTTTTTAATACGCATGCGCGAACCAGTCAGTGCGGCCGAAAATCGTTTGTTCGCTATATAGCGAGTGCCTGCTATTTTGAGTGACAGGATGAGGCGTATGTGGGTGGTAACAGGGGAAAGTGCTTGAAAACGGGGAGTGGAGATCAGAAAGCAGCGTGCTTAAAGGTCAAAGCGGGCGTTTTATGGGTGTGCATAATTAATACAGCAGCGTCATTGACTTGGTTGTTTTATAGCCAGAACTGCTCGCAAAATTGTGGTAGCAAAAACCAACCACAAGAATAGCGAGCAGTTCATACGCTGTTCGATGTACTCGATTAATCTAATAAATAGCGGACATGACGTATGATGCGAGCGGCCAGGGGGCGTTTTTATCAAATAAACGAGCGCATGTTTTGCTCGCTCGTTCAGACATGGAGGCGGCAACAGACCGCAAAGAGCGAATGGTTCATTTGAATAGCCACCCCCTTTTTCTGAACGAGCGAGCGCTCTGAATGACCCCCAAAGTGCACATTTCCCATCAGCGCATGCATGCAAACACACTCATGTCTATATGAAGACCTGGCCTCGTTTCCACTTACATCTAATTAAACATAGACGTGGAAGGGGGGTGGGAAGGTGTGAGCAGATGTTGAGCAAGTATCGTTGGGGGTCTATGCAAGGAAAATGGGGTTCATTTGACACCATCTTTGCTGCACCTCCTTTCTCACAAAGCCTGGACTGTAAGCAATATGCTTTTGTTCCCCAATCCCAGGTTGCATGTGGATAATGGAGCTCCAGCCAATCAGCTCCCAATTGTCATCTGTTTAAAAAATGACAGTTGGGAGCTGATTGGCTGGAGCACTATTTATCATATTCCTCAATGAGTTTTATCACTCGTTGTGATTGATGAAACTTGTTGATAAATGAGGCCCACAGCCTGTAAAGGTTAAATCCATCAGGAATGACTCTCTTTAGGACACCCCTGTTCTAGATATCTCATTCAGGAACAAACAGGTACAGCCATATTACTTGTGAGGGGATAGCTGAGAGGGAAACAGTCTCACAAACAATAAAGAGAACGTTTTGGGGAGGGGGATGCATGTGGCTAAAAAATGACAGTGAGTAAACTGTATCATGTGAGGAGAGGATTTGCTCACTGGAGGAGAGGAGCAGAGGTCAGTGAACGATGATACACTGTGGAGGGCGTGGAGCAGAGGGCAGGAGGGTGCAGCAAATGACAGTGGCCTGGGTAGATGATTTAATCCCTGTCCCTGCTGGTGCCAGGAGCACACGATACACTCACTACGCCGTTGCCGTCCACTTTTGTGGACAATGTCGCGTAGCATCATCATCCAGACCTGGTTACATCTCGCTGAAAGCAACATACTGTAGGTGGCGATTTTCAGCTGGTGGTCATACCGCACAACCTGCACCACCCCTGGCTATGCCTCTGCTGTCATCCCTTCTATTACAGAATAACATAGTAATCACCATGCCCTTATAGGGCAATCATCACCAACACAAAGTTAAAGCAGGAATTTTGTGCCTCATGCCTCAGTGATGACACTAGTCCCTTAGGAAGTGACACGCTGCTTTCTCATGGTTACTGTTTCAGGGCCTCATTCAGCAAGGAACACAGTTGGTAATACTTTTGTAATGGAGATGTATAAGTACAATTGGGCGCTCCCAAGTGTAAGCAAGCCTTTAGGACAAAAAGGTTTCCCTGGTAAAAACCGATATTTAGAAAAATGGGGGTTTTGTCCTAGGTAGGGCGCTACTTGGATGCTGTCACACTAAATAGTCAAAGAGGTCTCAAGATAAATACATGAAAAAACAGTAGAAAAACATTAAGGACACAGGGGTCCAAACAATGAGGATGATGATGTCACACTGAATGTTCGAGATTTGTACATGAAACAAAAAACATTTATTGGGATAAATAAAAACCATATAGGACACAAGGGTCCAAACAATGAAGGTGATGGTATTAGATCTCAACCTTAGGTTGATAGCAATAAAATGAAACAGTTTCACATCGGGGATCAAATTCCCAAGTCATTAAAATGGTAAATATAAATAAAAAGTAATTGCTGGTATGTGGCTAGATGCATAAACCAATGCGTTTCGAGACCAATCTCTTGAAGAAGAGACGATTGGTCTCGAAACGCGTTGGTGAATCTGCATCTGTGCCAACTTCAGGATTCTTCATTCATCACAGGACTTCCTCCCTGGCTGGGTTTAAGCACTTGGAGCCACTGCAGGGCAACCCGGGATCCTGCAGCCAACACCCACTGGCTCCCCACTCCCTTTCGGGTAGGATCTCCTCAGTTTATGCATCTATCCATATATGTTACTGTGTACTATATGGTTTTTATTTATCCCAATAAATGTTTTTTGTTTCATGTACAAATCTCGAACATTTTTTCATGTATTTATCTTGAGACCTCTTTGACTATTTAGTGTGACAGCATCCAAGTAGCGCCCTACCTAGGACAAAACCCCCATTTTTCTACAGTTGGTAATACGTAGGCAATCGGTCGATTCATTTGCACTACGCATGCATCGCAGTGCACATGTGCGAGCCAGACGTTGCGGTCACAACTACGTACGTGGAGGCTACGCAGACACATTACACATTGATTGACAGGAAGTGCCATTAGTGGGTGGCGATGGGGGGGTGGTCGGGCGAACCCAGGCGTGCCAGTGCGTTTGGACGGCGTTGCAGGGGCGTGCATAAATTATCCACTGCAATACCATACGCAGCCTGAGGCCTCATAGCGTGCGCTGAAGTTAGCAATTCCTGAGTGAGGTCTGACCTGCCTTACCTGTGCATATGGGTCTGATGTTACTCAATGTTACTGATTGTTTCTCTATGTTGGCCAAGTATACGGATGTGAGTAAGGGGGAGTGTGCGTCCTTATGTCAGGCTGCGTTCGCAATGCGAATGCACACATTGAAATATCACCGCTGAGATTAGAAACTGCGCTGCGTGCGTATAAGCAGAATGGCGATCCGTGCTGAATCAGGCCCTCAGTCCGCAAAATGTCTGCCTTTACTGTGTGCGCTTTATAGGTACGCTTTAAGCATATTTCACTTTAAACATTGTTGGTCAAAAACGTTTTCCAAAAATAAAATTGTTCTGTATTCTTATATTTTGCTGAATGATTTGACTCATCCGTTGGCTGAAGTCATTAATGTTGTGAAAGCTGTCAGTCAGCCAGGGGAATGGTGATCTGTGTAACATGACACTCAGGCATGAAATAATGCAGAAAAGTTTCCAAGGCAAAATCAAGTATGCAGATTGTACTGTAGCCAAAGTAATTGTCACATACACCATTGCGCCTCTTATCATACTGTATGTTCTTCATAATAATGACTCTGAGTATATAGAAGGAATCATTTATGCTGCAGTTTCAGGTGTAGGGAGAATATAAAGACTCTTCTTTTCCAGTGGTGGAATACACCATCTCATTCTATTGTTTTCTATTTAATTTTTAGCATGATATATGCATGTACCAGTACATTGCTATATATGTATTTATATTTGTGTCTCAGGCACCCACCAATATAAATGTCCACAACATGTGTAAATGTGCCCAATGCTCTCGGGCAGAGTGATAATCCTTGCACTCTGTGAACTAAGGGCCTGATTCAGACCCGGACACAACGCAGCACACTTTCGCAGCCGTCAGGGGCCGGGTATGCAAATTCCTCGATCACACGGCCAGGCTTAAGAACACCCTCTATGTCTTAGAGAGAAAGGGCAGAGTTAGCGCACGCCGGTGTAATAACTAGGGGTGAGCGGGTTCGGATTTCTGAAATCCGAACCCCCCCGAGCCCCCCCGATCCGAGTCCGATCCGAGTCAGGCTCGACTTTTCCCGCCTGACTCGGATCTGAAATCGAGGCAAAACGTCATCTTCCCGCCTTCCGAGTCTCGCGGGTTTTGGATCCTATATAAGGTACACACGTCGGCGCCATTTTCTCACTCGGCTGTGGACAGTGAAGAGGGAGGGTGGGAGTTAGGGCTGTGTAGTGTAGTGTAGTGTAGTGCTGCTGTTGTCCACTACTTCAAAGTCCATAGGGGCTGGCTGTGTTGTGCTGTGCTGCTGTTGTTAATAGGGGCTGTGTCCACTACTTCAAAGTCCATAGGGGCTGGCTGGACTGTGTTGTGCAGTCAGTTCTCCATAGGGGCTGTGTCCACTCCAAAGTCCTGTGCAGTGTCCCAGTCCTAAAGGAGTGCTGTAGTGTTGTCCAGGGGGTGCTCTGTCCATCAGGGGTGCTCCCCCCAAGTGCTAAAAAAATAATATATTTTCTGTGTTTGTGAATTGTGTGCGCAGTAGCCGCACGTGCATCAACAAAGTAGTGCCAAGCGTGCGCCTGTGTCATAAGTAAAGGGCCGGCTGGCTTGACCGTTAAGGGTGCTGTAACCCCCGAAAGTACACTCCAGTCCAAACCAAAAAAAAAATTATTTTCTGTGTTTGTGAATTGTGTGCGCAGTAGCCGCACGTGCATCAACAAAGTAGTGCCAAGCGTGCGCCTGTGTCATAAGTAAAGGGCCGGCTGGCTTGACCGTTAAGGGTGCTGTAACCCCCGAAAGTACACTCCAGTCCAAACCAAAAAAAAAATTATTTTCTGTGTTTGTGAATTGTGTGCGCAGTAGCCGCACGTGCATCAACAAAGTAGTGCCAAGCGTGCGCCTGTGTCATAAGTAAAGGGCCGGCTGGCTTGACCGTTAAGGGTGCTGTAACCCCCGAAAGTACACTCCAGTCCAAACCAAAAAAAAATTTTTTTTCTGTGTTTGTGAATTGTGTGCGCAGTAGCCGCACGTGCATCAACAAAGTAGTGCCAAGCGTGCGCCTGTGTCATAAGTAAAGGGCCGGCTGGCTTGACCGTTAAAGGGTGCTGTAACCCCCAAAGTACACTCCAGTCCAAACCAAAAAAAAAATTATTTTCTGTGTTTGTGAATTGTGTGCGCAGTAGCCGCACGTGCATCAACAAAGTAGTGCCAAGCGTGCGCCTGTGTCATAAGTAAAGGGCCGGCTGGCTTTACCGTTAAGGGTGCTGTAACCCCCGAAAGTACACTCCAGTCCAAACCAAAAAAAAAATTATTTTCTGTGTTTGTGAATTGTGTGCGCAGTAGCCGCACGTGCATCAACAAAGTAGTGCCAAGCGTGCGCCTGTGTCATAAGTAAAGGGCCGGCTGGCTTGACCGTTAAAGGGTGCTGTAACCCCCGAAAGTACACTCCAGTCCTAACCAAAAAAAAATTATTTTCTGTGTTTGTGAATTGTGTGCGCAGTAGCCGCACGTGCATCAACAAAGTAGTGCCAAGAGTGCGCCTGTGTCATAAGTAAAGGGCCGGCTGGCTTGACCGTTAAGGGTGCTGTAACCCCCGAAAGTACACTCCAGTCCAAACCAAAAAAAAAATTATTTTCTGTGTTTGTGAATTGTGTGCGCAGTAGCCGCACGTGCATCAACAAAGTAGTGCCAAGCGTGCGCCTGTGTCATAAGTAAAGGGCCGGCTGGCTTGACCGTTAAAGGGTGCTGTAACCCCCGAAAGTACACTCCAGTCCTAACCAAAAAAAAATTATTTTCTGTGTTTGTGAATTGTGTGCGCAGTAGCCGCACGTGCATCAACAAAGTAGTGCCAAGAGTGCGCCTGTGTCATAAGTAAAGGGCCGGCTGGCTTGACCGTTAAGGGTGCTGTAACCCCCGAAAGTACACTCCAGTCCAAACCAAAAAAAAAATTATTTTCTGTGTTTGTGAATTGTGTGCGCAGTAGCCGCACGTGCATCAACAAAGTAGTGCCAAGCGTGCGCCTGTGTCATAAGTAAAGGGCCGGCTGGCTTGACCGTTAAGGGTGCTGTAACCCCCGAAAGTACACTCCAGTCCAAACCAAAAAAAAAATTATTTTCTGTGTTTGTGAATTGTGTGCGCAGTAGCCGCACGTGCATCAACAAAGTAGTGCCAAGCGTGCGCCTGTGTCATAAGTAAAGGGCCGGCTGGCTTGACCGTTAAAGGGTGCTGTAACCCCCAAAGTACACTCCAGTCCAAACCAAAAAAAAAATTATTTTCTGTGTTTGTGAATTGTGTGCGCAGTAGCCGCACGTGCATCAACAAAGTAGTGCCAAGCGTGCGCCTGTGTCATAAGTAAAGGGCCGGCTGGCTTGACCGTTAAGGGTGCTGTAACCCCCGAAAGTACACTCCAGTCCAAACCAAAAAAAAAATTATTTTCTGTGTTTGTGAATTGTGTGCGCAGTAGCCGCACGTGCATCAACAAAGTAGTGCCAAGCGTGCGCCTGTGTCATAAGTAAAGGGCCGGCTGGCTTGACCGTTAAGGGTGCTGTAACCCCCGAAAGTACACTCCAGTCCAAACCAAAAAAAAAATTATTTTCTGTGTTTGTGAATTGTGTGCGCAGTAGCCGCACGTGCATCAACAAAGTAGTGCCAAGAGTGCGCCTGTGTCATAAGTAAAGGGCCGGCTGGCTTGACCGTTAAAGGGTGCTGTAACCCCCAAAGTACACTCCAGTCCAAACCAAAAAAAAAATTATTTTCTGGGTTTAGCCGCACGTATATATCAAATCGATATAACATAAATGGAGGACCAAACTTTCTCCGATAAAAATAAAATAGAGAAAGATCAAGAACCACTTCCTCCTAGTGCTGAAGCTGCTGCCACTAGTCATGACATAGACGATAACATGCCATCAACGTCGTCTGCCAAGGCCGATGCCCAATGTCATAGTAGAGGGCACATACAATCCCAAATGGCAAAGTTCAGGAAAATGACCTTGAAAAAGACATTTAAATCAGCTGAAGAGAAACATAAACTGGCCAATATGCCATTTACGACACGGAGTGGCAAGGAACGGCTAAGGTCGATCCCTAGTATGTTCATGACTAGTGGTTCAGCTTCACATGACGATGGAAGCCCTCCTCCCACTAAAAAAATCAAAAGAGTTAAGCTGGCAAAAGCACAGCGAAGAACTGTGCTTTCTAAGAAGATATCACAAATCCCCAAGGAAAGTCCAAGTGTGGTGGTGGTTGCGATGCCTGACCTTCCCAGCACTGGACGGGAAGAGGTGGCTCTTTCCACCATTTGCACGCCCCCTGCAAGTGCTGAAAGGAGCACCCACAGTCCACTTGCTGATATGCAAATTGAAGATGTCACTGTTGAAGTACAACAGGATGAGGATACTGGTGTAGCTGGCGCTGAGGAGGAAGTTGGCGAGGAGGATTCTGATGGTGATGTGGTTTGTTTAAATCAGGCTCCGGGGGAGACAGTTGTTGTCCGTGGGATGAAAAAGACCATCACGGTCATGCCTGGGCAGAAGACCAAACATTCCACCTCTTTGGTCTGGCAATATTTCTATCCAAATCCGGACAACAACTGTCTTGCCATATGTACCATATGTAAAGGTGAAATAAGTAGGGGTAGGGACGTCAACCACCTAGGAACATCCTCCCTTATACGGCACCTGCAGCGCGTTCATAAAAAGTTACTGTCAAGTTCAGAAACTTTGGCTAAGACCGTAAGCAGTCCAGGGACACCTAAATCCCGTTGTCCTGTTGTATCCAAGCGCCTGCAAACCACACCGTCAACTCCCTCCTCGTCAATTTCCTCCTTAGTCAGGATCGGAAGTAGTCCTGCAGGCCATGTCACTGGCATGACTGACTCTCCTATCCGGGATTCCTCTGGAGGATCCTGCATTGCTACGCCTACTGCTGCCGCTGCTGCTGTTGCTGCTGCTGGGAGTCGTTCATCATCCCAGAGAGGAAGTAGGAACACCACTACTTTTACTAAACAATTGACCCTCCAACAGTCCTTAGCGAGGAGGATGAAGTACGACAGCAGTCACCCTGAAGCAAAACGTATAACTGAGGCCTTGACTGCTATGTTGGTGTTAGACGTGCGTCCGGTATCCGCCATTAGTGCAGTGGGATTTAGACAATTGATGGAGGTAGTGTGTCCCCGGTTCCAAATCCCGTCTAGATTCCACTTCACTAGGCAGGCGATACCGAGACTGTACAGAAACGTCAGAAAAAGTGTCCTCAGTGTCCTGAAAAATGCCGTTGTACACAATGTCCACTTAACCACGGACATGTGGACAAGTGGAACAGGGCAGACTAAGGACTATATGACTGTGACAGCCCACTGGGTAGATGTATCACCTTACGCAGCAACAGCAGCAGCGTCACCAGTAGCAGCATCTCAGAAACGCCAGCTCGTTACAAGGCAGGCTACGCTGTGTATCACCGGTTTCAGTAAGAGGCACACCGCCGACAACCTCTTAGAGAAACTGAGGGAAATCATCGCCCAGTGGCTTACCCCACTTAGACTCTCCTGGGGATTTGTGATATCTGACAACGCCACCAATATTGTGCGGGCATTACATCTGGGCAAATTCCAGCACGTCCCATGTTTTGCTCACACAATAAACTTGGTGGTGCAGAATTTTCTGAAAAGCGACAGGGGCGTGCAGGAGACGCTTTGGGTGGCCTGAAAAATTTCTGGCCACTTTCGCCATTCAGCGACTGCGTGCCGAAGACTGGAGCGCCAGCAAACACTCTTGAACCTGCCCCGCCATCACCTGAAGCAAGAGGTTGTGACGCGGTGGAACTCAACCCTCTATATGCTTCAGAGGATGGAGGAGCAGCAAAAGGCCATACAAGCCTATACATCCACCTATGACATAGGCAAAGGAGGGGGTATGCACCTGACTCAAGCGCAGTGGAGAATGATTTCCGTGTTGTGCAAGGTTCTCCAGCCCTTCGAACTTGCCACACGTGAAGTCAGTTCAGACACAGCCAGCTTGAGTCAGGTCATTCCGCTCATCAGGCTTTTGCAGAAGCAGCTGGAGAAAGTGAAGGAGGAGCTAAGACGGAGCGATTCCGCTCGGCATGTGGGACTTGTGGATGAAGCCCTTCATTCGCTTTGCCAGGATTCCAGGGTGGTCAATCTGTTGAAATCAGACCACTACATTTTGGCCACCGTGCTTGATCCTAGGTTTAAAGCCTATGTGGTGTCTCTCTTTCCGGCCGACACAAGCCTGCAGAGGTGCAAAGACCTGCTGGTGAACACACTGTCAGCTGAAGCGGAACGTGACACGTCAACGGCTCCTTCTTCATTTTCTCCCGCAACTGGGGCTGCCAGGAAAAAACTTAGGTATCCTAAGCAACCCGCTGGCGGTGATGCAGGGCAGGCAGGACCAAGTTTGGACATCTGGTCCGGACTGAAGGACCTGGCAACAATTTCTGACATGTCTACTGTCACTGCATATGATACTGTCACCATTGACAGAATGGTGGAGGATTACATCGGTGACAGCATCCAAGTAGGCATGTCAGACAGTCCATACCTGTACTGGCAGGAAAAAGAGGCAATTTGGAGGCCCCTGTACAAGCTGGCTCTATTTTACCTGAGTTGCCCCCCCTCCAGTGTGTACTCCGAAAGAGTGTTTAGTGCAGCCGGGAACCTTGTCAGCGAAAGGCGTAGGAGGTTGCTTCCACAGAATGTGGAGAAGATGATGTTCATCAAAATGAATTATCAGCTCTTCCAGGGAGACCAGCCTCCAGAAGGTACAGAGGGACCTGTGGTGGTGGATTCAAGTGGGGACGAGTTAATACTTTGTGAGGATGAGGATGTACACACTGAAGAGGGTGAGGAATCGGTGGATGAGGAGGATGAGGATGACATCTTGCCTCCGTAGAGCCAGTTTGTGCAGGGACACATTAATTGCCAGCTTGTTTTGTGGGGGCCCAAACGAACCAATCATTTCAGCCACAGTTGTGTGGCAGACCCTGGCGCTGAAATGATTGATTTGTTAAAGTGTGCATGTCCTGTTTATACAACATAAGGGTGGGTGGGAGGGCCCAAGGACAATTCCATCTTGCACTTCTTTTTTTTCTATGCATTATGTACAGTTTGGGGCCTAGTTTTTCTAACTGCCATCCTGTCTGCCACTGCAGTGTCACTCCTAGATGGGTCACGTGTTTGTGCCGCCCACTCGTGTCGCTTAGCATAGTCATCCAGCTACCTCGGTGCAACCTTTTGGACATGAAAACACTATTGTGAGGTGTGAGGTGTTCAGAATAGACTGGAAATGAGTGGAAATTAAGGTTATTGAGGTTAATAATAGCATAGGAGCAGAGAAACCAACAAATTCTGTGATTTTAGCTGTTTTTATGCTTTTTAAAAAAAAAATACAGATCCAAAACACAAAACCCAGAACCCAAAACACGGAAGGGTGGTTTTGGCAAAACCAATCCAGATCCAAAACACGAAGAAAGATCCAGATCCAAAACCAAAACACAAAACACGAAAAGTGGCCGGTGAAACACCCCTAGTAATAACGCCCACTTTGCTTTCTTAGAACACGTCATCTCCAGGAAGTGTATGATTATTCAGTAACATCGAGAGCCATCGGAGAGGTAGACCCTACCCCGTCGCAAACATTGCGTTTACTGCAGGCTGAAATACAATCAGGTGACATGTACAATGACGCTTCCATGCTAATTATGCACGCCCAAAGAATGGTGTTTTGACGCTCAGACACGCCTGCGTTCGCACATCCACTCCCCCATTTTCAAGGACCTTCCCCTGTTACCACCCACAAACGGCACTATCTGTCACTCAAAGTAGCGCTCAGTCTTTGTGCTACGAGCGCATGATTCATGATCGCAGTGACTGGCTCGCACACGCGCACTGCGACGCATGCACAGACTGGCGACTATCACCCATAGCGTACATTCATCGCTATGCGACCGGGTCTGAATCAGGCCCTAAGAGCCTTATTCAGAGATGTACGTAAACTCGATGTTTCTAGATCTGTGCATGTGTAAAAGCTGCCCTGCGCATGGGCAGATCTGGGGCTGCGATGGTGATCACAGTGCTACCACAGACAACGCAAACACACTCAGGATAATTTCATCAGATGCTCATTGATCTACCAGTATAGTCTTTCATTTGTTGGAAGAAACTGGAGCACCCGGAGGAAACCCACTTAAACACAGGATGGACATTTAAACTCTACACTGACAGGGCACTGGTCAGAACTGAATGAAATGGCTGCTTGCGATTGGCTTAG
The DNA here is from genome assembly GCA_031769625.1 of Taudactylus pleione. Lineage (NCBI taxonomy): Eukaryota > Metazoa > Chordata > Amphibia > Anura > Myobatrachidae > Taudactylus > Taudactylus pleione. The sequence continues at coordinate 10,714,549 of JAUIMM010000710.1, forward strand.
TGACTATTAGCCACTCCCCTGGCTGCTTGCGATTGGCTTAGTGGCTATTAGCCACTCCCCTTGCTCTTTTGGTCAATTGAGCAATAGGCCTTTTTAGCATAGTGCTGCATCTTTTTGTTGAAGGGGAGCTTCATGATGCTCGTATCCCAATTTTTGTGGAAAGTAGCTCAGTATGTCCAGCCCTGGTTCAAGTCAAGGGTTATATTAAGTTGTATTTTAAATACACATGTATTTATTTTAACAATGAAAGATATGGCAATTATCATTATCAGGAAGTCGTTGATAATTGTAGTTGTATATTTGCCCTGTATGCATCTAAATGCTAGACATAGGTAGATAATGATGACTGGCGTATCTATTCTCAGGACCCATCCATACCCTAGATTTTAAGATGAACAGATCTTAGATAAGAGCAACCCTAAAATACTCTTAAATACTCATAAAAAGGTAAGTTTGCAACTGCATTTGTGGTGTGCATTCTTGTCGTATTTTTGTGTTCAATGCTGAATGAGGCCCCATAACTTAATCACATGAATAAGCAGTATCAATAAAAGGGACATGGTTTACTCTGAAGTCTCTGGAGATTTGTATTGATAGAAAAATAACAATATTCTTCTTTACACCAAAGAACTCTCTAGGCATGGCCTGGGCTAGAATCCTGCTGACTGCATTGGGTCAGCGTTCCGCCAGCCAGCCAGTACTAGATGCAGCCAGTGGGTCGCCAATGCACGGTTTCTGTGGCCATATCATTCACTGACACAACACTGGTCCTACAGAGCTCCAAGTAGTCTACAGGTGTACTGTAAGACCAGTATTGTGATAGGGACTGACACGGGTGAAATACAGTGCAGCGGCAGGGTGCTAGTATCTGAAAAGTAATATATTCAGTAATAAATTAAATAATGTGAAATCACAAGGCACTATCGAATGCAACATCTTGGCATAAACACAATGGACCAACAAAGTTGGACTTCCCATGCCTCACTTATCAATACTTGTGAAACATTAAATGCCTATACTGTACATAACATACTAAACCCAGCAATGACCTCAACAACATGTCTTAACACATAATGTACAATATAATGACAGTGCCTTGTTCCACACAATATACCATGCATCAACACAGTGACAATATAAATCTCTAAGGCTGCTAAAGTCAAGGCTGCATTTGCAAGAGTGCTTAGTTTAAAGTGTAACTAGAATTTTTAAATTGAAGCCGGAGTTGTTTAGGAGTTATTACTAACTATACTTCTACCTGGGAAAGACTGTGATGTGATTTTGCATTTCTTATCATCCACAGGTAATTTAACTACTGCACCTAACATATCTTGCTTCTTGGTTTTTCTATTACGCAGCCTTTAAAATTGCTAGCCGGAGTTATTCAGGAGTTAAACTGGAGGAGAAATTATCAAATCAACTATTCCTGCTATGAAGGACTGTTTTTAACTACCACCACACTTCCAACATGCCTATGGATTGTACCTGGATCCCCAATGCTGCTCACATCCCTCCTGACCTCCTCATGCAATCTGCTTATCCACTCCAACTATGCCATACCAAACAACACAGCAAGATGACCCCTCTAATGGGCCCCCAAATCTTGAGGCTTGGTGCAATTTTGATCAACTCATGGGCTCTATTTACTACAATCCGCATATTGAATGCGGATTGTAGTGTGATATTACCGAGTGAATTCGCATTGCGAATTCAGGCAATATCACAGGGATTTACTATAAATCCCTTGCAGGGACAGAGCTTGCGATAAAGCTCTGTCCCTGCGGATCCCATCCGCACTCTAGTCGCGGTATTTTCGGAAAAAATACCGCGACTAAGAGCCCGCGCATGTGCCGACCGACCACCACTACTACTCCCCCACCGATGCTAAGCCACGCCCCCTGGCGCTAAGCCCCGCCCCCACGGTCGCCGACCCCCATGACCCCCCCTCCCCCCCCCGCGACCCCCCCTCCCTTCATTACACTTACCTGCATCCTCCTGGCCTCCGGTGATCTTCTCCTGGCTTCCCGATCAGGTGATCTCCCATACTGCACTGGGGCCCGATCACCTGATGACCGGGCACCAGTGTACTATGGGAGACCAGCTGACCAGAGAGGAGCAATCACCGGAGGCCCGATCACCGGTCCCTGGATTCAGGTAAGTAAAAAAAAAATGTTTAATTTTTTTTTTCTTTTTTTTACAGTAATCAGCTTGCGGTCTGCTTAGACCACACAGCTGATTACTGGTACCGGCTCCCGCCTCTGCTCTCCCCGTTAGAGCCGAGTGGGAGCCCGGTAACCGGGGGAGACCCTGGATAACATCCAGGTGGTGTTATTATCACAATGCATCCCCAGGTATTTTTTTACAATTTATTTTTAGTAACTTAGGTCGGATCACATTTCCCATTACAATTATGGGAAATGCGATCTGCTTTACTAAAAATAAGTGATACTAGGGGATGGAGTAGAATTTTACTAATTCTACTCCAATTGCCCTGTAATAACTACAGGTGAAACTAAAATAATGTGAAAAGGGTGTGAAAACACCCTTTTTCACTTTATTTTAGTGCCCATTGTCTTTTCCTCTTAAGTTTAAACTAACCTCTCCATAGCTGTTATATTACTGTCACCCTTGTATCCAGCCCATCTGTGTCACCCCTGTCTGTCTGCCCCCTCCCCTTTGTAAGCTCTCACGAGCAGGGCCCTCTTACCTCACGTGCTTCTCCTTCACTTAGTAATTCTTTAATATAAAACAGTACCCCACCCTTGGTTGCCGACACCATGCTGCTTATCTAAGTGTTATTCAGCAATGTATTAATCATGTATCTGTCCTGCATTGTTTGTACTGTTAATAACTGTTTTCTTGTGTGCTCATTTGTTTATGTACATTGTGAGGCGCTGCGGAACCCTTGTGGCGCCATATAAATAAAGGATAATAATAATACAGCTCCCACACTGGTGGCTAGTGTACAATACAAAGCTCCTTCCATGGTAGCTAGTGTACAATATAAAGCTCCACTCCCATGTGGAAAGTGTATACTCATCCATTCACTGTTTTCATGACACAACTCTGAGCTGCTATTATCCCCTGATATTACACGTTAATAACAGTTTTGTGTAGGACATGAAAATTAACTCTATTATCGGCCAGTTATCTTTTCCACAGTGAACACTATTGCTGGAAGATGTTTGTGGCCAATAATTACAGAGACTGCTGTCAGCTGGGAGCACTCAGGCGGTTTCTATGTTCTTCCCCAGCGTCCAAGTTAAAGGCTTTGTCAGATTTGTGAGGGGGTTGCCACAGTGGTTTTGAGGGAGCACCATGCACTGATAAACACAGAGGCATCCTCAGCCTAAGCACCTGCAATGGCCCAAAGCCTGATGGGAATCAATAACTTTGTTTGAACCAAATTCAAAAATATTAGCATATAATACGGTAATTGGTAACAATGAAATTTTTGAGCCAGTGAAAAAAATTAGAGCGTGGAACAGAAGAAGAAACCTTTTTACATCTCTACTGAATATAATAATATGGTGAGTCCTGATGTTAGGAAGAAGAGATTTCTCTTTGGTGCAGGTTTTACCCGTCCAGTGGTGAGTAGTCAATAAATATCGTACTGGAAGTTAAAAACAGGTGTACAGTTGGTCTCCCTGTCCATTTAGTAATATAAAGAACAAACACTTGATTTTGGCATTTAGAGGAATGGCATAAACTTGGTAAACATTTCATGGGTACACTGCCTGCTTCCTCAGACTACATTACGCTGGCATGTTTTTGTTGATAATTAGTATACTCCAATGTTTGTGCTGCGATTGTAATCCTGACATGATCATAGTGAGCAGGTGCAGCTCTATGAGATCTGACCAATGGCCGTAGCTAGGTATCACAGTGACGCACCTACCTACTCCCTCTACATGTAACAGGTTTATGCCATTCCTCTACATGTAAAAGGTTTATACCATTCCTCTTCATGTTACAGGTTTATGCCATTCCTCTACATGTAACAGATTTAAGCCATTCCTCTACATTTAACAGGTTTAAGCCATTCCTCTACATGTAACAGGTTTAAGCCATTCCTCTACATGTAACATATTTAAGCCATTCCTCTACATGTAACAGGTTTATGCCATTCCTCTACATGTAACAGGTTTATGGCCATTCCTCTACATGTAACAGGTTTAAGCCATTCCTCTACATGTAACATATTTATGCAATTCCTCTACATGTAACAGGTTTAAGCCATTCCTCTACATGTAACATGTTTAAGCCATTCCTCTACATGTAACAGATTTATGCCATTCCTCTCCATGTAACAGGTTTATGCCATTCCTCTACATGCAACAGGTTTATGCCATTCCTCTACATGCAACAGGTTTATGCCATTCCTCTACATGTAACAGGTTTATGCCATTCCTCTACATGTAACAGGCTTATGCCATTCCTCTACATGTAACAGGTTTAAGCCATTCCTCTACATGTAACAGGTTTATGCCAGTCCTCTACATGTAACAGGTTTAAGCCATTCCTCTACATGTCACAGGTTTATGCCATTCCTCTACATGTAACATATTTAAGCCATTCCTCTACATGTAACAGGTTTAAGCCATTCCTCTACATGTAACAGGTTTAAGCCATTCCTCTACATGTAACAGGTTTAAGAAATTCTTCTACATGTAACAGGTTTATGCCATTCCTCTACATGTAACAGGTTTATGCCATTCCTCTACATGTAACAGGTTTATGCCATTTGTCTACATGCAACAGGTTTATGCGATTCATCTACATGTAACAGGTTTATGCCATTCCTCTACATGTAACAGGTTTAAGACATTCCTCTACATGTTACAGGTTTATGCCATTCCTCTACATGTCACAGGTTTATGCCATTCCTCTACATGTCACAGGCTTATGCCATTCCTCTACATGTAACAGGCTTATGCCATTCCTCTACATATAACATGTTTAAGCCATTCCGCTACATGCAACAGGTTTATGCCATTCCTCTACATGTAACAGGTTTATGCCATTCCTCTACATGTAACAGGTTTATGCCATTCCTCTACATGTAAGAGGTTTGAACCATTCCTCTACATGTAACAGGTTTATGCCATTCCTCTACATGTAACAGGTTTAAGACATTCCTCTAAATGTCACAGGTTTATGCCATTCCTCTACATGTAACAGGTTTAAGCCATTCCTCTACATGTCACAGGCTTATGCCATTCCTCTACATGTAACAGGTTTATGCCATTCCTCTACATGTAACATGTTTAAGCCATTCCTCTACATGTAACAGGTTTATGCCATTCCTCTACATGTAACAGGTTTATGCCATTCCTCTACATGTAACAGGTTTATGCCATTCCTCTACATGTAAGAGGTTTGAACCATTCCTCTACATGTAACAGGTTTAAACCATTCCTCTCCATGTAACAGGTTTATGCCATTCCTCTCCATGTAACAGGTTTAAGCCATTTCTCTACATGTAACAGGTTTATGCCATTCCTCTACATGCAACAGGTTTATGCCATTCCTCTACATGCAACAGGTTTATGCCATTCCTCTACATGTAACATGTTTATGCCATTCATCTACATGTAACAGGTTTAAGCCATTCCTCTACATGTCACAGGTTTATGCCATTCCTCTACATGCAACAGGTTTATGCCATTCCTCTTCATGTAACAGGTTTAAGCCATTCCTCTACATGCAACAGGTTTATGCCATTCCTCTATATGTCACAGGTTTATGCCATTCCTCTACATGTAGCAGGTTTAACCCATTCCTCTACATGTAACAGGTTTAAGCCATTCCTCTACATGTAACATATTTAAGCCATTCCTCTACATGTCACAGGTGTATGCCATTCCTCTACATGTAACAGGTTTAAGCCATTCCTCTACATGTAATATATTTAAGCCATTCCTCTACATGTAACAGGTTTAAGCCATTCCTCTACATATAACAGGTTTAAGAAATTCTTCTACATGTAACAGGTTTATGCCATTCCTCTACATGTAACAGGTTTATGCCATTTGTCTACATGCAACAGGTTTATGCCATTCGTCTACATGTAACAGGTTTATGTCATTCCTCTACATGTAACAGGTTTATGCCATTCCTCTACATGCAACAGGTTTATGCCATTCGTCTACATGTAACAGGTTTATGTCATTCCTCTACATGTAACAGGTTTATGCCATTCCTCTACATGCAACAGGTTTATGCCATTCCTCTACATGTAACAGGTTTATGCCATTCCTCTACATGTAACAGGTTTGAACCATTCCTCTACATGTAACAGGTTTATGCCATTCCTCTACATGTAACAGGTTTAAGACATTCCTCTACATGTCACAGATTTATGCCATTCCTCTACATGTCACAGGTTTATGCCATTCCTCTACATGTCACAGGTGTATGCCATTCCTCTACATGTAACAGGCTTATGCCATTCCTCTACATGTAACAGGTTTAAGCCATTCCTCTACATGTAACAGGTTTATGCCATTCCTCTACGTGTAACAGGTTTATGCCATTCCTCTACATGTAACAGGTTTATGCCATTCCTCTACATGTAAGAGGTTTGAACCATTCCTCTACATGTAACAGGTTTAAACCATTCCTCTCCATGTAACAGGTTTATGCCATTCCTCTCCATGTAACAGGTTTAAGCCATTTCTCTACATGTAACAGGTTTATGCCATTTCTCTACATGCAACAGGTTTATGCCATTCCTCTACATGCAACAGGTTTATGCCATTCCTCTACATGTAACAGGTTTATGCCATTCCTCTACATGTCACTGGTTTAAGCCATTCCTCTACATGTCACAGGTTTATGCCATTCCTCTACATGCAACAGGTTTATGCCATTCCTCTTCATGTAACAGGTTTATGCCATTCCTCTACATGCAGCAGGTTTATGCCATTCCTCTACATGCAACAGGTTTATGCCATTCTTCTATATGTCACAGGTTTATGCCATTCCTCTACATGTAGCAGGTTTAACCCATTCCTCTACATGTAACAGGTTAAGCCATTCCTCTACATGTAACATATTTAAGCCATTCCTCTACATGTCACAGGTGTATGCCATTCCTCTACATGTAACAGGTTTAAGAAATTCATCTACATGTAACAGGTTTATGTCATTCCTCTACATGTTACAGGTTTATGCCATTCCTCTACATGCAACAGGTTTATGCCATTCCTCTACATGCAACAGGTTTATGCCATTCCTCAACATGTAACAGGTTTATGCCATTCCTCTACATGTAAGAGGTTTGAACCATTCCTCTACATGTAACAGGTTTATGCCATTCCTCTACATGTAACAGGTTTAAGACATTCCTCTACATGTCACAGGTTTATGCCATTCCTCTACATGTAACAGGTTTATGCCATTCCTCTAGATGTCACAGGTTTATGCCATTACTCTACATGTAACAGGCTTATGCCATTCCTCTACATGTTACAGGTTTAAGCCATTCCTCTGCGTGTAACAGGTTTATGCCATTCCTCTACATGTAACAGGTTTATGCCATTCCTCTACATGTAACAGGTTTATGCCATTCCTCTACATGTAACAGGTTTATGCCATTCCTCTACATGTAAGAGGTTTGAACCATTCCTCTACATGTAACAGGTTTAAGCCATTCCTCTACATGTAACAAGTTTATGCCATTCCTCTACATGTCACAGGTTTATGCCATTCCTCTATATGTCACAGGTTTATGCCATTCCTCTACATGTAACAGGCTTATACCATTCCTCTACATGTAACAGGTTTAAGCCATTCCTCTACATGTAACAGGTTTAAGCCATTCCTCTACATGTAAAAGTTTTAAGAAATTCCTCTAGATGTAACAGGTAATGCCATTCCTCTACATTTAACAAGTTTATGCCATTCCTCTACATGTAACAGGTTTAAGCCATTCCTCTACATGTAACATGTTTAATTCCTCTACATGTAACAGGTTTATGCTGTTCCTCTACATGTAACAGGTTTATGCAATTCCTTTACATGTAACAAGTTTATGCCATTCCTCTACATGTAACAGATTTATGCCATTTCTCTACATGTAACAGGTTTATGCCATTCCTCTACTTTTAACAGGTTTAGACATTCTTTTACATGTAACAGGTTTATGCTATTCTTTTACATGTTAGAATCAAGTGTTTGTACTTTATTGTACTAAATCAGGGGTGGTTAGACTTTTGCTATCTACCAATTAGGGACATTTCCGCGTGCCCCAAAATGGGGAACTCACGGCAAGAGCCGTGGGGACTGTCCCACCAAAATTGGCATGGTTGAGAGACAACAACAGGGTGAAGCAACAACACACAGGGTAGATACTACAAGGCAGGTTACCCAGATCATTGTAACCAGGCTCTGCGGAAAGCCAGTGGCAGCTCCCAACTCTTCCATAAGAAGCACTAGAAGGTCTTTCATCCATCCCAGCAGCACATGAAGAGAAACAATCAGGATGACCCCATCTATTACAGGACAAGGCTGTTGCACATAAACCCATGATGATATAAGGGCAAGGGGGTTTCCTCATAGCATTGCATGTGCATACCACCTGGATAGAGAAGAGTGTATATGCATACCCCTGGTACAGAATAATGTGCATATGTATACATATAAAGGGTGCATGTGACTATCCACTGGAATAAAGGACAGTGCATGTGCATACCCCCTGGTATAGAGAAGAGGCACCATGCAATAACCAGCATCAGCTGCTGCAGCCAGATTGTCACCATGCTCAGAGCCCACCACCCAGCTAGCCCATATGGCTGTCTAATCTGCTGTGGCTGGAGTGACAGGTCCACGCTCTCTGCTGGTGGTGGATCCCCCTCCTTCAGAGCCAGGCACAGCTGAGCAGTGCCAGGTGCCTGTCCTGACCAGACAGCCAATAAGAATCTCCCTGATGCTTCTTGCTATTGCTGTCGGCCTGATTCTTATTGGCTGCCCACAAATCAAGAGTCTTTGGTCGACTGGTCGATCTCGATCAACGCTTTGGTCACCCCTGTACTAAATGGACATCAAGAACAACTGTAAACTTTGTAGGAACTTTCGGTAATATATTTATTGACTACATACTACTGGGCTGATGCATGCCTGGTAAAAACTGCGTCAAAGAGAAATCTGTTTTATGTAATACACCATAATGGTTTCATGATTCCTCTCTTCCTCTGAACATTACTAAAACATTAGAATAAAGTCCCTATAGTGGAGGGGTGTGGATTCCTTTACCCCACATCTCCTGATGTTAGGAAGACGTGTTAAATTGTGCCACATTAAGTTAGCTAACTCAATAGCGTTACTGTACAAATTTAGTGCAATTAGAGGTGAGCTCTATTGCAACATTCCTCTATAATAATAGCACTTCAAAGGTAAATCCACTGACAGATGGAGAGATGGACATGCAGATAGAATAACTGATATATACATTTTATGAATCTCATTAATGCACAATCACTAGTATCAATGTTGTAGCCATCAAGCATTACTTATGATTAATACAGTTGAAATGAACAATGAGCATCTAAAGAACATTACCTTGTCTTTATTCTCAAGGCCAGACGTATCTAGTGTATTCCGTATGACAAAAGGTGTTGACAGTCTCAAGAGGACTTGTTCAAAAGTACAGATGATTTTCGGTGATACTATTTCAAAACTATCATGAAACTTCAATGTTTTGGGGACTTCACACTTTATCAGTTTCCGCAGTCCTTCTCCAAGCTGCAAGATCAGCATATTGGGGTCAAACATCAGATGGAAGGGGAATGCTCGACAGAATGTGCTGATACTGATCCTCAAGTCAGATGGAACCTGGGACGATCTTATTGGAGGTAATTTTGTGATGTTTGCAATATCACATTCCTTGATTTTAAAGATAAGAGATTTACAGTTACCTGGGTTTATAATTTCAGGAAACAATTTCTCAGTCACGTTGTTTACTTGTTCCACGTCAATTTTTAATTGGTAGATCTTCTTTCCCACTGCCGTAATCATGCCAAGCATAGCAAAACCTACAATGGGATGAAGGTGGAAGCAACTGAGCACAAGGGTCCCATCAGCAAGCTCTTTGCATAGGAAAGAGGGGGATTCAAGGGTCACTTGTCTTCCAATTGAAGTCCTAATGTGCTCCAGCAATGCATCAAAGCCATTGAAGAAGTCAAGTAGAGTCCCACCAACAGCTCGGAGAACCCTTTCGTTCTCCTCGAAGCAGATGCTGAAGAACTCCTCGCCAAATCTTTCTTGCAATTCTTCAAACTTCAGACCTGAAACATTTGAGATACAAACAGTTACAAACACATGGTATTAATTAATAACTGTCTAAGGGCAGATTGCATACCAAGAAGATTTTTTTGTTTTGTTTTTCAGTTAAAAATAGTTTAACTATTTTCCCTATTTATAAAACAAGCATACTTTTTAAAATTGTTATTTATTTATTTCTGCAGGCAATGGGTGTTTTTAGGTGAGGGGGCAGGAGAGAGGCAAGTAATATGCATGAAATGAACACATTTGTGTACAAGGCCTAACACTACAGCTTTTTAAACCTGGCTCAAATGTTTTTTTTAGGTCTACAAGGTGAGAATCTCGTAACTCCATACTTTCCTAATTTTTTCCTATCCCTTCTGGAAAAGTTCCCAGAAAGAAGATGCAATTGGCCATTGAAAAAGGGAAGAGGGGAGGGCAGAAAATGAAGTCAGTATCGCACTGCCCCTCTGCGGTGCATTGCGACGAATCGTGACATCACACACAGAGAGAGTAGCGCCATGATGGTGCAATTCACTGAAAATAGCTTCATCACACACCCATCTCGCCCACTAAACTAGGAAATAGACTGGATGCTGTAATGGGGCCTATCCATTACGCGACCTGAAAAACTGAACGTGTAGCGTTGAGTCCTTCAGGTCCCCGGGTGTGGTGCCCGCACTGAACGGAATTCACTGAACATCATTCAGTGCAGGAGACCGACCTCCTATCTGAGAACATGCCGAACCTGACGATCATCATCAGGTTGACGGGCATGTTCCACAGATAGTCGGAGTCGGCAAGGACACAGCGTGCACGTGCATCGCTGGTCCTTGCCGGCTATACATTAGACAACTTTCTGAACGATGCGACCAAAACCTTCTGGTTTTGGTCACATCGTTCAGAAAGTCGTCTAATGGATAGGCCCCTTAAGGACTCTCCAAAATTCAAAAGTCTCCCAGACATTCCAGGACAGTAGGCAAGTATGTGAAACTCAGTTACCTTTGGTTATTTTAATGAAACAGCATTATCAAATTATTAACTCATCTAAACATAGGAAAACATTTCTCACAAAGGAGTCTATTTTGGTTCCATTAAAAACAAATATGTATATAAATTATAAACAATAGATTAAAAATATTTAAATAAAAAGTTTTTAAATGTTTAAATGTTTAAAAAATTATTGATAGATAGGAAGATTTCCTCTCTGATGCATAAAGTCTATAATCATCTATAACAAAGGTTAGTTTGGCTAGATATTTTGTAATCAAATATTTTTATTGAAGGGTTTTCAATAACAAAACAACAAAATAGTAAAAATAAATAACAAAAATAAAACAAAACAAGATATACGCGCAAAGAATCATAACAAAATACCGAAATGATAAATATACAGCCATAGAAAGTAACTGCGGAATACAGGCAAACATTAAAGGCACAGCAGGAAAATAGAATATAATCTAATACTAATAAAAAAATTGCAATCATAATTAAAATAAATGAATGGCTAAAGCCAGCATTAATTTAATATACACTATTTTGGCTTTTGTTTCTTACAACACAGGTGTCAGGTTTCTACAGACAAGGGTTTATGTCTGCAAATTGTTGAATTTCTATTTTTGGCACTTTAACATCTTCTCCAAATCCCTTAACTACCTGCCAACGAACCCCTAAACCGTAATATGTAGTGGTACAATTTTAACAGGGTCTCTTTTGTAACTTGGGGGTCTCTTCATTTAATTTCAACAAAGCAGGTGAAAATGAACATTCTCTCCAGCTATTGTAGAAATTAAGTTATCGGGACATTCATCAAGAAGGTAAAGTAGGAGATATCACAGATATCTACTGCTTACCTTCCTCTCACGGAATGGCCCGCTGTCCCAATACATTAGTATCACAGATATCTCCTACTTACCTTCCACTCACGGAATGGCCCGCTGTCCCCATACACTAATATCACAGATATCTCATACTTACCTTCCTCTTGCGGAATGGCCGCTGTCCCTATACACTAGTATCACAGATATCTCCTGCTTACCTTCCTCTTGCGGAATGGCCCGCTGTCCTCATACACTAGTATCACAGATATCTCCTGCTTATCTTCCTCTCACAGAATGGCCCGCTGTCCCCATACACTAGTATCACAGATATCTCCTGCTTATCTTCCTCTCACAGAATGGCCCGCTGTCCCCATACACTAGTATCACAGATATCTCCTACTTACCTTCCTCTCCTGGAATGGCCCGCTGTCCCCATACACTAGTATCACAGATATCTCCTGCTTACCTTCCTCTCCTGGAATGGCCCGCTGTCCCCATACACTAGTATCACAGATATCTCCTGCTTATCTTCCTCTCACGGAATGGCCCGCTGTCCCTATACACTAGTATCACAGATATCTCCTGCTTATCTTCCTCTCACGGAATGGCCCACTGTCACCATACACTAGTATCACAGATATCTCCTACTTACCTTCCTCTCGCGGAATGGCCTGCTGTCCCCACTAGTATGGGGACAGAAATCAACAAGCTCCGAAACTACAATATTTTCAGGCTTGAGTGCGTAAGCATACGCCATCTTCAGACGACATTTGCTCCCGCTCCGGGCTCGCAAACCGCTCCTTCCCTATGTGAAGGAGCCCCGGGTTGTGAAGAGGGTTCCTTTCAGATCCCTCCGCCCCTTTCCGGCTCCTTCCGCCGGACATGGGGGCTCTAGTTCGCATGCGTGACCTGTAGGTCACACAAGCGCACTAGTGTGGAGCAGTGAAAAGATTCACTGCTGCAAATGGAGCAGTGAAGCCGCTCGCAGAGTCAGCTGATTTTCGAATAATTGCTCCGGCACTCACATCGAATTAGTCTGTATGGACCCAGATAATTAACATCATGAATAGACCCCTGTGAATTAAATTGAACACCAAAATGTGATGCATGTGTAATTTGAGACCTTATTTTAAGAGCAAAATTCCAATTTAGATCAGTTTTCTTAATTTCAAGAAGTACTTTTAGAATACGTAAAATCAATACTACGTATTAAACAAAATTTTGGAAACAGAAAAACCATCCAATTAGATATCCAAATCAGATGATTAAACCGCCACACTCCACTAAAAACAATAATAGCAAAAAATAAATTTCCTTTCACTTTGTTTAATTTCTAGCCAACAGTTTAAATATTTAATTTCTATGGGGAATTAATCAAAGTCTCCCTATTGCCTTCTACAATATGCATATTTAAAAGGTTACATGATATAATCGGGAAGTCTCTCTGGATCCCTTCCCTTTGAAGTGTCCTAAACTGCTTGTTTGGAAATAGCTTCCAGACATTTGAGAACAGAGAACCTGTTTCAAACAGATTAACACCTGCTGGCAAATTGGACAAAAAGCAATTCAATCATGGGATATTTCAGATGATGTCCTCAATCATCTTTGCTCTGTTAAATCAATACTCATCTCTAAATACAAAACTCAGTCGGGGATAAATAAAAAAATAAAAAAAACATTATTATGTGGTATAAGTCTCATCTTACTGTATTTTCTAGCTGAAAATATAGTTCTAGTATTTCTGGAGATTGAAGGTCATTGTGGGAGATTGTCCTTGTTTTAGACACGCTGCTTTAACCTGACTTCATGTGCACATAAGGACAATGAAGATTAGATGAGCAATTGTACCGTGTTTTAATTTGACACTGCACTCCCCTAAAGCTGATAAGCGCACCATCTACAGGGTGAGAATCTCTTCGCAGAAGGCAGATACAGGTGGCCATTGGGAAGCAAGGGTGGTTGGTAAAATTGGGACATTATGGCCCCTTACGCTGCATCCCAAATCGTGGCATTGCGCAGTTGGGTGTGAGCCATGAACTTGCAATTCACTGAGAATCACTTCATCAGGCCCTCATTCTGCCCTTCACTAAGAAATGAGCTGCATGCCGCAGGGCGACCTGCTCTCCAAAAGGTCAGTGGACTTTACAAAATTCATGAATCTCCTGGACATTTTGGAATTGTAGGAATGTTACTTTAAGCTTTTTTTGACAGTTTAGATTAAATTATTGATTTATCGAAATATACTTAAACATTTATCCCAAAACGGGCCATTTCAGTTCTATTAAAAATAAATCAATATGTAAATAAATGAATGATAAAACAACAGTTTTGAATAGACTAAAAAAAAAAAAACTTGAAAAAAAAACTAAAGAAAAATCTGATCATCAGGTCGGCTTTACAAATCTGCTGACCGATCCGTCCTCTAAATGTGCACCCAGCATTACTGCCTGCAATATCCACTTCATATATAGAGCAAAGTGATATAAATCCTATCACCCCTCCAAAAAAACACCCTTTTTCACCAGTAATTACAAACTAAAATATAAGGAATTCAACACAAGATGATCAGTGAGCAGAGGTTTGTCAAACATGCTGTCCATTTAGTTACCACTTGGTCATTTTCCCACCAATAAATACTTTAAGGAGAAGTCTCAGCATAAGGAAGACAATGGGATTCTCCAGACTCTTGGGCACCTAGAAGAAATTACTCACAGTGGGAAATAAATAATAATAATAATATCTTGACATGTCTGGGAGATTTTACTGTTAGAGCTGGGTAAGCAATTTCTAAACTTTTTAACTATATAAAACTAGCTTAAATACAGTAGCTTATATTTTATTAAAACTCTCCCATTAAATAAGAAAAGTAAATAAATATTTATTATTATTATTATTATTATTATTTAGCACTAACAAGCTATCTATTTAGAACTAACAAAGAATAACAAAAACACAAAGAAGATGGGTAAAAAAGTTTTAGGAAGGAAAATAATTTAGCACAGGGCTTGACATGGTGAGGCAGTATAAACTGGAGAGTAAAAGGCGCCCAAACACCTAACAACGGATTGCGTGATCCAGCGATCGGATTGGCATTTCCGATACGCCAGTTGAAAATGTGGCCGGTGGTCATCACTGCTCCGGAAAATCTGTCAGTGGATCGGTGAAATTCTCCCCCTTAACAAAGCTATGTGTACATTCTTTCTAATCTTTCTCAGCAGAGATCTATATAACACCAATTCCATATTCCTCAATAAATAAATATATACTGTACAATCCACCCAAACTTCCTCAATACAGATCTATATACAATCAATTAAATACGCCTTAAGAATGTTACATATCCAGTGCATCCAATTTTCCTATAGAAATCTACTGTATTTACAATCAATTCAGTCTTTCTCTGTAATGTTCTGTATACAATCCATAAATTAACATAGAAACATAGAATTTGATGGCAGATAAGAACCACTTGGCCCATCTAGTCTGCCCCTTTTCATGTATCCTTTAGGCACCTTCAACCCTATTTGCTCCTTATGTCTATATCCTTATGGAGATGTGGCCTCCAGAACTGAACACAGTATTCGAGATGAGGCCGTACCAATGATCTATACAGTGGTATTATCACTTCTTTTTTCTGCTACCTATTCCTCTCCCTATGCAACCAATCATCTGACTTGCTTCCTCATTGCTTTGGTGCATTACTTGCCTGCCTTCAAGTCATTTGAAATGGTGACTCCTAAATCCCTTTCTTCCTCTGTATATTCCATTATAGTGTCCTTGATACTATATTTAGCCTTTAGGTTATTGAGACCCAAGTGCATGATTTTGCATTTTTTTACATTAAAATATAGTTGCCATGTTCTTGCCCATTCCTCTAGTCTACCCAGATCCTCAGTTATTTGTATTGCCCCTCCTGGTGTGTCTACCCTGTTGCATACTTTTGTGTCATCCGGAAAAAGGCATACTTTCCCTTAAATAATATTTGCAATATCACCAACATAGATATTAAAAAGCATTGGCCCAAGTACAGATCCCTGAGGTACTCCATTGGTAACCTTTCCCTCCAGTGAATACACTTCATTTACTACAACTCTCTGTTTCCTATCCTGCAACCAAGATCTTATCCATTCAACAGTCATAGAATCCAATCCCATGCTTTCCCGTTTGTTTATCAGTCTGCGATGCAGGACAGTATCAAAAGCCTTACTAAAGTCTAGATAAGCAACAACTACGGCCCCCCCTAGATCTATTCCGCTCCATAAATTCCTCTTCAATGTTTTGCATTACTATACATCTCACTACTGCCTGCTGACTGTAGCTACATTGAGTTGCCCTACTGTTCCCCTGCATTTGTCACTCCCTGTCTGTTATTTTATTGCAATTCTAGTATTTATTGCTTTGGAATGTTCACTGTTGTGCATTGTATTTATGCTGTGTACTTTATTGGCTTTTTGCAACCTATTGTACCGTATCGTCTAGAGGTTCAATCCTGCTCAATAGACATATACTGTATATACAATCTGTCCAAACCCTTTCAATAGAGCTCTATAAACTATCCGTCCAATTTCCTTCAGTAGACCTCTATGTATAATCTATCAAATCCTTTTTTAAGAAATCTACATAAAATCCACACAATACTGCTCAATACAGATCTATATATGCAGTCATGGTCCAATCGTAGTAGAGGTCTGTAGAGGAAGGGTCTTCCAGTCATAAATGCTGGAATCCAAACTACAGGTAATAGGGAGTTACTGTATCTGCATGCGAAATGCTACGTTACAGTCTCTGCGGCTGTGATACTGTAACGTAGCATTTCGCCTGCAGATACAGCCGCACACAGAATATAGGCATGCCGCATATCATTTTACTCAGCAGAAGATGCTTGTGTGTCCCATTTGCATCACTTTGCGATTAAGGGAAATGGCGCACAAAAAGACAATCAATGCTACCAGGTCACTCAATGGCATGGCGCGAACAGAAGGGCTGTTTAATGTGGACACATCTGTCTTTTATAACTTGAGAAAAAAAGTCAAAAACAGTCGGAAAAGAAATATATCTGCCAACTTTTTCCTGTATACACATAATATACACATAATGGATATTTAGTTATGAAGATTTGAAATAAAAAGGAGCTGCCACGTTGTAGACATTGTTTTGATGCAGATAACATACCGAGCACATTAGCCGTACACTGCAGGATCCCTGAGACATCCTCCGCGTCCTCGTTCCCAGAGAGACCGGCGTATGTACATTTCACCGAAGCATTGTGTAAATTCTTCTCTGCATCACGACAGCTTTAAAAGAAACAATTAGATGTAAGAAAAAAAAAATAATACACCCTTACAGTTTCCAACTGCATAACCTTCTGCCTGCCTTCCCTCATTAAATGGTTAGCAAATCCCTAATTAGCACATAGCATTCAGGCAAATCATTTCACACATGGTGCTGTGGAGTATCACCATGAGAGTTATTAGTCTGCATCACTACTAGTGCTAATTTATTGGATCATTAAGTGGTCGCATCTTTAAAAGTGAAGAAACATGTTTGAGTAACAGCTTTACTACAAAATATAATTTACTTTTTTTTTTATTCCTTGCTATATATATATATTCCAGGGACTTGGAGCAGTGAGCTGTAAGGTCTCACTGTGGCTTCTTCAAACATTAGCTAAGTCATTTATATTGCATACCTCAGTATATTCCCTGGGCGGTATACGCACACACTGAAGTTTATTCATATATATACTTTTGAATGTTTCATGCTGCTTGGATGGCTGATCATTAATCCCTACACTTAGCATTCTTATTACACACTGACATCTTGTTAAGTGAAATTGTGATAACATCGCATGTTTGGGTTTCTTTTGCACCAAGCCATAGACCAATATATTTGAGGGCTCACTGAACTCTGCTGATTGCAAGGTCGTAGTTAGCAGCTTCCTCTCACGATAGGTTCAAACCAGCACCAAAACCCCATCCAGAAAAGAGCTAATACAAAAATTAAGATAATACAATAATACAAGAGGGGAAGCATACTGTATTATTGTCAATTTAAATTAATTTCTCTCACCAGGATTGCACGTGCATTAATTAGAAAATTCGGCAGCATATCATCCTATATGTTTTGGAATTCAGTAGCAGACAACCCTGATAAAGTCCATGCAAAGAAACGCACTGGATGGCCTCCCAGGGAGACGTTACTTTTGCAAGTGTGATGCTCACTGGCTTTCTGGTGGATTCATTCATTGGATTCTTTTTCTGCTAGTTTCAGTCTTCCCCTTGTGTACTAGTGTACAAGCCCTGATTACCCCACTTGCAATGCCTGTACTGTAATAGGCTCCTTAAGCTATAAAATTTCTACCACCTCTCAATTTTAACTTGAAATTTTTTCTCATGCTATAGTATTTTATTGACACTCATTAATAAGCTTATATCTTATGTAACTGGTGACATAATTGAACTATCTTATTTTAAGTGTCAACAATTTTAAATTGTACCTCATTGCAGCTTCTTCATAAACATTGAATATGTTGATATGTGTGTACTATTCTGTGTTATACACAGTTAGTATATAGTAGACACCAGCAGAAAGTATTGTTTTAAACACACCAACCAGATACACGTAACCGGGGGTTTGGGTTTATTGCGGTGAACAGGTTTTGTACAGCCGTACAGCGGACCATCCGGTCATATATGTAAGCGAGTTTTGCAGGGTCCCCCACAAAGCTGAGTATTACACGCATGTGTAGTACTGAGTCGCTCAAACACAGTGCCATGATAGTGCAGCAGGGCCAGCTCCAGGGGTCGGAGGACCCTGTGCCGGCCCCCTCCAGCGTGCCCTCTCTTCGCCGCGTGCGGCCGAAAATTGGGGCATGGCCTAATTACCATAGGTCACGCCCCCTACGTGACGTTATTAGGAGACGTGTCTGCCTTCAAATAACGTCAGGCTGGGGGAAGCCTCCTAGCTGGTCTTACCCCAGCCCTCTCCCGTCACTGAATGGATGCCGCACGCATGGGTCAAGGACAGGCTGCCATATTTTCAGTGCGGCTTGCCCTTGGCTTTCCCATTCACAGACCTCTTTCCCTCCACAAACCCAAACTTCCTCCAGGCTATGAAAAGAACCAGAAGAGTAAAATGGCTGTACGAAGGTTATAGAAATGTAGCCTGTATGTGGTAGTGCAGCTTTTAAAACATACAGAACCTTCAGTGTTATGTTAATGCCTCCATCTTTCAAACAGAGGGCCTGATTTAGACCCGCTCGCAAGCGCACAACGCTCGCAAGCGGGTCGATGGTCCCCCACTGCGCACGCCGGAGCCGGCTCCATCGTGCGCATGCTCGATTCCTGGCCAGCGATGGCGCTCCGTCGCTACGGGTCTCGCACCAAAAGGGGACGGCTGTCGATTCCCGAAGGAATGCCTGCCGTTTGTGAGCGGCCTCAGTAGCGAGCTTCCGGATCTTAGAGCCGAAAGCTCACTGGGGCTTGCGATGGATGAGACCCTACCACGAGGGTCTCGTCGTAAGCCCGATGGGTTGCGACCATCGCGACCATCACCTGGCCGCTCGCAAAAGCTGTGGGTGGTCATCCACAGCTTAGCGAGCGGCCAGGAGGCCGGCTCTCGAAAAAAATAACGCTGCCCTGATTCAGAGCAAGCGCTCCGGCTCTGAATCAGACCCAGAGTCAGTATTTTTTTCTTAACCCAACCACCACCACTTTTGTCGGTAGGACAGTAAACTGCAAGACAGGGGCTGAGATATTGTACTTTTTCTAAAAGCAACTTACGCAGTTCAATTGTTTTTAATGTGTGGGGGGTTTTTTTTGCTGTTTTTAGAGGTTACTGCATGGGGGAAGATTTTTATTCTTTCTCAAGGGTGCAGCATGGTCAGAATGAGGTACATTATCTTTTAAGCATACTGTACATCTGAGAGTAATTTTTGTTAACTGTTCTCTCACAAAAATAATAATCTCCTTTTCAAAATATCTCTGGAGGGAAAGCAAGTATGGCTGATAGACACAGACACAAAGTCTGCAAGATATAGAGGGGGGGGAGTATTTTACATTGGAGACAGAGCACAGGCAGGCATTCCAAAGCCTCTCTGTTCACTACATAATGTGACTGTGGTTGTCATGACACCGTGGAACATCTGCAGAATTATCAATCATTAATAGTAGCCTGAAGAAACTAACCAAGGGAAAAACGTAATTACCAAGCTGCTTCTTGTAGTTTTGTACAGTGGTGGATTTTACCTAGGGACTGCAGCCACCCCAGTAAAATCTGCCACCCCTCGTGAGTGTTCACCAGTACTGACTTCCTAACAGGAGCGCTATCTACTATTCACAGCCAGGCAGACGGTCCCAGGGGAGGTGTTTTCTCTCCCTGGAACTGCCAGTCTGCACCGCGATTAGCAGAGAGTGCATCCAATGGAAAGTCAGTCTCCTGCCTTACCGTGAGCTCTATCCAGCTTCTAGGGGCTGTGGCCAATGCAATCCCTAGAAGCCGTTGCTTCTGTGTATGTGTCGGTCGCGGGCACTGCCAGGTGCAATGCACATGCGCTTTGCATCTGGCAGGAGCCAAACACAACAGAAGCCGTCTAGGCCACTTATCGGGCTGCTGCACGGGCAGCCCCCCTGCCAGGAAAAGGTGGGAGCTGTCTCTGGTTTTATAGCCTTATTGTTTTCGTGGCATAGCCTCTTTAATGTGAATGACAGTATCTATAAGGTACCAAATGCAAAAAAAAAAGACTGTGTTCTGCAAAACAAGAAACTAAGGGCCATATTCAATTTGAGGCATTAAGTCCCGATCGGCGGTAATTTACAGCTGATGACGTCATTTTCGCCTGTTTTCATTTTACGCCGTATTCAATTAGAAATACTTTCCGCCTAGGCGGAAAGTTAACGCAATGTAATAGGTGGAAAAGTATCGCCTATGAATAGCAGGCGTTAAAAAGTTCAGAATTGGGGTTTTGGGGTGCAACATTGCGGGACCCCCCATGCAGCCTTCAGATAGTCCCCCAAATGTAAACTGTGTCAAAAAAAAAAACACTTTTGGACACCCCAAAAAAATCACTTTAATTTTGGGGTGAAAAAAAAAATTGGGGGACAAAGTTAATAACTAGCGAACTTGACTCTGGAGGGGTCCCCAAGTATGCCCCAAGTGTTTTTTTCATTGCAGCTGCTTGCGGCAGGTGGGTTTTTCACGTGTTTTTTCAACTCACTTTAGCAACTTTAAAATATGCTGACCCCCATTTTCAAGTACCCCAAACCTGATGGGCATAGTTATTTTTCCCAAAAAAATCTTCCAAATGCTCTTCTGCAGCACTTTCTTCCAAGTCGCATTTATGCACCTGCCGCAGCTATTACAAACCCCGACTTCCTTCAAGAGATAATAATGGGGGTACCCATAGTGATCCCCTATGTCTAAACATCTTTAGGGTGTCCCCTGGAATATTTCCTGAAAATTCCCGTTATGTTTATACCTGTAAAAAAAACGGGATAAAAGTTTTTTAAAAAAATGACATATGGTCCCCCCCATAAGCCAAACCAGCCCCAGGCTTGGCAGCCAGTGGGATCAGCGGGCGCACTACAGTCAGCGTGACCGCTGATTGGCTGACGGGACATGCAAGCTCCGTGCAGTCCCGTCAGCGGCCATTCGGGAGGGAGGTGTATGTGTGGCAACACACATACACATCCTGTGTCCGTGTGGTCAATAGAGTAGGTTTTTTGTTTTGCCAAGTCCAGGGGATGCTACGGAGACCAGCACAAGGATATAGGTGAGTATGAATTTTTCTTTGCAGAGCCATGTATTAAGGGTATTCTACTGGAGAAGGGGACAGATACATCTGGTATAGATATGTGTAAATGGGTAGGTGTCTGAAATAAAGTTATACTAATCACGGTGTGTGTGTTTTGTCTTTTTTAACTATTTATTTTACAGCGAAGTTACAAGTGCCGCATGTCTGCTGGCACTTGTAGTTCCACAAGTGCAAAATGGCAGGCATACTGGCACTTGTAGTTCCACTGTAAAGTACAATAGTCTTACATTATTTGGCCCCCCATTACCCCCATACCCACCACTCCAGGGGCATGGGGAAGAGCCCCGGTCTTCAGTGTAAAAGCATGTGGTGCTCGGGAGAGGGGGGACCCAGGTTTTTTTCGCCGATCCAAGTATCGCCGGTTGCCGTTTTCACCCACTTTGAAATTGAATACGGGGATACGCGGGCACGCGCGCGATACTTTAACGCCAACAAAACAGGCGAAGTCGGCGTTAAGTCCGGGCCGCGTTAAATTAACGCGGCTCGGCTCTAATTGAATACGGGCCTAAATGATGTTAATTTAATTGGATGTAGATTGTGCAATTAGCCCAGAATTGCAAGTTAAGCAATTGAGATTTGTAACTTTACAAAGCTGTAATTTTTAAGATTTTTTTAAAGCAATTACAGTATTTAAAATAGGTGGCTCAAAATGGATGTAGTCAAAAGTTCAACAATCACAATAATGACATTCATAAAATGTCGACACCGTCATGAAACACAACGTGCCGACAATCTCAGGATGTCAACATGTGAAATAGGGTTAGACTGTGGGTGGTAGGGTTAGGCTATGGGAAGAAGTTAGGGTTAGGCTGCGGGGTGGGAGAGGTTAGGATTAAGCACTAGAGTGATAGGGATTAGGGTTAGGGGAGAATTACCTACCAGCAGGGCCAGCTCTAGGGGTGTTCGACCAGTGCGGTCGCACAAGGGCGCCACCCCTAGAGGGTGGCACCCTTCCCCAGCATCCCGATTTCAGCGGGACAGTACTGTCCCGCTGCTCCATCCGCGGGCCGAAGTGGCCCGCGGGTGGTCTAATTGGGAGGTTGGGGACCCCCACCGCCGAAGCTGTGCGTGCATCCATTCACTGACGGAAGATGGCTGGGGGAAGTCCAGCCAGTGATGAATTGCTGGGCTTTACCCCCAGCCTGACGTTATTTGGAGGCATGCCATGCGGGCACGCCTCCAAATGACGTCAGATAGGGGGTGTGACCTATGGTAATTAGGCCACGCCCCCAAATTCGGATGAGAGGGCGCCATATGATGGGCCGGCACAGGGTGCTCTGACAGCTGGAGCCGGCCCTGCTTACCAGAATCCCAGAACAACACAGTTCTGATCCGGTAGTCATAGTCACATGACCGCTGGGACCCGAAAGCCGCTGCTGGAGCCGCAGCAGCCACCAGGAGCAGGTAAGTCACTGCTGGGCCACCATGGAAGATATGTCAACATTCTAACATATCATCAGTTGATGACCATGTCGACATTCTCATGTGTGTCAACACGATGACTGTTGACATTGTGACACCTGGGTGCTGTACCTGTGTATGAAACAGAGGTGCCGCATCTTCTTACAGTTTGTGGTTCCTAAATAACTATTTCTGCATCTTAATCTACCTCAGTAGGCAGCCTGTGCCCGAAAAAGTTGGAGAAACACTTATACGGTATAATGTATTTTAAGTAGATGAAAGGATAGATCTAATCTTGACTGCTGCAGAGGTCAATCCCTTTCTAGTCAAAACGAATGAATGTGAAAATTAATGTTTTTACCCTTCTATGATCTTTTATTTTCTCATTCATCTCTGTAAATGAATCTTTGCTTGCAAAGGTTTGTCAATTTATCTCCAGTGGGGTTTAAGTCTCCCTGCTTCTTTCCGCATAAAAAGATTACAGCTCAGTGCAGTAAGTAGACTGCACAGACTTAACTCAATTTGGTAGGTCACTGAGTGTACAAATCAATACAATTTTCCCATTCATGAGAATTTAATGAAATTTAGAATAAATATATAAGCCTTTATTTAACCCTCTGATCCTTTGCACAGCAAGCACGGTGAGTGTATATTTTGCTTGCATGCAAATTGTAATGAAAAAAAATGACTTGGACTACAAAGAAGGAACCTTAGATTGATGCTGCTTTGGTTAGATTTGTGTCATGTGAGCACAACCAGACTGAAAAGACCCCAGCTAAGAAAAGGCCAGTCCAGCAGATGCGCTCCCACAAAAATGCATTCTGGGTTAAGATGTAATACACAAGTGACATGAATATGTACAGAACATAAATCCCTTAACGGCACGAGCGGGCTATGTTCTATCACACTGGGCGGTACTCAATTAGTTTTGCATCCGCGATAAAGTTTTGCATGCCGCACTTTTCACCTACCGCGAGTATTTTAGCCACGAAAACTCATAGTGCCCACCCCCGCTATTCGCCGTATTCAATTCCAAAAGACGCGAAAACGGCAACGCGCGAAGTCAGAACAGGTGGAAAGTGGGGTCAGAATCAGAGAAATCATCCTGAACCCCCCAAAAAGATGCAGAAACATTGGGGATCACTGTAGTAGTGCTCAATGAGCCTTAATAAAACTATTTGGGGTACTTAAGTTGGTACAATTGCCTCTAATTAGCGTATTTTACACAAGTGGTGAAGAATGGCATAAAGCAGTATTTATTGGAGAAAATAAGTAGTCCTGACAAATTTGGGGTACCTGAAAATGGGTGCTAGCATCTTTTAATGTCTTTAAAGTGAAGTTTTAAAAAAGTGAATTTACTCCCCCCAAAAAGAACCTGCAATGTCCAAAACACTTGACCCCTTCTTAGAGCACCCCTATTTTACTCCAAATTCAAAGTCATTTTTTGGGGTGTACTTAAGTCTTTTTCTAGAATTTTTTGACACAGTTGGCCTTTGTGGGGCTGTCCTAAGGGTTCTGAGTGGTCTCCCCACCTTTGCACCCCAAAATAAAAACGTTGCACTTCTTTTCTCCACCTATTCAGAGGCAAATCATTTTTGCCTATTACACTGCATTGAGTTTCCGCGCACGTGAAAAGCGGATGAAATTGAATAAGGTGATAATTTTCCAACGGGCGAAAAGTCGCAATTGGAGATACTTTTTCACTGAGTTCGGCTTTTCGTGGCTAATTGAATATGGGCCAATGTGTGAATACATACTGAAACTCTAATTAAAAACAACATGGACAACAAGAGCTGACATTAATTGAGATATAACTATAACTGGTATGGTGGCAAGAAGAATGTGAGCAGGTCAGCCTACCATTATGAGGCCCTTGTGATCCATACACCCAAACGGTGCGAACAAATGGGTTCTGCCTACTCCGTCTTGTCAAGCCTAATGTATAACCCAGCAGATAAAGTGGTGTTGCTGACCACTGGCTAAGGTCTAAAGCTGGGTACACACCTAACTGACCCACCGGCTGACTGACTATTCCGCCAACTGGGCGACTGATTTGATAAGCAATACACACTTACCAATCGGCCGCTCAATGGGGCTGATTCAGACCCACTCGCAAGCGGCTGTCCGCTTGTAAGTGGGTCGATGTTGTGCTGTGCGCATGCGCACGACGGCGGGAGCTCCGTCGTGCGCATGCGCCAGACGCGACGAGCGAAGGACTTTCCTTCGCTCGTTGTGTCTGATCAAAGGGGGCGCGCTGTCGATGTTGATTGACAGCACGCCCCCTTTGGTGGGCGTGCCGGGGGCGTGCCTCCATGACGGGGGCGTTCCCACGGGAACGCCTACCGTCAGAAGCCGGCCCACTGACATCACTAGTGATGTCAGTGGGAGTGATTTTGGCTCTGATAGAGCCAAAATCACTCCGGGGCTTGCGGTTGAAAACCTCAACCGCAGGCTCCGGCTCGCAGTTTCGATGGTCGCGATGGTCGCGACCATCGCGGCCATCAAACTGCACGCTCGTATAGGCTGTGGGTGGTGACCCACAGCTATACGAGCTTCCAGGAGGACGCTCCATAATTATGGAGGGCGGCCCTCATTCAGAGCGTGCGCTCAGCTCAGAGCGTACGGCTCTGAATGAGGGCCAATATGTATTACAACATTGAAACCTGACATTACAACTGTGCGGGTATTTAAGTTTGCCCGTCCAGTTGTGAAGCGGTGTTCATGCAGCCAGTGTACGTGTGGTCAGTGGGTCGCCCGTACACACAGGCACATGTACTGATATATCTGCAAGATATATCGGTATTGGCAGGGCCGGCTTGAGGCATGTTTGACCAGTGCGGTCGAACAGGGGCGCCACCCCACAGAGGGTGCACCCCTCACAACATCCCAATTTCATAGGGACAGCACTGTCCCGCTGTTACACCCGTGGACCGAAGTGTTTTGCGGGTCGTCTGGTCGGGAGGTTGGGCACCCCACCGCCGCAGCTGTGCCGGACCCCAGAGAAGCTGAATGAATGTTGTGCACATGCGCGCGGCATTCATTCAGTGCAGGGAGAGGGCTGGGAGAAGCCCAGCTATTGACGGAGCGCTGGGCTCGCCCCCAGCCTGACGTTACACGGGAGGCGTGCGGGCACGTCCCCAACTAACATCATTTAGGGGGTGTGGCCTATGGTAATTAGACCACGACTACCCATGCTGCACAGGGCGCAGCTACCCCTGGAGCCGGTCCTGGGTATTGGCTGTGTTACACGGCCAACCTGGTATGTCTGTGAATTACGTCGTTCACATACATATCTTCTGTACACACGGACAGATGCATTATGCTATATGTCGTTCATCGACTGTAAAATTCATTTTCAACTGGTCAAGGCGGGTCTTCCAAAATGAGGCTGTCCCTATGAAGCATCCATGGGCGTAACTGCCAGAGGTGCAAGGGGTACAGCTGCTATGGAGCCCAGAGCTCAGGGGGGCCAATTTCCTTGTCAAAGTTGCATGTGTTACATACATTTTAACCATTCGGTGGTACATAGGGGCCCATATAAACTTTTGCTAAGGGGCCTTCAAATACCTAGTTATGCCCCTCGAAGCACCTTAACCATTAAGACTAGACGCCATGGAGAAGATACTGCTGACAGTCTAGTCATGCTTGATTTGTGGGGTAAATGAAGTTAATAACTACTGTAGGTCCCTTAGTCCCTTCCTACCACCCAGTCATCAGCCACCATCAGTGTCCCTCCTTTCACAGTGACGATATGAATAATTCCTTTTTGAATGAACTTTCTGCAATGATTTGTTGTTTATTCAGGACCCCTGAGCCATAAAGGATTCTTCTGCTCTTCTCTAGCTATAAACTTTTGTGTATCTAAAGCACTGCCAAATGAGCCAGAATTTACTTATGTGGTTTACAGTACATGGCTCACAGCAAGCTTGGCAGATATTTAAGTGCAGAGCTGGTTAGGATGCGCTTAGTGAATTACACATGTCCTGAATGACCCACCTACACACTAGTTTGTATAACCTATAAGAATTTTGAAGATGATCATTTTTAGTTCACAAAGATAATTTATTATAAAGCTAATCTTCTATAAGCCAAACACATTAATTCTACTTTTATGTTCTTAATTTCAACTTTTATTTTTTTCAAAACACCCAATAGTTTGCTCCTACCAGCCTGGGATAGAAATTTATACTAATTACCTAAAATGCCATGAACACTAATAGAAAGAAAATCCGCACATAAGGTAAAAGTCTACTAAAGTTATATATGGGTAATTACAAACGCATTTATAACTTAAATCTATATAATAAGCGAGAAAGCGTCTGTCTGTCTTTCTGTTTGTCCTTTATGTACGGTCACAGTTTTGTACCTAGCTCCACCAAATTTGGCATGGTGGTGTAGCTTGACCAGGATTATGTTTTTGCTTAGTTTTGAACTTCTTCAGGGCCACACTCTGTCACACAATCCCATAAAACTGATACACTCTTAAATTACACATGTTCTGGGGCAGAGGGGCTGGCTTCACACACACACTGTTAGGGGTTTATTTACTAAGGGGCGATTTTAATCTATTTAAAATCGATCAAAATAGATTAATATTGATGCTGTGTTTCTGAAGCTAAATCACACATTTACTAAACAAAATAAAAAATGGTCTGTTAGTAAATGTGTGATTAAGCCCCAGAAACCCAACATCGATTTTAATCGATTTTGATTGATTAAAATCAACCTTTAGTAAATACCCCTTACAATCTGGCAGCACTCTAAAAATTCAGACTGTGGCAGACAGCATATTAAATCCACAATCTTTGATCCTGGCAAAGCTTAGTATATGGAGATTACAAACAGCAGGGGAGATTGATTACAGCCACACTGTGCCACTGTGGACAGCCCCCCATCTGTCCAGGTACGAAACTCCAGTCCCGGCATTCCTCCGTTGATGGCAGCCATACTAGAAATGGTATTCAATGTTGGTCTGCAGAGTGATTTCAGGGGGTGATTCAGCTGCGGACGCAGTGACAGTGATCACGCAGATTCCTGATTAGTGGGATCTGCGCATGTGCAGTTCGGGTCTGCGACCCCGCATGCAGTCCAGCAGCAGACTGTCAGTGATTGATGGTCTGCTGACGTTTTTGGGTGGGGAGGGGGTGGCGATGGCAACTGTTGGGTGGGTGTGGAGAGGCTAGCCCCCCGCTATACAATGCTGAAATCTCTGGCTGTGTAAAGTGGGGGGCAAGGCTATGATGAAGCGATTTAGCTGCAAATTGTGGCATCGGCTGCCCAGACCATCCATTTCATTTGGGAAATGGGCGGCACAGAAAGGGCATCTCTGGGAGACCTGAATACTCTTCCGGGATGCCGGGATCATCACCAGAGATTCGGGAGCAATCCGGCCGTTCTGGAAGAGTAGGTAAGTCTGATGTTAATGGTAATGAGAGAGTTAAACAATGAATTTGTTTTCGGCTTCACTTTGTTAGCTCTTTTCTGAACTATACTGGACATTTTAGGGGCATAACAATATTTGCAGGATATCCACTGAAAACAGGTGTTTTTTACCTAAAAATATTAAAGGTCCATGGGATTTAAAATGGAAGGACCGCAACAGATATCTCTAAAATCCGCCAAGGTCCCTACATTTCTGACAGCAAAGAAGCCCCCATATTTTTTTATGGGGGCTGCTATGCTGTCAGCTTTAACAAGCTCCGAATCTTTCTCTGTGTCACCTCCCGATGGCGCATACACCGGCCACGCAATCGCATTAGCTACTGAGGATCCGAACTAGGAAGAACTCTGCTTACAGGCCTTCAGCGGGAAGTGCTCTTATCGGAGCCTGTCTCCCGGCAAGGGCGTAAGACATCCTCATTAAAAATTTTGATTGTGATACAGTATGTAGGATAGTATACTTTCAGGCAGTAACTGATGGGCCAATGGTATTGATCAATCTTAGCGAAAAGTAGCCACTAATTAACATTCCTTCTTACCACGATTCTCAACGAGAAACATAAATCTTTTTCAAGGCAATTTATCACTGACCCAGGTCCAGGATAGCGCTTTCAAAAAACTGTTGATCCTGGTGGATCTTAAATACTTTACTAATGGGAGCGGTGAAAGTTTAAATTGTCCCGATTGTATTACTGTACATGCGCGCGTGTGCCTTAAAAGCATACATACCTACCCTCCCGAAAGTTGTGGGAGGCTCCCGAATTTTGTAGTGAAGTGGGCAGGATGGGGAGATAGTTGCCGGGAATTGTGTCATTTAGCTCCGCCTCCTACTCGAGGTCCCATGATTTGCAGCAGTTTGCCGTGATGGGGCGGGGCTTAATGACATAGGAGCCAGGCCCCGCCCCCAGAAGTGGCCACCTGTGTCTCCTCTCTGGGCATGTCCCGGGGAGGAGAAATAAAATGTCACCAAGTATGCTTAAAAGTAACTTTAGTCTGTGGAAGTATTATTTATTTTTAAAACTTAGGGCCTGATTCAGACCCACTCGCAAGCGGCTGTCCGCTCGCAAGTGGGTCGATGTTGTGCACTGCGCATGACGGCGGGAGCTCCGTCGTGCGCATGCGCCAGACGCGACGAGCGAAGGACTTGCCTTCGCTCGTTGTGTCTGATCAAAGGGGGCGTGCTGTCGATGTTGATTGACAGCACGACCCCTTTGGTGGGCGTGCCGGGGGCGTGCCTCCCTGACGGGGGCGTTCCCAAGGGAACGCCTACCGTCTGAAGCCGGCCCACTGACATCACTAGTGATGTCAGTGGGAGTGATTTTGGCTCTGATAGAGCCAAAATCACTCCGGGCCTTGCGGTTGAAAACCTCAACCGCAGGCTCCGGCTCGCAGTGGCGATGGTCGCGATGGTCAAGACCATCACGGCCATCAAACTGCACGCTCGTATAGGCTGTGGGTGGTGACCCACAGCTATATGAGCGTCCAGGAGGACGCTCTATAATTATGGAGGGCGGCCCTCATTCAGAGCGTGCGCTCTGCTCAGAGCGTACGGCTCTGAATGAGGGCCTTAGTCAGAGACACATGCTGTACCGTTAGGTGCACGGACACACGCGCGGCAATGTGATTACATCATTTTTTTTTATCAGCACTTCATTTTATTGTATAGAGTACAAACGATGGTGCTTTGTCGTTAAATTCTGGGGGGAAAAAAGGCATTTTTTTAATCCATTTACATAATTGAATAAGAAGAGAATAAAGCAAAATGATCCATGACATGTTCCAGTCATTACTATTTGTATAATGCTTTTGTCCTATAGCAGAAAACATTAACATTGCACATTGAAACAGTCCCCAGAACAGAATGATCCACTTGAGTGGTTAGTTATTAATATTCTCTTGAGTTTGTCCTTACCCAATGACTTGGTGCTCATAATGCTGCAATGTTCTCTGTAACGTCTGCTGAATAGTCTGAGGCTGCAGAGTAAAAAAAAACAGACACTTACTGTATGCACAAGGAAACCAAGATCCACAATCATTTGCCAGCAATGAAAAACAGCGGAATCATTTCTGTTTCATTCACACTTTAACCTTTGATATCATATTTTACAAAAATTATTCTCTTTTTTTTCAGCCTATTTTTATTTTCTAGTCAGATAATGAAGCGAGGATGAGGTCTGATAGCATCTGATTTACTATTTATGTGGGCACGTTGAAGGCTATGTATGAACCTGACCTGATTAAGTCATATCTCGTTTACAATAAAGGAGATGGATGGGGGTATGACCACCACACAAAAAGGGGATAGACGTGGAATTCAATGAAAATGAATGTTGGGATAGATTTACAGTCAAATTATGGAACAAATGAGATTTATAGAACCAGGGCAGCCTGGAATACTAACGTCAGATAATGTTTGTTTATAAGGAAATCAGTACTGTAATAACCAGTGCCGTACGGGCAGGAGCAGGTAGTGTTTGTGACAATGGCAGCTCCAAGATGCCCTTGAAAAGCTTTTGTTGCTCGAGATCAGGCCGAACTGCTGAAACAGATCAGACCGGAGTTTAAAGCCGGGTATACACTACTAGACGATGTGCGTACCCGACCGATGCACGCTGCAATGAACGACATATCGTGAGGTCGTTTGATACCGCACGATCTGGTAAACGACTGCACAAAATGTTGTTCACCAGCCACTTCCACAAGCATGGGGGCGTCATCAAATTTACAGATTGAGCAGCATGTAGCCTCGATCTGCCGATGCGATGAACGACCCCACGGGAGCGCGCCTGGTCGCTCATACTGCATACACATTTGCCGACATGGACGTTATGAACGGGCGACATATTGTCTAGTGCATGCATGTCAAACATGCGGCCCGCGGGACGCTTGCGGCCCGAATAAACATTTTATGCAGCCCAAGAGTGTGGGCTCACATATATATAATATGCGGCCCACCCCCCTGCCACGATCAGAGCTCAGCTCCGACCGGGCAGTGTTTACTTTGTTTAAAGCCGGCAACGCTGGTTTCTGAAGCCTCTGATCGCTTCAGAGGTCAGCGTTCCCAGTGATGCGGCGCCTGCGATGAGAGGAGCCTGCGTCTGCTGCTCTGTATCTAATTAGATCCAGTCAGCGGCAGCGTCTACGCGGGATGGTGGGAGTGATGGCGGCGTGGACTGGAGTCCAGCGGCCATCGTGAAGAAAGGTAAGTACTGCACAGGTAAGTGGGGCCTGTTCTATACTGAGGGCACAACATAAGGGGTATAACTGGGGACACTGCATAAGGTGCACTTCTAGGGGCATTACTGGGGGCGCTGTATAAGGGGTATTACTGGGGCACTGCATAAGGTGCACTTCTAGGGGCATTACTGGAGGCTCTGCATAAGGGGCATTACTGGGAGCACAACATAAGAGAAATTACTGGGGGCTCTGCATAAGGGGCATTACTGGGGGCTCTGCATAAGGGGCATTACTGGGGGCTCTGCATAAGGGGCATTACTGTGGGCACAACATAAGGGGGCTCTGCATAAGGGGCATTACTGGGGGCATAACATAAGGGGCATTACTGGGGGCACTGCATAAGGTGCACTTCTAGGGGCATTACTGGAGGCTCTGCATAAGGGGCATTACTGGGGGCTCTGCATAAGGGGCATTACTGGGAGCACAACATAAGAGAAATTACTGGGAGCACAACATAAGAGAAATTACTGGAGGCTCTGCATAAGGGGCTTTACTGGGGGCTCTGCATAAGGGGCATTACTGTGGGCACAACATAAGGGGCATTACTGGGGCACTGCATAAGGGGGCTCTGTATAAGGGCTATTACTGGGGGCTCTGCATAAGGGGCATTACTGGGGCTCTGCATAACGGGCATTACTGGGGGCACAACATAAGGGGCATTACTGGGGGCACTGCATAAGGTGCACTTATAGGGGCATTACTGGGGCACTGCATAAGGGCCACTTCTAGGGACATTACTGGGAGCTCTGCATAAGGGGCATTACTGGGGTGCATAAGGGGCATTACTGGGGGCACAACAGAAGGGGCATTACTAAGGGCACTGCATAAAGTACACTTCTAGGGGCATTACTGGGGGCTCCGCATAAGGGGCATTACTGGGGCTCTGCATAAGGGGTATTACTGGGGGCACAACATAAGGGGCATTACAGGGGCACTGCATAAGGTGCAGTTCTAGGAGCATTACTGCAGCACTGCATAAGGGGCACTACTAGGGACATTACTGGGGGCTATGCATAATGGGCATTACTGGGGGCACTGCATAAGGTGCACTTCTATGGGCATTACTGGGGGCTCTGCATAAGGGGCATTACTGGGGCTCTGCATAAGGGGCATTACTGGGGGCACAACATTAGGGGAATTACTGGGGGCTCTACATAAGGGGCACTACTAGGGGCATTGCTGGGGACATTACTGGGGGCACAACATAAGGGGTATCACTGGGGCACTGCATAATGGGCACTACTAGGGCACTGCATAAGGGGCATTGCATAATGGGCACAAATTCAGGGGGCATTGCATAAGGGGCTCTAATACAGGTGGGAATTGCATAAGGGGCACTACTACAGGGGGCACTGCATTGGTTTTTATTAATAATAAACCTTTCAAAATTGCATATAAGACTTTTATCTAGTTGCAGTCCACACACTCTTAGACCTTGAATATTCGGCCCAGTTGGTATTTTGAGTTTGACATGCCTGGTCTAGTGTGTACCCCCCCCCCCCCCTTTTAGGCTGGGTATACACCGGGACGATATCGGGATGATTTGCCATATTGGAACAACAAATCATCTACATTGTCTAGTGTGTACCCTCAATAGTGCGCTCATGCAGGCAACATACAATATTGTTTAACTGACCATGCTGCAAGGTCAATCAAATGATAATATCATGTGTGCGGCGATGCATTGTAATGAAGGACGGAACGAGGTATTGTTTCGTCGTTCATTACATTGTGTAGTGTGTACCGGCATTCTGATGGTCTGGGGCGAAGAGAAATCGCCCCAACCACCTGCACGATTGCCGCTCGTCGTAATGTGTACCCACCCTTAGAGGATGTAGTTGTGAGTTAAATGATTAGGGCAATAGGCAAATTAACACATAATAGGGGCTACATTTTTGACACTATAATTAACTTGTGTTATTATCACCATTATGTTCAATGAAACCATATGAATGAATGGTGCAATTTACCATTGCAGTTATGTGGGAACAGCGCAGACTATATGAAACTGTCCCAGTGATGACTGTGCCCAATTGACAGCTCCTTCTCCACTGGCTTATCACAACGGCAAAAGAATTAACTTTTTAATTCTGACCCAGTGTTTGTACTGTGCATTTTCGCCCATCAGGTGTTTGTACTGCGCATGTGTGCACCGTTCAGGCAGGAAGATCCCTCTCTGGCGATACTGCAGCTACAGTGGCGAACGCCATCTTTAGAAGGTAGGGATGGCCATCAACTATTCATGGTTTTGCAACCATCCATGGTTTGCCGCCAATGAAAAAAAAACAAATCAACCATCGATGGTAAAGCCATTGACAGCCATCATTACGTTAGAGTCAAGATCCAAGAAGTTGAGCTACTGTATTTGGAGATTGGTAAATTGCTCCACAAAGCAGTCCCCATTGAGAATTATGGGAACTTAATCATGGGTGAAAAGCTTGATAAATATGCCCTGAGATTGGAGCTAATAAAGCATCAGCGAGTGATAAAGGGGTTATGTCTCCTGGTTAAATGGGGCCCTAATGCCACATATCCATTACGCGACATTACTGCGAGATTGCACTATCACGACATCGTAATCGTGCTTTCGCTCAGTACTCTGGCACAAATCGTGCAAATTCATGACGCAAACGACCAGCGATGTGCGCTCCCGCTGGTCGTTTCTGACATCAATCGTCGCCTGAACATGCTGGTCAATCTCCCGATAACAACAGATCGACCATGTTCAGGAATGACGACTGACCGTTCACTGTAGGCACAGCACAGCACAGACTGTCATTTCACAGTCTGCTAGTGGATACGCACCTTAAGTGTGGCTGAGTTTCGTTAAAGCAATCACACTATAGGTCAGTGACGCTGACTCTGGCCAACAAGCCACTGTTTTTTAAAGAGAAGCCATGACATGCGACAGTACAGTAATCACTGGCTGTAATCGCCATTCTTTCATATTAGTCGGCATTGATGATATCATCTAAAGCTATTATTCAATGAAATGAAATACTGTACAACAAAGGAGCATCCATGGATTTCAGTAGACAGTTTAAAAAAACTGCACAAAAATACTGACTTCTTCTAAAGAGAGGGCGCTGCTAAGAGTTGGTCTCTCCATCCCTTTGTACAGTTACTGCCGCATGTTTTACACCTTGATAAATGGTAGGAGGGGATGGGAGAGAGCCCCCTCTCTGTACATGCACATCACTTAGGAGTGGGAATGTCTAACCTTCTCTAAGGAAGAAAGCATCTCCGCTGGGAGATTAGGGGGATTGTTTAGCTGACAAATTGCATCTATTCTTCTCCCTCTGTATGTGTCACGGATATACAGCACCCAGGACTCCGCTTTCAGACTGAGCAATAGGTCCTCCTGGTTACTGCCTCCAGCCTTAGAAAATAAGCCACCATCACCGTAAATGTGCCAGATTGCGGAGATGGAGATCGATAAGGCTTATTTGCAGAATATCAGCTTTCACAGATGCGCCTTTCTCCCCACAGAGGCTCTGTTTTTGGTGTTTGAAGGTGTTTAATAGATGGCTGGATAGATAAGAGAGATGTTGACAGCATTAACCCCTTCATGACCGGAGGTGGTGTGTCCCTCAATAGCCAGACCTATTTTTACTTTAATACTCTTTTGAGTCGGTTTAGCTGGAAACATATATATATATATATATATATATATATATGTATATATAAATATACTTTTTTATTGTTTTGTTCAAGGGGTAAATGTATCAAACCTCCGAGAGGGATAAAGTGGAGAAATTGCCCATAGCAACCAATCAACTTCTAACTGTCACTTCATGGACTGTGCTAGATAAATGATAACTACAAGCTGATTGGCTGCTATGGGTAACTTCTCCACTGTATCTCTCTCAAAGGTTTGATACATCTACCCCTTTCCCTCTGGTGTTTGATTCAGTGATTAAGGGGCCTATTTACATTGATTGTTGTGGGAGGCTGTAACTATCAATCTGTATTGCTTCCTATCGCAGCTATACGTAATGTAGTATCACCGCTATTTAACATTCCTAGGCTGCTGGGCGAACCCCAGCTGAATACTTTCCATAATTAATATATATTTAGTTGAAAGTAATACTGCAGCATTACAGGTCACGCATGCGCACAAGAGCCCCGACGTCCGGCGGAAGGAGCCGAACAAAGGATCCCTCTTCGCAACCCGGACCTCCTTCCCATAGGAAAGGAGCGGGTTGCAAGTCCGGGACAGGAACATTCGCCATCTGAAGGTGGCTAATGCTCCCGCAGTCAAGCTCCGAAAATATTATGAATATTGATGAATTCTGTCCCCATTCTAGTGTTGGCACAGAAACAGACAAATCTCAGGTGCACAACTCCAAATTATTAATAATATATATAAATGCAATAAAATTTTGCAATCAATAGAGGTTTAATAGTTAGGAGCAGCTGCATATAAAGAATGAAAATAAAAAAGTGAAGTACATATATATTAAACACACAGTGAAGGGTTAATAAAATGTGTTATAAAGGAAAATGTGTTATAATGCGGTGCCCTGAGACAGATCAGCCAATGCAATCCAGCGGGACCCACGCCCCCAAAATGAACCAAAGTTGCACTACAGTATATAACTTGTAGGACTTACCTAGAATTGTGCCTAATACAGTGTGCATATACATTACCATACTCCATGCTTTTAAACCAATAAGGAAGGGTGCTAGTCCAGAATGTCTCCTTTCCCTCAGAAGTGCAATAAAGCACATTCTTTATATGCAGCTGCAGTTGCTCCTAACTATCTCTTTACACTGCACTTTTCTTACTATGGAGGTGTCCTGGGGCAGCTTGGCTGGGCCAGTTTTGGGGGATCCTGTGCTCCGGATTTGAACCCTAGTATGTTAGGGACCTACCCTAAAGAGGTTACCTGGATATGGTGGGTAGGCCCATAACCTTGGCCATGATTATGCTAAAAACCTCTATTGATTGCAATATGTTATTGCATTTATATATATTATTAATAATTTGGAGTTGTGCACCTGAGATTTGTCTGTTTCTGTGCCTGCAATTAGTCTCATCAGGTAGCACCTCCCATCATATATATAGTCAGGTTGTGCAGTCCAGAAATCTTTCCCATATACTCCATTTAATGTGCTTTATTGCACTTCTGAGGGAAAGGAGACGCCCTTATTCTGGATTAGCACCCTTCCTTATTGGTTTAAAAGCATGGAGTATGGTAATGTATATGCACACTGTATTAGGCACAATTCTAGGTAAGTCCTACAAGTTATATACTGTAGTGCAACTTTGGTTCATTTTTGGGACGTGGGTCCACCTGGATTGCGTTGGTTGATCTGTCTTAGGGCACCGCATTATAACACATTTTCCTTTATAACACATTTTGGCCCTCATTCAGAGCTGTACGCTCTGAGCAGAGCGCACGCTCTGAATGAGGGCCGGGCTCCATTTTCATGGAGCGTCCTCCTGGACGCTCGTATAGCTGTGGGTCACCACCCACAGGCTATACGAGCGTGCATTTTGATGGCCGCGATGGTCGTGACCATCGCGACCATCGAAACTGCGAGCAGGAGCCTGCGGTTGAGGTTTTCAACCGCAAGCTCCGGAGTGATTTTGGCTCTATCAGAACCAAAATCACTCCCACTGACATCACTAGTGATGTCAGTGGGCTGGCTTCTGACGGGAGGCGTTCCCATGGGAACGCCCCCGTCAGGGAGGCACGCCCCCGGCACGCCCACCAAAGGGGGCGTGCTGTCAATCAACATTGACAGCACGCCCTCTTTGATCGGACACAACGAGCGAAGGAAAGTCCTTCGCTCGTCGTGTCTGGCGCATGCGCCCGACGGAGCTCCCTCCGTCGTGCGCATGCTCAGTGCAGACCATCGACCCACTTGCGAGCGGACAGCCGCTCGCGAGTGGGTCTGAATCAGGCCCTTTAACCCTTCACTGTGTGTTTAATATATATGTACTTCACTTTTTTATTTTAATTCTTTATATGCAGCTGCAGCTGCTCCTACCTATCTCTTTACACTGCACTTTTCTTACTATGGTGGTGCCCTGGGGCAGCTTGGCTGGGCCAGTTTTGGGGGGTCCTGCACTCTTGATTTGAACCCTAGTATGTTAGGGACCTACCTGAAAGAGGTTACCTGGATATGGTGGGTAGGCCCATAACCTTGGCCATGATTATGCTAAAAATCTCTATTGATTGCAAAATTTTATTGCATTTATATATATTATTAATAATTTGGAGTTGTGCACCTGAGATTTGTCTGTTTCTGTGCCTGCAATTAGTCTCATCAGGCAGCACCTCCAATAATATATATAGTAAGGTTGTGCAGTCCAGAAATCTTTCCCATATACCACATTCTAGTGTTTTAGGGCTGCCGGGGGTTTAGGGCTCCCGGGCGGGACTTAGGGTTATGCACCCCCCTGGAGGTTAGCATCAGGCTAGGGGAAGGAGGGGTTAGGGTTAGGCACCCCCCCGGGGGACTTAGGTTTAGGTGGCAGGGAAGGGGGGGTTAGGTTTAGGCACTTAGAGGGGGTATTAGGGTTAGGCACAGGGGAAGGTAAGCAGGAGATATCTGTGCTACTAGTGTATGGGGACAGCGGGCCATTCCGCAAGAGGAAGGTAAGCAGGAGATATCTGTGATACTGGTGTATGAGGACAGCGGGCCATTCCGCAAGAGGAAGGTAAGCAGGAGATATCTGTGATACTAGTGTATGAGTACAGCGGGCCATTCCAGGAGAGGAAGGTAAGTAGGAGATATCTGTGATACTAGTGTATGAGGACAGCGGGCCATTCCGTAAGAGGAAGGTAAGCAGGAGATATCTGTGATACTGGTGTATGAGAACAGCGGGCCATTCCAGGAGAGGAAGGTAAGCAGGAGATATCTGTGATACTAGTGTATGGGGACAGCGGGCCATTCCGCAAGAGGAAGGTAAGCAGGAGATATCTGTGATACTAGTGTATGAGGACAGCTGGCCATTCCACAAGAGGAAGGTAAGCAGGAGATATCTGTGATACTAGTGTATGAGTACAGCGGGCCATTCCAGAAGAGGAAGGTAAGTAGGAGATATCTGTGATACTAGTATATGGGGTCAGCGGGCCATTCCAGGAGAGGAAGGTAAGTAGGAGATATCTGTGATACTAGTGTATGGGGACAGCGGGCCATTCCAGGAGAGGAAGGTAAGTAGGAGATATCTGTGATACTAGTGTAAGGGGACAAAGGGCCATTCCGCAAGAGGAAGGTAAGTAGGAGATATCTGTGATACTAGTATATGGGGACAGCGGGCCATTCCGGGAGAGGAAGGTAAGCAGGAGATATCTGTGATACTAGTGTATGGGGACAGTGGGCCATTCTGCAAGAGGAAGGTAAGCAGGAGATATCTGTGATACTAGTCTATGAGGACAGCTGGCCATTCCGCAAGAGGAAGGTAAGCAGGAGATATCTGTGATACTAGTGTATGAGTACAGCGGGCCATTCCAGGAGAGGAAGGTAAGTAGGAGATATCTGTGATACTAGTGTATGGGGTCCGTGGGCCATTCCAGGAGAGGAAGGTAAGTAGGAGATATCTGTGATACTAGTGTATGGGGACAGCGGGCCATTCCAGGAGAGGAAGGTAAGTAGGAGATATCTGTGATACTAGTGTATGGGGACAGCGGGCCATTCCAGGAGAGGAAGGTAAGCAGGAGATATCTGTGATACTGGTGTATGAGGACAGCGGGCCATTCCAGGAGAGGAAGGTAAGTAGGAGATATCTGTGATACTAGTGTATGGGGACAGCGGGCCATTCCGCAAGAGGAAGGTAAGCAGGAGATATCTGTGATACTAGTCTAAGGGGACAAAGGGCCATTCCGCAAGAGGAAGGTAAATAGGAGATATCTGTGATACTAGTGTATGGGGACAGCGGGCCATTCCGGGAGAGGAAGGTAAGCAGGAGATATCTGTAATACTAGTGTATGGGGACAGCGGGCCATTCCGCAAGAGGAAGGTAAGCAGGAGATATCTGTGATACTAGTGTATGAGGACAGCGGGCCATTCCGGGAGAGGAAGTTAAGGAGGAGATATCTGTGATACTAGTGTATGGGGACAGCGGGCCATTCCAGGAGAGGAAGGTAAATAGGAGATATCTGTGATACTAGTGTATGGGGACAGGAGGCCATTCCAGGACAGGAAGGTAAGTAGGAGATATCTGTGATACTAGTGTATGGGGACAGTGGGCAATTCCGCAAGAGGAAGGTAAGTAGGAGATATCTGTGATACTAGTGTATGGGGACAGCGGGCCATTCCAGGAGAGGAAGGTA
Organism: Taudactylus pleione; assembly: GCA_031769625.1. Taxonomy (NCBI): domain Eukaryota; kingdom Metazoa; phylum Chordata; class Amphibia; order Anura; family Myobatrachidae; genus Taudactylus; species Taudactylus pleione. Next base: position 10,754,805 of record JAUIMM010000710.1, read on the forward strand.
AGTAGGAGATATCTGTGATACTAGTGTATGGGGACAGTGGGCCATTCCGCAAGAGGAAGGTAAGTAGGAGATATCTGTGATATCTCCTGCTTTACCCTCGTGATGAATGTCCCGATAACTTAATTTTTACAATTGCAGGTGAAAATGTGCATTTTCTCCTGCTTTTGTGAATATTAAGTGATGATAAATAGGCCCCTGAGTATGCTATACCTGCCCCTCCCCTGTGCATTGGGATCAGCAACTATTGGGACTATACACGGTATACGTTCAGGAAGCCAGCGGATGCAATGCCGACCACCAGCTCCTTAATCCCGGTGAGGGTTAAATGACAGGCGTCTAAATGTAGACGCCTGTCATTTTACCGATCGAAGGGATGCCGGGTGCCGGGCACTGACAGCCGCGGGGGGGGCGCGGACAGCCACGGGGGGGGTAGGTTTAGGGCTCCCGGGGGGGACTTAGGGTTAGGCACCCCCTGGAGGTTAGCATCAGGCTAGGGGAAGGGGGGTTAGGCACCCCCAGGGGGAGGTTAGGGTTAGGCACCCCCCCGGGGGACTTAGGTTTAGGCGGTAGGGATGGGGGGGTTAGGTTTAGGCACTTAGAGGGGGGATTAGGGTTAGGCACAGTGGGGGTAAGTTAGGGTTAGGCACCCTAAAGGTGGGTTAGGGGGTAAGATTAGGTTAGTTTACACTTACCTTTAGGACGATCGGGATTTCCTCCTCTGGCGGGCTGCCGCTGCCGTCGGCCGGCAGTAAATCATACCGCATGCGTAGTACACATCATTTACATTGGCAGCACAGACGGTGTAATGGTTAGCATTACTGCCTCACAGCAATGAGGTCATGTGTTCAATTCCCACCACAGCCCTACCTGTGCGGAGTTTGTATATTCTCCCTGTGCCTGCGTGGGTTTCCCACACTCCAAAAATATACTGGTAGGTTAATTGGCTCCGAACACAAATTAACCCTAGTGTGTATGTATGCGCGCATGTGATAGGGAATATAGATTGTAAGCTCCACTGGGGCAGGGACTGATGTGAATGGCCAAATATTCTCTGTAAAGCGCTGCGGAATATGTGTGCGCTATTTAAATAACTGGTAATAAATAATAATAAGATTACTGCTTGCAGAGTAGCCATTGAAGTGACAGCCAGGCAGCAGGAGGGAGGAGCTATTTAGTGTGCGCACACTGCATCAGCATACTGGATGGTGGAGGTAAGTCTCCCCTGTCCTGTAGATTAGCCCCCTGCATTGCTGGCACTGTTTTTAAATTGTTGGTTTTTGGAGTTTCCTGAGACCTTGATGCTACTTGACTGAGCACACTTGAGAAATATGTAATAATAAAAAAGTCCATATGTATTTTAACATGCCAAGGATGTCCGGGTGGAAGATTTACATAAAGCTTTATGAAACGATCATGTGGCTTTTTCCCATAACGAGTCTTGGTTTGAGACCCAGGACGCATGCGCATAGCGCTGTTCCCCTTGAAAAAGACCGGGTGGAGGATATGCATAAAGCTATTTTAAAATGTCATGTGACTTCTTTCCATAATGAGTCTTGGATTGAGATCCAGGACACATGCGCATAGCGCCGCTCCCTGTGATATAAACCGGGTGAGTAAGACAGTGCAGATACACTTCTGAGGAAGCCGCTGAGCATTAAGGAGGCGGAGAAACGCGTAAAGAGAAAGACTGCATCGGATCACATTGCACTTGATCATACAACCAGCTGGTTTAAGTATATATATTTTTGAATCTCCCGGGAGAACAGTGAACTGTGAGTACCAGCTCATTTTTTTGAGCTAAGGATTGGATTTGGTTGGTCCTAATATTTCCACAGAGGTGGATTCAAACCTGTGATGTATGTGGCTAAATAAGTCCAACTGCAATGCTGTCTGAAGTATTTTTTGGCATTAATCATGCTAGCTGCTACTAACAGACAACCGCACATTTAATAGGATCTATATCCAAACCATCCATTTGTTCACTTGCTGGAGCTCTGCTATAAAGTATATATGGTTGCTTGGATGACTGATGATCTGTTATATGACTAACACAAGCTATAATACTGCTGTTTATGCTTCACTAACCAACTAAACAAACAATCATCATGTGCCAAACTGTGCTTGATTACTAACACAAGCCACGTTGTAGCCATCATTGAAGTCTCATCCACTGAAGGAATCTATTCATTTATTTAGTATATTTTTTTCACTGACCGGTCAGTTGTTTTTGATCTTGTAATTATTGAATTGATTTATTTTGTTATGCTATTTATGTAATATGTTATATTTTAACTATTTATGTAATATTTTAACTATATGTATTAAAATTGTTCCTATCTGTGAGCGCTGTCTATCCTTTGCTATCTCTACATCAGGGAGGGATCTGCTGTGGCTGCCTTGTAAATCTTCACAGGTTGCCGTCTAAACAGCAGCCTGTGAAGGTTATCGGGGGCTGAACGCCATCTGAAAGTGGCGTTCAGTAACACCATCAAGTCCTGAAAAAAATTATTTTTCGGAACTTGATGAATAGCCCTAACACTACAGTACATTATTATTATTATTACATTTTATTTATAGGGCGCCACAAGTGGTCTGCAGCGCCGTACATACAGTAAAGGGTACACAGAACATTACATTACAATACAGTAACCAAAATATAAACAGAACACAAGTAACAATTAGCAACACAATTCTCCATACACAGTACAGCTCTGAAGGTGAAGGCTGTCATAGAAGTGCTAGAGAAGAAGGCTGTGAGTGGGGAGGAGGACCCTGCTCCTAGGAGCTTACAATCTAGGGGAGGGGGAGACAGACAGATGACATGAGGCATAAGTGTGTAGAGGGGGACCTGAGTGCAGTAAGTAACCAAGGTAGAGATGGCTGAGGTGGGAGGGACAGAGACCTGGTAACATGGTTACATGTATTCATATAACTATATTCTCTTTATAGCATGACTTTATAATGAATCGACAATAATGTTTTTCTTATTATTCCTACCTTTAAGTTTTTTTCATCTGTTTATTACACATTTTTTCTACTACTACTTTTCTACTACTCCCAAAAAGTAATACATGTTGGTTTGCCTATATACAACGGCCTAATGTCATGTAAACGAATAATAAATGATCTCCGTTACTCAATATTCCTGTAGGTATAAAGGTTCAACAATGAACCAGCATTTTTTGGGGTACCCACAAATATTAAGCATCCCCCAGGTGTACCATTGAGGGATCTTAGCAGATATCATCGAGTGGCTACTCTAATTCTGACCACAAATGCAACCCCCATCGTTTTCTATAGGGGCTGCTGTCCTGCCGGATTTACCAAGCTTTGGATAGCAAAGCCTATGGCCGTATGGGCTACTGTACAGAAGGTTTGTTCTGAGAGGGATTCTCCATATTCCTGTCCATGTCCTCTCACTGACGCATATGCCAGCCGATGGCTACGTACTGCGCAGTACGCACAGAGGACCGATGCAGGATGCAGAGTGATAGCATAAGCCAGTCTCCCGGCAATAGAGCTTCTTACTAAATTTGCGTGAAAATAAACATTTTTGTGTTGCAAATGTATATGCCAAATATTTAACACATCTGCATTTAAAATGCGGATTGTGATAAATATGCCCCATAGAGTGAAAAACATGGGTACATTGCAAGTGTTTATCAAATCAAGTGACAGCGCCTCAATTAAATCATTCAGATGGTATTAAGAAACAAAGGGCCTGATTCAGACCCACGTGGGCGTACGTACGTTCGGCGTACGTAAAAAAATATTTAAATTCAAACACTCGCTCGTATTTTCGTACGCAGCAAAAAATCCGCCCCAAACTCAGCCGACCCCTCCTCTAACTAACGAGCGTGCCAAATAGCGAGCGTACATCCCCGAAATGGCTTGAAGGGAACGCACGCACAAGTACAAACCGGAAGTGGGACTGTCAGATTCCGATGACCTGCTCGTTTTTTCTGCCTACCTCCCTCAATCGTATCATGCCAATCAATGTATCAATTAGCTTAATTGGTTTTTTTTTTTCAACACAATGCAATAAACTTTAATCTTGTCCGTGTTTGTATTTGCGTACGGCTGAAACCTTCACTTTTATTGTTCAAAAGACATGTTAGCCCCAATTAAACAATTGTTCTATTTGTTTGTCTCCCCACAAATTTTCTGTGGTTCATTTCTTTATTTAAATTTGCTTACGCATGTCACTGCATCAAGCCTATCATAACTCTCAAGAGATTTGTGGCCCTGTCGAACACATGACTCATACACTAACCAATAGAATTTGTCCTGTTAATTTCCCAAATACATTAGCCAATCAAATTTTTTTTGGGTGCTTTATTAAAAATATTTTGCCAAAAAAACACCATTGCCATCATGAGATCCGCCGCATTCACCAGGCGCGAACTGCTGGTGCTGACGGAGGTGATGGACAGGCGGATCACCAGTCAGCCTCCACCCATCTCAAATAGGCGAAAGCGTTCCGCATATGCGGAGGTACGTCGCCGCCTGCGCTCCTTCGGCTCACGCCGACATATTGGCCAGCTGGAGCGCAGGTGGTCGGACCTGCACCGGCGGACGCTCCGCTTGCTGGCATGCTTTCGCATGCAGATTGCGGAAAGTAAGTTTTCTGGACTGTGGTTTTCAAGTTTATCTTGTGGGCCCTAACTGCGTGTGCATGTTTTCATGTCTGTCCTATTGAGTCATTGTAGTCATATCTGCATGTGCATGTTTTCATGTCTGTCCTATTGAGTCATTGTAGTCATATCTGCATGTGCATGTTTTCATGTCTGTCCTATTGAGTCATTGTAGTCATATCTGCATGTGCATGTTTTCATGTCTGTCCTATTGAGTCATTGTAGTCATATCTGCATGTGCATGTTTTCATGTCTGTCCTATTGAGTAATTGTAGTCATATCTGCATGTGCATGTTTTCATGTCTGTCCTATTGAGTCATTGTAGTCATATCTGCATGTGCATGTTTTCATGTCTGTCCTATTGAGTCATTGTAGTCATATCTGCATGTGCATGTTTTCATGTCTGTCCTATTTAGTCATTGTTTTTTTTTTGTTTTTTTTTATTTTATTTTGGATTCCTGTTGAAACTAACCACAATATTTTTTTCATTTTTTAGGGGCACAGCAAAGACTACGGCGGCATCGCCATACAAGACGCCGGTCCCGGCCCCTCTCTCCAACCCCCAATTCCTCAATTACCCCCTCCTCCCCAGACCCTGTGGCCGAGATTTCAGGTCTACTTCCCCTCCAGCCCAATTCCCCCTCTCTTCCATCCGTCCCTCCTCCAAATACCCCCTCCCAGGATTCCGCAAACACCCTGCCCCTAGGTTTGGGGAATGTAGCCACCTCCGAGGTGGTCCAGGGAGTGGCTTCTGGCTCGGACGTTTTGGAGAACGGTATGTTTTTAAATTTTCTTTTGGCCACCACAAACTGTTTGTATGTAATCATGTGTCGTCCCCATTTTTGTTGGCTTTCTGTCGCCTTAGGGTATTTTTGGGGGTTGTCTTTACCTGTTCCTGCTGATGTCACCATACACATATCACACCTGTGTGCATTTTTTTAGGGCCCTTGTATTTTTGGCCTACGACATTTTGGGGTGCTGGATTTTATCCGTGTAATGTTTTTTTTGCCCACAAGCTTTTAAGTTTTGGTTTGCTTGTTTTGTGTTTTTTTAGAATGTTGCTTCATTATCGATTTATTAATCCCCAAACTTTTGTCACCCACAGAGGAACAGAGGCGTCGGGAACAAATAATTTATTGTGTGGGCCGTATGCGGGAGCAGGTCACCGGGCTTCTGCAGGGCCTTGACCATCTGTTGGTCCTCCTTAGGAATTAGTATATATATTTTTTTTTTTTCAAATTGTTTCATAATAAATCAGTTTTAAATCAAGCTCTGTCTCATGCGTTTGGAGTAAATCCAAGATTCTTTACACTGACATAAGTAGACTGTTCAAGCAAGGATTGCCACAGAATCTCACTACAGATTGTGTGTTGTATTTTGAATGCAAACAGGCACAAGAAACACCTCCCAGTACCAATGTCATTTTCCTTTTTTGTGGTGGTCAACATGATAGTTTACACCATTTTTCAGGTTCCTATTTGGTGGCCAAACTGCTTAGGACAATCTTACGAAGGCAACTGATTGTACAGGATTCCTTGGTGTGTTGGTTAGTACCCCGAAAACATATTACATTTTAGCTCCACTTGCTTCATTACTGGGTTACCCCTTAGGTAAAATTAACGTTTGGGAGTTTGTTTACACTTGCTTCTAACGTGCCCAAAAAGGAAACAAATTACACTCTCCAAATATTTATTCACAACAGCAATCAAAATACAAAGTGGTCACTCACAAACAAAACACACAGTGATAATCAGAAATACACCACATACCAAAAACACGAAACAAACACACAACAAATCAAGAACTGGTTGACGAAGGCCCATGCCCACATGATTTCAAAAATATGGCGTTGCAATTTTGGTGTCAGAATATATTCCAGAAGTTTCCACATAAAGGTTTTTGAAGGGTAGCAGGAAGTAGTCATCGTGGGAGTGCCAAAGATTATGCAAACAAACAGAAGATGGTGCAAGAATTAATATCAAAAAAGATGAACGCTAAAAAACCGTAACACATTGGGTATACACACTGTTGTTTGGTCAATAATTACCTAAAATATCGGGCCACCACATCATTGCGTATGGCCCCCCCACATACTGACCTCCGACCAACCTCGGGGGGGCCATCCTCAGGTAAGGCATCCTCTGGCTGCATTGGAACACCACTCCTTATGGCGATGTTGTGAAAGATCCCACACAGGACCACAATTTTCGAAACCATATCCGGCAAATACATGAGCTCGCCACCAGAGCGGTGGAGGCATCTGAATCGGCCTTTTAAAAGGCCGATACAGCGCTCCACCACTTGCCTGGTGGCTGTAAGTGCGGTATTAAACTCACTTTGACGACCTGGTGTGGGAGCCAAATAAGGAGTGAGCAGCCAGGGCATGCAAGGGTATCCACTGTCTCCTGTGAAAAAGAATAGACAACATCAGGATCACTGTGTATCAAGCTTAACATTGTTATGTACTAAAGGTCTACACTTACCCAGAAGCCACGCATCACCAGCTTGGAGGTTGTTTAATTTGTGCCATATCCCTGATTGCCGGATGACGAAGGAGTCATGTGCACTTCCTGGTAATTTTGCATTCAGGGACAGGATCTGGAGGGAGGCATCACATACCACCATTACATTCAGGGAGTGATAGTGTTTTAGGTTGCGAAATATTGCCTCCAGCCGTGCTGGAGGCTGAAGTGGTATATGAGTACCATCCACAACCCCTATGATGTGTGGAAAGTCAGCTATTTGGTAAAAATTGGCCTTGGCCACACTAAGGGCACCCATATCCAAAGGCATTTTAATAAAATGATGGAGGTGCTTGAAAAGTGCCTCCATCACTGCCCTCAGGATCCTGGAAAAGGAGGATTGTGAGATGCCCGCCACTATTCCCACCGTTGTTTGAAACGATCCTGAGGCACAGAAATGTAACACCGCCATAAATTGCGTAAGTGGTGGTATTGCTGTTGGACTGTCAATTTGCCGCTCAAGATCGCTCTCTATTAATGAGAGAGTGTCTATGATGATTTTGGGAGGAAGACGGTAGCGTCTTAAAACCTCATCATCGGGCATTCCAAAAAGGGTGACACGTGTTCGAAATATCTGGGGCCTTGCACGCCTACGATGCCTACGCCTGGGACGAGATTGAGGTTGGTCGGCTTCCGGGAGCATGGCCAGAACAATCCGCCCAAGATCAACCTGAAATGGCAAGATTGGAATGTAATGCTTTGGACCCACCCCAAAAGAAAATTAAGAACAACTTAGCTTGATGATACCATCCATTGCTGCTTACATGCCGGGGTATTGTCATGATACGCCCAAACTGAAATTAATCCCAAAAATAATTTGAAAAATTTTAGTCTGTGCATTTGTTTCTAAATTTTGTGCTAGACAAAACTTTAAATATGCGAAACACACATTTGGCAAAAGAGCAAAATGACATTGCACACAGTACATCAAAATGGGTTGAAATGTAAGCCAAAAAAGCGAAAGGGCAACCACAAAAAATTTTACAGGATTAATAAGCATTGAAAAATGCGCTAATTAGTTCGCAAATACAAGTTAATAAACAAACTGAGAAAAATGCGCTAATAGTTCGCAAATACAAGATAAAAAATGGACTTACCAAGAGCAAATATATAAGATTCCAAATCAAAAGGTCTTTGGGTCCGAAATTAAAAAAATGCTAAAAGATATGAAATTATGGATCACAAAATTAATAACAAGAAGAAACACAATGAGACACCAATTGAACCAAAGTTAGACTTCACAAAACTTACCAAATCAAGAAACGAGGCAAAAAAAAAATATACAAAAAAAGCGAACGGAAAATAAAAACGCAAATCTAGAAAACAAAATAAACTCCAAACGCCAACTGCTTTATCCGCAAACAAGAAACTCCAACCAAGGTAACCTCCAACAATCCAAAAACGCCACCTCGACTCGAGACACACCAAGCCATGAATAGTGTTTCGTTTCCCGCACAAATTAAGGAGGGATCATAGGAACGCACAATCAATGATGCGGCCGCAAAATAAGGACGCATGTATTAAATACGTCACGAAAACACATTTAAATTCTGGTGTATTTCTTGTTTGGACCTCAGACATGGCTACAGACCAGGGAAACAATGCCCAAGAGTCAGGCGGTAAGTCTTTCATGCATTTTGTATCAATGATTAATTTGAAACATAAGATTGGGCAAGTTGTGAATTAGAGAAATCTGAATATTTACACAAATAGGTGAGGAGGATGACATGGAAGAGGCTGCTGGGCCCAGTATTCCGGCCAAAGCTGCAAAAAAAAAAAGGCAGCCACATTTCACAAGAAAGGAGATGGAGGTTTTGATTCAGAAGTGTGTGGATATCCTGCCACAGGCAGACAGGAATATGAGTATAAGCCAGAAGTGGAGAATGTGGGAAGAGGTAGCCGTTGCTGTCAATAGGGTGGGTGATTATGTCCGTCTAGCCCGGGATGTCAAACGGCGGTAAGTAAACACTTGCCCCCCCTAAAAACAAACACCATTTTAAACAAAAGGATAATGGCTTCCATTTTTTCCCACAGATGGGGCGACTTCAAATATCGCCTAAAGCAAAAACTCGCGGACAGGGCTAGGCATGCAAGGGGGACAGGTGGGGGTCCCACCCCTGTGTCATTAGAGTTGACGGATTTAGAAGAGCTGGCACAGGGGTGTGTGCAGCCTGTGGAGGTGTTTGGCGTGTCCAACATGGATACGGACATGCCAGACTTTGCGGCTCCTCATGTTGTCCCAGGTAAATCTTGTGATGTCACCAACTCTGAAATGTTAGTGGGCCAATATGTAGATTCTAATGTGAGTCTTTTCTCATTTTTCCTAACAGAGACACAGGCGGATGAGTCTGCTCCAGAGGGGAGCCTTGGCCGCCGAATTTCTGCTGGCTCTGCAGGGGAGGAACCAGTACATCCGGCTGAGGACCCTGCAGAAGCCAGTCCAGGGCAATCCCCCTCGCAGGCAGTGGCCCTCCTCACAGAACTCAATTTCAAATCGGATTTGCAGAGGATGGACGCCAGTCTGCTACGGGTGGCTGAGGCCCTGGAGCAAAATGCTGCGGCCAACGTGACCACTGGTCAGGCCCTGGTGGAAAATACCAGGGCCAACATCCGCATCGCCAATGCCCTGGAGCAGCTCGTTCGCCAGCACATGGTGGAGCCGACCTCCCTTCCTGCCGGAACATCAGGATCCTCCACCTCTGGCACAACATCAGCCAATCCTCCAAATGTGCCTAGCCCTGTGCCTAGTCCAGAGGCCACAACATCTGCCTCTGGACAGGCCAGCCCGATGACATCCCGAACCCGGTCTGGCGCCCTCCCTCCCCCAGCCAAACGGGTGAAAAAACGGTGACAGCAATGGCGACTTTTCCCACACTCCTTCTGTGCTTGGCTCATATTCCTTTCTGGTCAAATCTTCCCTCTCCTTTCTTGTGAATTGTTTTTAATTTTGTGTTCTACATTTCATAAATCTTTTATTTTGGCCCAATTATTGCAACTTTGGAATTGAACCCTGCAAAAAAACTTTGGCCAAAAATGTTTGAATTGTGATTTTTTCTTTGAGCAATAAAAAAAAAATAAAAAACTGACATTGTATTCTCACATTATTGTCACAATGGATTACATTTAATCCTGGGCCAAAAGGCACAAACTGGCAAGAACCACATTTTACATGGCCCCCCAAAAAAGGGCTCTTTAAGAAACGTTTCAAATTTAACATAACGAGGCAAATTCAACAGGCCAAAAGAAAAAGGGAAAAACCAAAAAAACATGATGACATTATTGTTACAATAGGCCCTAACCAACAAATTGAGCCCCAAAGAAAATACCACAAATGTACGTAAATTGATTGTGTAATCATCACATTAGCAGCTATGATTTCCACCTGCGTACGCTTTTGTGCTAACACAAAAAACTACTTTCAATACACATACCAAGCCGGTTTTCAATCCACCACTAATTGCTGTTCAGACCACCCGCGATTAATCGCAGCAACATCGAGGAGTGCCGGGATGGAGGTGAAGGCCATCGCCAATGTGGTCGAGTAATCCAGACCCTAAGCTGTGCGAGCATTTTGAAGGGAAAGAGGATCATCCAGTGACGTATGAGTCGGTCCGTACACATTTTACGCTCGCATCTGCTAATGTATGTACGCCCCAAAAACGCCTCGCCACGCCTGCGTTTTTCCATCTCCACCCCCGTCAACACCCAAAAACGCCCTGTTCTGTCAATCACATTTGACATGTCACTTCCTGTACGCTATTTGACGAACGAGACCAAAAAAACTCGCAATCTGCCGTACGCACATGCGCAGTGTTACACGGACGCATACGCGGTTAGTCAACATCGGAACGCAACGAGCGTACTGCTGTTTGCGAGTGGCTCTGAATGAGGGCCAATAAGTGCACTTTTGTGGATTTTCTGCTAGTGTGTGTACTAACCTGCAGCGGCCGGGTTCTAGCCCCGGGATTCTCAGGCTGCGCACGAGATCTGGCAATGTTTGTGAGATCTCGCGCATGCACAGTGGGACAAGCCAGGAGGTAAAACACCGCATCAGCACTAGGCTGATGTGCTGTGGGTCTTCCCCCCTCCAGTGATTAATACATCTCAGCGTTATTGCTTCCTGCTTCACCTCGATAAGAGGTTAAACAGGAAGAGCTATTGCAACTTGATAAGTGCATATGATATAGTACATCTGCCCCTTAGTGTTTTGTCGGCCCAGTCTAAGTGGATACATGCATGCATAACTAGAGGGGTGCAGTTCGGATTCCGAGAAATCCACCAGAACTGATTATTGGGGTACCAAGTAGAACTGGATGGATATTTGGTTTGTCCAACCAAAATCTGAGCTCAAAACAAGGCAAAACCTTATTTACAAGTTATTGTCAGATCCCGTGGGTCTTGGAGACCCCAATAATACACGTGGCAGATTTGATTTACCTGCTGATTGCCCTGCTTGACTTGAGATACAGGGGTCTATTTACTAAGCAGTGTTAGGAGACAGAGGGCCTGATTCTGACCTGCTCGCGAGCACTGAGCGCTCGCAAGCGGGTCGATGGTGCCCAAGTGCGCATGCGCACGACGGAGGCGGCTCCGTTGTGCGCATGTGCGAGACCCGAATAACGACGGCCAAGCTGTCATTAAGGGTCTCGCACCAAAGGGGGCGTGCTGTCGATGGTGATTGACAGCACGCCCCCTTTGGTGGGCGTGGCTGCCCAGACGGAGGAGTTCCCATGGGAACGCCTGCCGTCTGGGGCCGGCCCCACTGACATCACTAGTGATGTCAGTGGGAGTGCTTTTGGCTCTGATAGAGTCAAAAGCACTCCTGGGCTTGCGACATCAAGACCCTACCGCAGGGTCTCGTCGCAAGCCCGATGGTCGCGATGGTCTTGACCATCGCGACCATCATTTTGGCCGCTTGCTATAGCTGTGGGTGGTCACCCACAGCTATGCGAGTGGCCAGGAGGCCGCTCCAAAAAGGAGCATGGACGGCCTTGATTCAGAGCGAGCACTCTGTCAGAGCGTCCTGCTCTGAATCAGGGCCAGAGTGAAAAGTGATAAGAAAGTGATAAGGTGACAGCCAATCAGCTCCCAACTGTCATCTCACAGGCTGTGTTTGAAAAATGACAGTTGGGAGCTGATTGGCTGGCACCTTATCACTTTCTTATCACTTTTCACTCTGTCTCCTAACACTGCTTAGTAAATAGACCCCACAGTACGGGAATGGCCGTTCCCGCTGTGGTGATAAGTGGCACGCTAGTCCCGCTGGTCACTTGCCTTGCTGGAAACCGGCTGCCTGCCATCCTTTTCTACATGGAAGCTGTCTGGTGCCCCCAGCGCTCAGATGGCTTTGGTGCACTGAATACTCGGCAGATGGACTACATTTGCTACCTGCTTCACATGATCTTGGCAACAGTGATGATTTTTACCATCGCCTACTTTTGAACTGCTCACTGCTTCTTCCTGGGATTGACGTCTCTGCTGTCTCTCTGCCTGTCCATAATACAGTGATGATACTCTCCCGAGATCACAGCATTTATTTCCACCTGAGCTGCTGTACAACTGTGTTGCTGCATACATCACACTGACAGTAACTTTCTCACTGACCCTGTCCTCTACGCTACCTGAGTAAGGAACTTGTGCGTTGTAGGGTCCAATCCCCAGTCCATGTTAATGTGTTGCTAATTGGCTTGCAACATCCCTCTTACCTTCTCTAAGACTGACCATGCAGGGCCGGCTTAACAGCATTGTAGGCCCTGGGTAAATCAACCACCCATTCACAGGAATAAAAATGTAAATGGTTAATAAAATTAAACGTTTAGATTTACTGGTACTTTCAACAAAATCAATGTTTAAACATAAAAAACATGATGTAAAGTTAGGACCACAGACTCCACCTCCCTCTTCTCCAGCTCGCAGTGCAGTTCCTACACTGCACTGCAGCTGTGATTAAAATATAGGGGGCAACAGAGAGAGAGTGGCCCAGGGGCATGTGCCCCACCTTAATCCAGCTCTCTGGCTGCAGGCTGGAAGGTAGGTATCAAATGCTGCCTAGCTGCTCTGATTGTGTGTAATTCACAATTAGAGCGGCAAAGGATCATACGTCTCTCTGCCTGCCTCATCGAGTGAGCTGCTGCACGCTCCATGTAGATGTCCCCCAACCCAGACCGCCCCTGCTGGAAGGTCCCTTGAATTGTGGGGCCCTGGGCAACTGCCCAGTGTGCCTATACATTAAAATGTCCAGGCCATTTCCCTTCTGAATATGCACTCCATAGCATATTTGTAATGATTTAGAATGGGGTAGCAGTAGGGACACAGGATTATAGGGGGGGGGGGGCTGAGCAATTTTAGTAGGAGGACTACATTATACAGTAACTGGGGATAGTAGTAGAAGAAATAGGGAAACAATTACTGCTGGGTGGTGGCCTTAGTAGGGACATGATGTCTGGGTGGGGGTAATAGTAGGGACACATGACAGATGGATGGGGTAGCAGTAATAGGTACAGAAGTAATTTGGTCAGTTGTGAGAGTTTCATTGTAAAATTGACTTAAAATTATTTTGATTACTTAAATTATTATTTCTATCATTAGTATTTATTTTAAGTTCAAAAAGATCGCCAAAATACATGACTATAGTTGTTGTTAGCAATTTTGTAAAAAAAAAATCTAGATCCAAAACCAAAACATCAAATTGATTTTAGGACCAAAACCAAAGCACAAACTGAAATCCCTGACTTGGGTTTTCAATTCTAAATAATAACGCATTTTTAAAGTGAATATCCTAACCTTATAGCTGGCAGGGGTTACCTCTAGTTCCAGCAGTGCTACGGTCGGTATCAACACCTTGATACATAAGGAGAAGACCTATCTCTGAGAAAACACATTTTAGTTTGGGATTTTATCTCTGAATTAAACAGAGCCCTATGCCAGTATAATATTCAACCGGAAACATAATATTAAAAGGATACATTCATTAAAGTTAAATGCAAACATCTGGAATGGGGTCCCAGTGCCAATGAGATAACATTCCATTTTAAATTGTTAATTGTTGCAGTAAGAGGAAACAAAATGATAACAGCAATTACACATTGGCAAAGAAATGCATCTCTCATCTTACTATGTAGCCTAAAGAGCACAACCACTATGACTATGGCAGAAAAATAAATATTTTATTTATTTACATGTAAAACATTGATTTAGCAACAGGGAGTGAGATAAAAGAACGCGGGTTCATTTGCAAGTCATTCGTAGGAAAGCAGATGTAATAAGAAGACGCTTCCTCCAGCTTCAGTCCTAAGAGTATTGATACAAAGATGACAGCACTGTGACAGTACATTTATTATGGTGGGAAGATTGTTAATAAAGAAAAGAAAAACAAAGTATTAAAACCAAAGTCACATGAAATATCATTAAAAACAGGGGCCTGAAGCTGAGTTGAAGTTATGCCATTTTCTGTAGTGTTTATTGGAGGTCCCCACTTTCGAAGACTCCCCAGCCTCGTAATCAGGAGCCTGGGGCAGGTTGTTCAAAATACAAATATACTGGGGACCCCTACATTTTTGTCTCCCATACTTTAATAACCAAGACCGGCTCAAAAAGCCCGGTGCTGGTTGTGCTTTGGGGGGGACCCCACATATTTATATTTGTTTTTTATCTTTTTTTTACACCCACACAAGCCTGCACGGATCTAAGTGATCTGTCCAGGCTTGTGTGTCTGATCCAATCAGCAGTCGCTACCATGATAACAGGCTGCTGGTTGGCTGAGAATGTTTGTCTCTCATTCAATCAGTGCTTACCAAGACTGCAATGGGCCACTGATTGGATCTGACGCACAGGGATTCCAGACCAAAACCCCTGAGATCCGATGCCAGAAAGATTCTGGGCCTGATTCAGAGCCGCTCGTAAGCGGCCGCTCGTTCGCTCCGAGCGATGTTCGCACATCTGCGCATGCGTATGGGTTGTAATACGCATGCGCGAACCAGTCAGTGCGGTGGGAAATCGTGTGCTCGCAAAATAGCGAATGCCTGCTAATTTGAGTGACAGGATGAGGCGTTTGTGGGTGGTAACAGGGGAAGGTGCTTGAAAACGGGGGAGTGGAGATCCGAACGCAGGCGTGCCAAACGGTCAAAACGGACGTTTTAAGGGTGTGCATAATTAACAAAGCAGCGTCATTGACCACGTCACTTGGTTGTCTTTTAGTCTGAACTGCTCGCATGATTGCGGTAGGAAAATGCTACCACAAGAATAGCGAGCAGTTCAGACGCCGTTCGATGTACTCGATTAATCTAATAAATAGCAGAGATGACGTATGATGCGAGCGGCCAGGGGGCGTGTTTTTCAAAATAGTGAGTGCATGTTTCGTTCGCTCGTTCAGACATAGAGGCGTCAACAGACCGCAAAGAGCGAGCGCTTAATTTAAATATCCGGCCCCTTTTTCAGAACGACCGTCCGCAAATAGCGTCCGGCTCTGAATCAGGCCCTCTGTTTTGGCTTGAAACAGGAACTGAGTGTGGCGTAGAGAACTGTGGCAATTCGGTAAGTGTCGATTCTCTGGGGACTGGACCCGCACATCTCTATTCATGACTAATATTCTTTAGGTTCTGGTTTTTACTAAATTGCACAGAGTAAGTTCAGTGTTACTGAGGTACTTAGGATGGATTACAGCAGGACAGGGCAAAGGGAATGCCACACGGGAGGAGGATGAGCACTCAAGGTGACCAAGGTGAGAAATAATGAGAGAACTGAGAGAGACTTTTGGTTGCATCTTGCATAAGAAAAGAACATATACTGGGAATGTTTAGAAGGTGGAGTGCAATGTGACTGCGAGAGAGGGGGTTACTTATCAAAACTTGGAGAGAGACAGAGGGCCTGATTCAGAGGCGCTCGCAAAAAGCGAGCGCTTGCACTGAATCAGGGCGGGCGCAGGATTTTTTAGTTGCGGCCTCTTGGCCGCTCGCATAGCTGTGGGTTACCAAGACCCTGTCAAGACCATTGCGACCATCGGGCTTGCGACCAGAGACCCTTGTGGTAGGGTCTCGTGGCCGCAAGCCCCAGAGAGCTTCTGGCTCAAGTAGAGCCGGAAGCTCTCTCACTGACATCACTGTTGATGTCAGTGGGGCCGCCCGCAAACGGCAGGTGTTCGCATGGGAACGCCTCCGTTTCTGAAGCCACCCCCCCGCCACACCTACAAAATGGGGCGGGCTGTCGATCAACATCAACAGCCACCCCTTTTGTAGCGAGTCCCGGAGCGAGCGCTTTTTGCACTCACTCCGGGGCTCGCACGTGCGCACTGGGCCACCATCGACCCTCTTGCGAGCGCAATGCGCTTGCTAGCGGGTCTGAATCAGGCCCAGAGTGTGAGTAGAGTGGAGAGAGAAAAAGTTGAGAGATATAAAGTACCAACCAACCAGCTCCTAACTGCCATTTTTCTAGTAACATGACAGTTAAAAGCTAATTGGTTGGTAATTTATCTCTCTCCACGATATGAGAAATCTTCCTATATCTAAGGAGGGCGGAGTCAAGTGTAACTTCAAATCAGTGATGTGCGGTGAGGTGAGGCAGGTGAGGACCAAGCCTTTCCTGTCATACTTCAGTATAATCCAGAGTATTGACTATTAAAATTAAAAGAAAAATGTTAAGAAAATATTATAAATATCTTCTTTGTATTAATCTAATCATTTGAAGCACTGCCTCCCCTGTCTACCTTTTACGCACATCCCTGATCAAAACACATTAAATTTCCAGCACTATATACTGCTGCATGTACATTGCCCACATGAAACCTCAGGTATCTGTAAATCTGACTCCGATACAGTATTAGCCAGTGCTTTTCCTGCCATTTACCTCACCGCACGTCCCTGCAGCAAGGTATGGAGCAGGCTAGGGAGACAAAAGAAATTGTGAAGGTACTGATAATGAGATTTTAGTGGAGGTGGTGACTCTGGGAAGAGGGAAGAATAATTTTTCCTGCTGCCTCCTCCTCAAATCGCTAATTTTGGTGCCAGAAAACACACAGTTAGAAAGGCCGATGGTTGAGGTGCCGGAAAGGACCCGGGGTCTGCATGAGCCTGGTAAATGTTCAAAGTGATGTCAGAATGTGTCCTATGTGGAAGTAGGGAGTTCTTTGAAGTGATTTTTTTCCAGTTAATTCAATTTGCAATTCATGGGCATCTGATTTACATGTAAAACGAGTATTGTATAAAGCATCTGAACAGATGGACCATAAAACTGCTCCTTGAATCTACAGCATTTATGCTTCTAAATTCCTTCAAATGAAGGCACGAATGATTGCATTATGAGCATGTTACCTTTGATAAAACAAACATCAAAACAAAATAGTATTAATCAATATAAAAGAACTGTCAGGTTAAAAAAAAATTATATAATTGGGCCTAGCACAGACATAGACATAGTTTAATGTCATCCGTCTGTGCAGGCTATGAGGAAACTCCGGTGGTTGTGCCTGCCGCCTATTTCCCTGCTCTGTCATATTTTCAGCTCAGTAAGAGTGACAGGAAAGGTCTTGGAAAAGATAACGGGATTGTGAGAAAGAGGAGACAAATAGTGGCACCTCTCCTGAAAGATGAGTAATGCAAGCTTACTCACTAGCACCGTCATAGAATCTAGTGATTCCAAAACAATAACTTTTTCAATATCAAACCTTTTAAAATACAGAGAAAATATAGGATAAGTGACCCATAAAATAAAGAAAAACTGATTGTAATAAATGACACTATTATACATAACAGCAAATTTCTAATAAAAAAACATAAGTATAAATTTTTTACCATTACAATAACGCCCCCCTTTCAAGTGACAATAAAGTGACTGCTAATGCAGGCTTGCCGACTTTCTGGCTGCACCTTCCATGAGGGAGCAGCCAGATCGGCATGATAGGGGGCGTGGCCTGCTCAAGGAGGCGGGGCCGCCCAAGCTGTGAGTATTGGTGGGTGGGGTAGGGGAGGAGCCACATGATCGCATCATTTTAGCCCCGCCCCCACTACACAATGCCAATATTACAGGCATTGTGAAGAAGGGGGCGGGGTCAAAATGACGCATCACCGCCCCCCCTCTGCAGGGGATTCAGAGGTAATTGTGCGGGAGATAGGAGGGGTGGGAGGCAGCCGGGAGGTTTGCCTGCCTTCCCGGGAGGTCGGGAGTGGCACACGATTTTTGGGAGGCTCCCTACCAAATCGGGAGTGTAGGCAAATATGTGCTAATGTGATTACTTTACATTTACACAACGCAGGGATGTGTCCCTGCATGTGTTGTTTAATGCAAGCCGGTGGTAGATAAATTCTTATTTCCTCGAGCAGCAGCAATAAGAATTGTAATTATCGGGGCAAAAACCTGATCATTAATACATGGGCCCCTAAAAGTTCTATTATTCATTGTCTATAATGGATTTTTAAAATGGTTCTTATTGGTCAGAAATATAATTTTTTTATGCTGTAGTACTGAATAGAGACACTCTTTCATCGCACTCACAGTGTAGGCTAAAATAAGGAATTGTTTATGTACCAACAATTAATTTCTTGCTAAAAAGGAAGGAAAATGGGAAATTCATTAATAGTGCATTTTGTAGACTGTAAAATGGGTCATGGAAAGTATGAGATTATATTTTATGACTATATGGTTATGGCATCATTGACTTATTTAAGTATATCTGATAAACTTGAAAATCGGTTAATTTACCATAAAGAAAAACAAATCTAAATGTCATTAGTTAAAAGCTAATCAAGCAAGCAATATATCACCCCTCATTTTCCAATATATTGCACAACTTATTACATATCAAATTATTTTTTTAATTGCCTGTATAAATATGAAATCCTGAGTCTGACCACAATAAAAAAGTCAGGAAAACAACTGAGAACACAAAGATATTTGTCAGGCAGTAAAGTAATATGCTTCTCGGGCAGTGGTGTAACTAGGGGGGGTCGGCCAAGGCTTGTGCCCTGCCGCAGTCCAGGTAAGGGGGACCACTACTGGGGGCACTGTATAAGGGGCATTAGTGGGGGCACTGCATAAGGAGGACCACTACTAGGGGCACTGCATAGGCGGGACCACTACTGGGGGCACTGCATAGGGGGGACCACTACTGGGGGCACTGTATAAGGGGCACTACTAGGGGCACTGCATAGGGGGACCACTACTGATGGCACTGCAAAGAGGGGTACTGTATAAGGAGCACTACTGTGGACACTGTATAAGGGGCACTACTAGGAGCACTGCATAGGGGGACCACTACTGGGGGCACTGCATAGAGGGGACCACTACTAGGGGCACTGTATAAGGGGCTCTACTGGGGACACCTCTTAGGGGGACCACTACTGGTGGTACTGTATAAGGAGAACTACTGGGAACACTGTATAAGGGGCATTACTGGGGGCACTGTTTAAGGAGCACTGTATAAGGGGCACTTAGGGGGGCCACTACTGGTGGTACTGTATAAGGAGAACTACTGGGAACACTGTATAAGGGGCATTACTGGGGTCACTGTATAAGGGGCACTACTGGGGCACTGCATAAGGGGGACCACTACTGGGGGCACTGCATAGAGGGGACCAATACTGTGGGCACTGTATAAGGGACACTACTGGGGACACTGTATAAGTGGCACTACTGGGGGCACTGTATAAGGGGCATTATGGGGGGCATTGTATAAGAGGCACTTCTGGGGGCACTGTATAAGGGTGCATTACTTGGGGCACTGTATAAGGGGCATTACTGGGGCACTACTACACGGGGCACTGCATAAAGGAAACTGCTCCTGGGGAAATTGCATATGGGGCACTACTACAGTGGGCATTGCAAGAGGGGCAGTACTACTGGGGGCATTAAGGTACATATGGAATGGAAAGGAATGTTCCCAGAGTGACGAGAAACGGTGGTGTGTCATGTTGACACTCCCCCATTTTTCAGTGGTCACACTTTTCGGCACGCGTACATAGAAGTGGATGCTCCATTTTTCATCTTACCCTGGACTCCAAATACCCTAGTTACGCCACTGTTCTCGGGGCTTGGTATAAAAATTAGAGTTTGGAGGCTATTCAATAAACATTGAGTTTACTGAGAGTCACTGCCATAGGAATGCATTGGGATTCCCTGATTGGTCGGAACACCGATCTTTCCATGCTCTGACCAATCAGAGCAACCCAATGCACTGGTAAAGCACCGGTAATGAACTGTCATTTGCATCGGGACCTCATAAGGGGATGTAGTTACCATCCGGCGGTCAGGATGCTGGCACTCAGAATACCGGCATTGGAATACCGACAGCAGTTGGAATCACGGCTCCAGAATCCTGACCGCTGGCATCCCGATGATAAGTGTTAGGGGGAGGGTTAGGTCTAGGGTTTAGGCACTGCACCAGAGGGAGGGTTAGGGTTAAGTTGCAGAGAGGGAGGGTTAGGCTGTGGGGAGCAAAAGGGTTAAGGTTAGGCTGTGGGGGGGAGGGTTAGGGTTAGGCTGCAGGAAAGGTGGGTTAGGGGACTTATTTGCAGGCGTCAGAATTCTGATTGTCGGTATGCTGCTGCCAGTATTCTGACCGCCGGAATCCCGTCCCCAACAACTCATAAGAGGTTCTCAAGAGTATGCCTTAGCAGACATTTAAACTGGACATCAGAGGGCAATTAGGGAGCTTTAGTGTGTCAGTAAACAGTGACAAATCACACCAATTCTATTTACAATGTGCACCATAATAAAGTTACGTAAGTTATGATGATAAAGTATTGTGGAACAGTAATGTACTACCCATCAAAAGTAATGTTAGAACACCCCCATGTTTTCAGTTTTTAATGAAATTTATGCAAATAAAGTCCAGTGAATAGCCTGAATGGAACAAAAGGTAAGTGGCTAAATACAAGAGGTTAAACATAAGGGAACAAGTAAGAAATGACAGCTATTCTTCAAGAATGTTCATAAATTTTATTGCAAACGTATAAAAATGGTATGTAGTCATGTCAATATTTATAATGTCAACAGATGCTGGCCGGTATCCAATTCGCAGTGGTAAATTTACACTGCTAATGGATCCCCCGGGGCTATCCAATTAGCCCCAAAGTCTGGCCCGATGCTGGCACTCATCTGGGATTTTTTTCCGGGACCGGATGTGTCCCGAAAAATAATCCCTGAAAAGTGCAGTGTTTTCACCGCCGCAGTGGCGAAAACACATAGGTCCGTGAGCTTATCATGGATCCTGTGTGTTTTCAGATGAATAATCCTATTTGTTCGGCTGAATAAACAGGATACAGTGATTTAAAAAATTGGCAAAAAATGGGGATTATCGGCGAACCATCCCTGGTTTTCGCCCCCCAAAATATATTGGGGCTAATTGGATACTGCCCATTGTATGATGTAGACATTGTTGAAATGACAACATTGAACATGTTGGCACCTGCAGAATGTCAACATGTTCACAATGTCGATGTGTGAAATTTCAAACTACGGCACAGACTGGCAGCGCAGGGTTGATGTTAGGTTACGGGAGTGGAGGGTTAGGCACCAGGGGGAGGGCTAGGGTTAGCCTATGGGAAGGAAGGTTAGGGTTAGGCACTAGGGGGAGGGTTAGCCTATGGGAGGGGAGGTTAGTGTTAGGTACTAGCGGGAGGGTTAGGCTATGGGAAAGGAGGTTAGGGTTAGGCACTAGGGGGAGGGTTAGAGTTAGCCTATGGGAGGGGAGGTTAGTGTTAGGCACTAGGGGGAGGGTCAGGCTATGGGAGAGGAGGTTAAGATTAGACCTAGGGGGAGGTTTAGAGTTAGCCTATGGGGGGGAGGTTAGGGTTAGGCACTAGGGGGAGGGTTAGGGTTAGCCTATGGGAAGGGAGGTTAGGGTTAGGCACTAGGGGGAGGGTTAGGGTTAGCCTATGGGAAGGGAGGTTAGGGTTAGGCACTAGGGGGAGGGTTAGCCTATGTGAGGGGAGGTTAGTGTGAGGCACTAGGGGGAGGGTTAGCCTATGGGAGGGGAGGTAGGGTTAGGCACAAGGGGGAGGGTTAGCCTATGGGAGGGGAGGTTAGTGTTAGGCACTAGGGGGAGGGTTAGCGTTAGCCTATGGGAGGGGAGGTTAGGGTTAGGCACTAGGGGGAGGATTAGCCTATGGGAAGGGAGGTTAGTGTTAGGCACTAGGGGGAGGGTTAGAGTTAGCCTATGGGAGGGGTTAGGCACTAGGGGGAGGATTAGCCTATGGGAGGGGAGGTTAGTGTTAGGCACTAGGGGGAGGGTTAGGGTTAGGCTATGGGAGAGGAGGTTAGGGTTAGGCACTAGGGGGAGGGTTAGAGTTAGCCTATGGGAGGGGAGGTTAGGGTTAGGCACTAAGGGAAGGATTAGCCTATGGGAGGGGAGGTTAGTGTTAGGTACTAGGGGGAGGGTTAGGCTATGGGAGAGGAGGTTAGGGTTAGGCACTAGGGGGAGGGTTAGAGTTAGCCTATGGGAGGGGAGGTTAGTGTTAGGCACTAGGGGGAGGGTCAGGCTATGGGAGAGGAGGTTAAGATTAGACCTAGGGGGAGGGTTAGAGTTAGCCTATGGGGGGGAGGTTAGGGTTAGGCACTAGGGGGAGGGTTAGGGTTAGCCTATGGGAAGGGAGGTTAGGGTTAGGCACTAGGGGGAGGGTTAGCCTATGTGAGGGGAGGTTAGTGTGAGGCACTAGGGGGAGGGTTAGCCTATGGGAGGGGAGGTAGGGTTAGGCACAAGGGGGAGGGTTAGCCTATGGGAGGGGAGGTTAGTGTTAGGCACTAGGGGGAGGGTTAACGTTAGCCTATGGGAGGGGAGGTTAGGGTTAGGCACTAGGGGGAGGATTAGCCTATGGGAAAGGAGGTTAGTGTTAGGCACTAGGGGGAGGGTTAGGGTTAGCCTATGGGAGGGGAGGTTAGGGTTAGGCACAAGGGGGAGGGTTAGCCTATGGGAAGGGAGGTTAGTGTTAGGCACTAGGGGGAGGGTTAGAGTTAGCCTATGGGAGGGGTTAGGCACTAGGGGGAGGATTAGCCTATGGGAGGGGAGGTTAGTGTTAGGCACTAGGGGGAGGGTTAGGGTTAGGCTATGGGAGAGGAGGTTAGGGTTAGGCACTAGGGGGAGGGTTAGAGTTAGCCTATGGGAGGGGAGGTTAGGGTTAGGCACTAAGGGAAGGATTAGTTTATGGGAGGGGAGGTTAGTGTTTGGCACTAGGGAGAGGGTTAGGGTTGGGCTATGGGAGCGGAGGTTAGGGTTAGGCATTGGGGGGAGGGTTAGGGTTAGGCTATGGGAGAGGAGGTTAGGCATTGGGGGGAGGGTTAGATGAGGCTACAGGAGGGGGGATTAGGGTTAGGCACTAGGGGACGGGATAGGGTTAGGCTATTGAAGGGAGATTAGGGTTAGGCACTAGGTGGAGGGTTAGGCTATTAGAGGGAGATTAGGGTTAGGCACTAGGTGGAGGATTAGGGTTAGGCTACGGGAGGGGTAGATTAGAGTTAGGCACAGTGTCAGATTCAGAAGCTGGCTGAATGCTGCGTGAGAGGGGTCCATAGGCATAAAGTTGTGAAAAGCTTTGCTTTTTGGAGTTTGGTACATAGGTGTCAGACCATAATCCACATTCATAATAATGGGGAGTGCGATATGCAGCGCTAAAGAGCCTTTTGCAGGAGATTTCTGTGAAATTTCCTGCATTAGGCTGTTAATACATAATGCCCTGGGCTTTTTGGGGTCCCTACTTTCTGAGTATTTCCAGCCCTGGGCTGATCAATTTGCAGTTAGTGATGCTTTGGCAGGGGGCCCCACCCTATGTGTCCTCCTTCTATGGCATTACCACTTCAGCTGGTTCAGGAAAATAGGGGGAACCCCACGCTGTTTTTTTTTTTTAACCCTTTATTATACCAATTACACAGAAGCCTGCACAGATCATACTGATCTGTGCGGTGCTTCAGCACAACACGCTGCTCACAGACACTTCTATTCATTCATATTGTGCTCAATGATCTATCGTGATTTTAAACATGACTCTTAGTAAATCCGTGAGTTGTATTTATGTCTATGGAAATTACTCATGTGTTGGTTCGATGGTCTATTGACTTCTATTTGCGAGTTTTGCTGTCTATTTCAGTGCGGAATTATGTTTTTGCATGCGTTTGCCCTGGTAATTCTCAGAGTCGGAAAAAAGCAAACATGGAATGCAATCTCGGCCAGACACTATTCTTAGTTATACCCCTTTATTTACAATTGCAGCATCAATCCTCCTGATTTTGTACCACACGCACATCAAGGAGCCTGTCACTCTCAAGGGGGCCCTCCACAAACTACAATGTAGCGAATGGAAAACATCAGGGCAACGGGCAGGAGAGTGGCTTACTATCCCAGGAGTTCGGGAGACCTACACGACAATCAGGATTCTCACGCTCCAGGAGAGCAGACAAATTCGGCATTTCATGAGGAAAAAAAACACAAAAATTGATATTCCAGTAATACATCCTCCAATACCATACTTAGGTTAATTGTGTCACTGACATTCAACAGAGATGCAACTCACACAGCCTCAATATCATTTTCAATTAACTTTCTCCCGCGCCCGCCATCCCTCATTCAATAATAATTCAAATTGTCGAATGAATTTAAAATAATATATATATATTTTTCAGGAGGTATCATTTAATGAGTTTACCCCCTAGGAAATCCATATTGTCCCCTACAGCGGTTCCAGACAGAGGAGAAAGTCAATAAAGAGTTAAAATCTTTAATAAAAGCAACAAAGATTTTGATTGCGCTGCCAGAAAGAGACGGTGGTGTCTGGTGTTTCTCAATATAATACAGATAATCTATATCTCGGAACATTTCTCAGGTTTCATGACAGATGCAGATTTTCCTGTGATCCAAAAATCACATACATTGCAGAGATCAAACGCAGGATTCAAAAGGGGGGTTTCCACATGCTTGGTTTACAGTGAGTGTGGCCAGCCCATGAAGAAAGCATAATTAAGCTGTAATCTGCCTCAAACAGTGTATGTAATGCATGCTCTCATATGCTCCCGCAACAGCCGGGAGGCTCCCGAAAATGGGGTGCTGCTCCCGGCCAGGCATAAGTATCCCGCAGTGCCCCACCCGCCGGGTAAAAGGGGCGGGACAGCCGGTCATATGCGTGATTTGTGCTGAATTGCGTCATCGTAGCCACGCCCTCTGCCATTAATATCAGCAATGTATAGCGAGGCCAAGATGGCGCAATCATGCCGGCATGCCCACCCACACAGCCCACATATGCCGTGCCATGCCCCACACTCCTTGCCGCTGTGCCATCCTGGCTGCCCTTTCCTAAGGGGGCAGCCAGAATGTCGACAGCTATGATGTAATATTTGTAATATTTCATACACATACAGAGCCAGCGATCACGGTAAGCCACTAGATGTGGAAGTAGGACCAGCCCATCTGAGCTGAATGGGTCTTTTTTTTCAGATGTGGTCACTATTCCATAATCCAAGTCCCCTGCTCTGCGCAGTATTAGAGTAAGTTCAGGACATACTAACCTACTCTACCGGATCGTCGGAGTGGCTCCCAAATAAGTCTGAAAAGTGGGCAAGTCTCCTGGGTATGCAGTCGGGAAGCCGGCGGACCTAATCCCGACAGCCAGCTTACCGACTGCTTAATCCCGCCGAGGGTTAAATGACAGGCGCCTAAATCCTGCTTAATCCTAGCCTAGGGTTAGGCTAGGAGGAGGGAGGGAAAGAGTTAGGCACCCCCAGGGGGGATTTAGGGTTAGGCTAGGAGGAGGGAGGGAGAGGGTTAGGCACCCCCGGGGGGGACTTAGGGTTAGGCATCCCCCCGGGGGACTTAGGTCTAAGCGGCGAGGAAGGGGGGTTTAGGTTTAGGCACTTAGAGGGGGGATTAGGGTTAATCACTGGGGGGGAAGGTTAGGGTTAGGCACCCCTAAGGGAGGGTTAGGAGGTAGAATAGGTTAGTGAATACTTACCTGGGGACGATCGGGATTTTCATCCTTGTCAGGCTGCCGCTGTCGGGATTTGAACCGCCGGGCATGGGTCCGACGGTAAATCATACCGATTCCGTCTACTGGAGCCGCCCAACACTCGTCCCGCCCACTACCCAAGTGAAGTGGGAGATACACACAATCGATGTTGTGATTCTTGTTAAATAGTGTCATTGTGGCTCTCCCAATCACTTCACAATGGCGGTACTTGTGGAATTGTACAGCAGGGGGTCAGGCCATGATGACGAGATTGTGTCGTCACGCCCTCAGCACTGGCGCGTCATGTCCTCCGCAGTGCCGACCTGGCTTCCCACTACTGGAGGAGGCAGCCAAAAGGTTGGCAAGTATGATCCATGAGCCTGGGGGGATGGCAGGCGAAACTAGCAACGACACAGAACATATAAGTATATGTTGGTCACCTTATAAAATGGATAGTGTATGTGATACAGTATTAATAATTAAAACTTTATGGTCTGTACTGGGCATAAGCAGCAGCTTCCGCCATCCATTATACTGCATGTTGTTGCTGCCGTTCTAGTAAAATCTTCTTATATATTACTCCTATTGTGGTGCTGCTCATGGGCCAGGGATGTGAAGGGGGTTTGGGCAATTGGAATACCCCCACACACCTCTCCCCCACCCCTCTGCGTTTGCCCAATCAAAGAAGTCACATAGGCAGTGTACTGTAGGGGTTACCAGAAATGGTGAGGACTACATTATCATTTCATTGTTATTAAACAATAACAAGTGAGGCTCTCTGTGATAGCAGCATTCCCATTTAAGAAAAATGTCAGTGTTTACCAGTTTTTTTCTTCAGGCCGCTATTAACAATCTATGATTCTGCACAACCATGGAAACCACAGTTACATGGCACATGATGTAGTAAGCACAGAGGCTTTGGAATGCCCCACCTACAATAGCTCTGTTTGCACCTTGACACCCCTTCTCCCTTCTCCTCTGCAATTACATGTCGAGGGCTGTGAACATGTGACAGTAGCAGACTGACTGTGTATATGTCTGTCAGCCATTTTTGTTTGCCACACAAAAGTATTTTGAAAAGAAGATAAAGATTTGTAGGAGGACAGCTTAACCTTATTTGAAGAAAAATCTTTGATGTGGTGGGACTACTGCTTTAAAACTAATTCTGCTCTCTGCGAGACTTGGATAGGGGTGGGCTCAATAGGGCAGCACTTTACAGATGGGCTTAGGTGGAGTGCATACTCGGATTGACACTTTCCTTCCTGCAGATAGGTCAGTAGAAGAATCACTACCAGTAAGTTCTGGGCTCCCAGCATATTATTATTATCTTTTATTTATCAGGCACGGATTGCGTAGCATTATACATAGTGGATGGAACATAAAATCAACGAACATGGAAGATCCAACAGGGCAGTAACAGACAAGTTCACAAAGTCACAGATATACATTTGTACATAATAATGTAAATATAATCGTAAGCATAAGTCAACTTCTTGTTGTTAAAAACTGGCAACATTGAGCTTTTACAAGATTCAACTATTTTATTTTACAAGCCCAAAAACATAATTCACCAATAACCAAATTACACACATACTGGCAACAAATGCTGCACACACCCCTGTAGAAGGCATAAAACCCCCTGGAAGACCAGTGAAGTCATGCTATATAAAATGTTGGACTTTTTGGACGACTAAAGAGCCACCAGTTTCCCAAATCTGCCAACTGTGCAGCTTTCGGCAAAATGGTCTTGATTTGTGGACATTGGAAGGGGTGAAAGTGGGTGTGGTTGAAGTCAGAAGTGTGTCCTTTTCTGGGTGGATCAGGAGGTACTTAGGTAGATCAGGTATTGATTATTTTGTCCTAACCTTGTACAGTATGGGGGTAATGCAATTGGGAGTGAGGTTTTCTCCACAAAGAATCACGCGAACTTCGCGCCCAATTTTGGAATACCACAATTATGCACCCTCCCGATACCCGCACATTTAAAAAAAATGCACGCTGGGTTTTCAGCACTGAAAACCCAGCGGTGTGAAAGAAAAAAAACTACTTCCCTCTCCGGTGATCTCCACAGCTCCAGTTCATCTCATCTCCATGTTTACACAGAGGAGGGGGCTGCCAGGAGTTGAGGGAGCTGCTGGGAGATGTAATTCTCCCTGCTGCTGCCTCAGGGGGCTCACACACGGGGGTCACACAGACACACTCACTTACGCACCTACTTACTTACACATACTTACACTAGGGATGTGCGCCGGAACATTTTTGCCGGATTTGGATTTGGTTCTAATTTGTCGTCCGGCTTTGGATTTGGATTTGGATTTGCCAAACTGCGGTGACTGGATTTAGATTTGGATTTGGATTTTTTTACAAAAATTGACAAAAAAAGCTAAAATCACATAAATTGGTCTTTTTTTTCTTCCTAGAGTATTATTAACCTCAATAACATTAATTTCCAGTCAATTTACAACACCTCACAGCTTATAATATTGTTTTCAACATTATTGGCCAACGGTTGCAGTGAGCTGACTGGTTACCAAGTGACAAAGCAGCGGCGCAGCGGCGCAGACACCACAGTATAAAGCACATCTATGACACATTGCCACACAGCAGTGGCAGAAATGAAAAGTAGTGCACCCACCCAGTGGGGTACGGCCAGCAGAATCACAGTACTTGTTTACAAAGTGGGCTACGGCTCAAGGAGTCACAGTGCACAATCTTATTCACATTACACCACACATATTACCCCTGATTCACATTACACCATAAAGTAGTGTCTCTTATTTATGTTATGACACACAGTAGTGCCCCTTTTACACAATGCCCACAGTAGTGCCCCTTTTACACAATGCCTACAGTAGTGACCCTTTTACACAATGTCCACAGTAGTGACCCTTTTACACAATGCCCACAGTAGTGACCCTTTTACACAATGCCCACAGTAGTGACTCTTATACACAAAGCTCACAGTAGTAATGCCCCTTATACAATGCCCACAGTAGTAGTGCCACTTATACAATGCCCACAGCAATAGTGTCCCTTACACAATGCCCCCAGCAGTGGTGTCCCTTACACAATGCCCCCAGTAGTGGTGCCCCCTATGCAGTCCCCTTAGTAGTAGGGCCCCCTATGTAGTGCCCCCAGTAGTATGCCACCCATTAGCAGGCCCCCAGTAGTATGCCCCCCCAGTAGTATGTCCCCCAGTAGTATGCCCCATAAGCAGGCCCCCAGTAGTATGCCCCCCATTAGCTGGCCCCCAGTAGTATGCCCCCCAGTAGTATGCCCCCATAAGCAGGCCTCCAGTAGTATGCCCCCCCAGTAGTATGCCCCCATAAGCAGGCCCCCAGTAGTATGCACCCCCAGTAGTATGCCCCCCAGTATCAGGCCCCCCCAGTAGTATGCCCCCCC
Organism: Taudactylus pleione; assembly: GCA_031769625.1. Lineage (NCBI taxonomy): Eukaryota > Metazoa > Chordata > Amphibia > Anura > Myobatrachidae > Taudactylus > Taudactylus pleione. The sequence goes on from JAUIMM010000710.1 coordinate 10,784,280, forward strand.
ATTAGCAGGCCCCCAGTAGTATGCCCCCCCAGTAGCAGCCCCCCCCCAGTAGTAGGCTACCCAGTAGCAGGCCCCCTGTAGTATGCCCCCCCAGTAGTAGGCCCCTCCATTAGCAGACCCCCATACACACATAAAAAATAATAATAAAAAAACTTACCTGTATCCCCGCTCCAGCCGCCGTCCCCTCTGCTGCCACGCGACGAGGAGGGAGCCGGAAGACGGAGCTCATGAGTGAGCTCCAGCCGGCTCCCTCCGTGCAGCAGCCAATGAGAGTCTGTGTGACTCTCATTGGCTGCTGTAACAAACACACAGCTGCCGCTGGTGGCTGTGTGTTTGTTGTGTTATCACAGCGGTCTGCCCTACACTCGAGGAGCCCTGATGTCGGATTCTCTATCGAGAATCCGACATCAGGCGGCCGCCGTTCGGCCCCGAACGGGGATCAGAGTCAAGCGGGGAACACCCGAACAGGGTTCGGGTGGACTCGGATCCCCTATGTTCGGAACGGTTTGGATTCTAACTTACACACACTCACACATACTTAAATACGCAGACACAACATACTTACACACACCGCTGCTGCAGAAGACCGGGTCCCGACGCTTGAGGAAGAAGACAACGCTGTGGAAGGTGAGTAATTACTGACTACGCTAATTGGAAACTTCCAATTGGTTAATTAGTCATTAGGATGGGGGTGCTGCGAGGGTCCCAGAGCATTTCCCGACCATTTTTCCTAAAAATATGGATTTTAGGAAAAATTGGTCGTGCTCTGAATGTGCGCAAAAAAAAACTACCGGCGCCCAAAAAATGAAAAACCATGAACCTAATTGCACCGAGTTGAATACTTCCCCTATGTCTAAGTGGCAAATTGAATTAGCTGCATGTTGGATGGAAATTGTCTAATGCTGGTTTAAAAATCTGGCCTTTTTTATTATAAGTTTTTTCTATTCATTTAGAAATTCTTCTTAACGCAGGTCTCAATGAGAGATGCATATTTTAATTTGCATCTTCAGACTAAGGGAAAAATAAGGGAAAATCCTTAGTATAATGTTAAAATGACAGGATAGTGCGTTCCCATGGGACAACCCTCCCAAGGAATAATAATGTATTTAGAGGTTTTTAAATAGGAAAAAAATGCCATAAAAATATGTAATTTTACCTGGCATTTTCTATAAAAATTCAGAGTATCATGTATGTAGCATTGAAGTGAAAAGGGGTTTTTGAACTTGCAGATGGGAGTTACAAGGTTTTTCTTATAACTTTTTTTTACAAACTTGTATATACACACTTAAATGTCACTAAAAGCTCTATTTACTACAATTCGCATTAGAATGCAGATTGTAGTGTGAATTCAGGCAATATCACAGGGATTTATTAAAAATTCCTTGCAGGGATAGAGCTTGCGATAAAGCTCTGTCCCTGTGAATCCCCTCCGCAGCCTTATCACTGTATTTTTGTGAAAAAATACAGTGACAAGGTGCCCGTGCATACACCGACCGGCCACCGCTACCCCCTATGACTGACCCCCCCACACGCCCCCACACCCTGCGACCCGCCACCCCCCCCACCTTAATTTCACATTTCACTTACTTCTGTTAATCGGTGCTCTGGTGATGTCCTCCGTGGCTACGGTCAGCTGATCTTCCCATCCTGCGCTGTGACCGGAGCACGGATCACCGGCCCTGGACTCAGGGAAGTTTTATTTTTTTGTTGCAGTGATCAGCTTGTGGTCTGTTTAGACTACACAGCTGATCACTCTGGCTGGCTGCGGGCTCTGCTCTGCCTGTTACCTCCAGGTGGTGTTATTATCACAGGGCCTCCCCCGGTATTTTTTCACAATTTATTTTTAGTAAATCTCAGACAGATCGCATTTCCCGTTACAGTTATGGGGAATGGGATCTGCTTACTAAAAATATGTGATAATTAGGGCTTGGAGTAGAATTTTACGAATTCTACTCCAATTACCATTTAGTAAATTTAGGTGAAACTAAAATAATGTGAAATGGGAGTGAATACATCCTTTTTTCACTTTATTTTAGTAAAAATAATGTTAATAAATAGAGCCCCATGAGACATTTTAATGTATCCTAAAATACTCTGAACACTTTAACAGTATTGGCTGAATATACTTGCAGGCTATATAATTTTTCCACAGTTTATTAAAGGTCCAAAAAGCCCTACAATCTTTTCTGCCATTTTTTGGGAGGTTGGATCAGAATGATTTCCCCACTCTTTCCTGCTCCTCACACAGGTCAACTGCAGAATTAACATACAACATCCGCGACTTGCTGTTTCTAATTGAATCGCTTGAGTATCAGCAGCCTACTTCATAAAAAAAAAACAGTGATAGACATGTAATGCATACTTGCCATCTCTCCCTGATTGTCAGGGAGACTCTCTGAAATAGTAACAATCTCCCTGTCTCCCTAAAGAGTCCAGCAATCTCCCTGATTTCACCTTACCCCCTATTATGAAGCTGTTATTTCATATGTACTGTAAATGAGATATATACATTCAAATGGAATCATTAGTATCATTTCCCTGCATTGGTTATTATAACTAAGGCACAATGGGGCAGATGTATGAAGCTCTGGAAAGTGATAAAGTGCAGAGTGATAAACGACCAACCAATCAGCTCACAACTGTCATGTCACAGGCTGTGTTTGAAAAATGACAGTTGGGAGCTGGTTGGTTGGTCGTTTATCACTCTGCACTTTATCACTTTCCAGAGCTTCATACATCTGCCCCAATGATCCCTATGGCTATATACATTTTCTAAAAAGTATCAGTGTGTTTTCACCAACAAGTAGATCTTATTAACTGCTTTGGGGCTCGTTTACATTTGGATGTAAGTCAATTTTATGACACGCCTCTCAGATGTAGCAGTACACGCCCACTTTACCACCCCGCTCATAGGTGTAGCTTTTTCAAAAGTAGGCATGTATGGCGTAGTGTTAACCCGCAAGCACATAGCATGGAACCCACAGCTAACTGAATCTCCTCCCTACATGTTGTAATGTAGGGCTGCCAAAACCTTTATTATGCAAATAGTACAGAAAAGCCATGTAAGGTGAAACAGGCGAGGTAAAAAGAATAATGCCATCAAAAGTTTGCAGAGATATTGAAAGTTATCATTAGAGTTACGGGTTTTGAAGGAAAGTACTGAAACATTGCCTAGCAACTGTTTTCTAGTACATTGCTTTATCTAATGATTACCACGTAGA